>MJHO01000028.1:0-26847 GCA_002076135.1 Xerophyta viscosa | reverse complement strand
GTTCAAAGCAGCTGGCAACGTGTTCATGGTATTTTTGATATCTCGTAATTTCTCGCAAACTTGCAGAACAACTCGTTTTAGTGGTTCATGGGTGCTTTTGGTTGTTCAGTAGGGCGCATCTCAGGAAACTCTAATACTCATAATATAATTTGAATTACACAGAGCTTGTCGTAACATTTACCATATATACATTCAGATGCAGCGTATATGGAAGTATACATATAAATCCAGAATTTCTTCCAAAACCAATCAAGTTCGAGCCAATACAATGCATTAGTCAACATCATGAAGAACTTCAGGGGAAAAGTTGGGAGATGACATTGAAATGTAGTCCCCATAAACTGCATACAGCTTTCCACACGACAACACCTCCAGGGACCAACTACCTTGTCTAAGTTTTGAGACACCTTAGGTAATCGAAATCGAAATAGATGGTCCGCTGTCCCTTCTCAGCTCGATCTGATAATAGCCTCGTTCAGGTCAAGTTTTGGATGTCAGATCACTACGATCCGACGGCTGAAACAGAATGCGTGTTTTGCAAGAAAGTTGTTAGCGATTTTCACTTCACAAAAAGTCGCTAGTGACCTTTTGCTACCTAAAAACGCGCGTGGTCTCAGCTGTCGGATCGCAGTAATCCGACGGTCAAAACTCGATCAAAGCGAGGCTACTCCAAAATCGACCCGAGAATAGTCTCATCATATATATATATAGACTTTGGCGAAGTGTACAAAGACTCATACAAGTCTTGTAGAGTGTTACAAAGAAGACTGACTTGATGATACTGAAAGTGAAAACTACTTTATATGGAATTCCAGCTCCACTTTACAATTTGTTTCTTTGAACTCTCTTAATGATCAAATATTATATGAATATCTCCATCTATATAAACTATCGAGCCTAATGTTGTTCCTCCGTCTGAATAAATAGATGAACTCTTCGTATTCATTCATATAATATCATCATGGCCATGTTCTTCCCTTTGATCGCTTATTTCTTTCTCTTGCTTGGTTTGCTATGTCTGAGCACGCCTTATAGCGCTTTTGGTTGCATTAAGTCAGAGAAGCAAGCACTCCTCGGTCTAAAGAGCAGTCTCCGTGATCCTACAAATTCTCTCTCTTCGTGGGATTATAATGATGACAACTGCTGCCAGTGGACGGGAGTCAGCTGCAGCAACAGGACTAGGCATGTTATCTATCTAGATCTTGGTGGTTCGTACTTAGAAGGTGAGATCAATTCAAGCTTACTTGGTTTGAGACATTTGCATCGTTTGGATCTCGACTTTAACAACCTTGATCCAAAACCAATACCAAAATTCCTTGGCTCTTTCAGAGAGTTACGATCTCTCGATCTAGTTGAATGTGGTTTCGTAGGTGTGGTACCACATGAGCTGGGAAACCTCACAACCTTGATCGAACTCTATATCTCCGACACTCAGTTGGTAATTGACGATGCTCAGTGGCTTTCTAATCTTACTTCTCTAAGTTCTCTAGTGATGGACGACATAAACTTGAGTAAGGCAAGAGGTTTGTCGCAAGCTCTTAACTTTCTACCTTTCATCAGTTGGATTAGTTTACGGGGATGCTCACTGACTGAAATTCCACTGTTTGTGCCACATGCTAACTTCACAAATTTGACTAGCCTTGATCTTTCTGATAATCCCATCAACTCTCCAGTCGGTGTACTAAAAGCAATTGGGAACCTCTGCAGCTTGCGGACATTGTGGTTTGACAATGTAGATCTATCCATGGATATCAATGGGCTTGAAGATGCCGTTTCAGGTTGTTTATTAAATAGCTTGGAGGGCTTGAGCTTGGGTGGCAACTTACTCTCTGGTACCCTGCCTAATTGGTTATGGACTCTAAAGAAACTAAGATATCTCTACCTCTGGGGAAACATACTCCATGGTCCGATTCCGATAAACATTGGGAGCCTTACCAATTTAGAGATGCTTTCTCTTCATTCCAACTTTTTCTTTGGCATCATATCTGAAGCATATTTCCTAAACCTCACTCGGTTAAAATATCTACTCTTATCAGATAACCCTTACCTGACTTTGAATATCAAAGGTGACTGGCATCCTCCTTTCCAGCTCACAGTACTCAGTCTGAAATCTATAAAGGTGGGACCTTCATTCCCTTTGTGGCTTTGTACCCAAAAAAATATTTATCGTATAAATCTAATAAATACAAGCATTTCTGATAACATTCCCAAATGTTTTGGTCATCATCTACTCAATTGGAGATGCTGTTCTCTCTCAAAATGAAATCCATGGTGAGCTGCAATTCTCTCTCCCAAATGCAACAATGATTAACTCGACAGACAACATGCTTGAAGGAACAATTTCTAAGACAATTGGGGATATGCTACCAAATCTAATGTATCTCTCACTCTCTAGAAATCATATTCACGGAGAGATTCCCTCCTCAATGTGCAGCTTCAAGAATCTAATTCGTTTAGATTTATCAAGCAATAGCTTGTCAGGAAGCATACCTGATTGCTGGAGTCCCACTTCTGCCTTACAAGTGCTAAACTTTTCAAACAACCTCCTCTCTGGAAGAATTCCTAACTCAATCTGTTCTAAAAACCTTTCTATATTGCATCTCCAGAACAACAATTTATCTGGGGACATTTCTTTTTTAGAGAGCTACTGTAAGAATCTGTTTGCACTCGACGTAGCTCATATCAAATTGGTTGGTACCATACCGACTTCATTAGGTGACAACATGCTGTCACTGAAGATTCTTAGATTGAAGTCAAATCTTCTAAGTGGTCCAATACCTCCTCAACTTTCAAATCTCCGATCGCTTCAAGTTTTAGACTTATCTCTCAACAATCTATCAGGATCCATACCCAGCACATTCGGAAGATTTGAGGCGATGAAGCATGTTTATCACTTCGGAATTTCTGTTATATTATATCGAATAACCATGACGTTGGATATGACAGGAAGGGAACAAGAATACCCCGCTCAATGTCTTACCCAGGCAGTAAGCATGGACCTCTCAGACAATAATTTATCTGGAGAAATTCCGGAAGAACTTGGAAATCTTTCCGGAATGATTAGCCTCGATCTTTCCAACAACAGTCTAATTGGTAGAATATTTCAGACGATCAACAAACTTCAACAACTTCAACATCTAGATTTGTCGAGAAACAGCCTTCATGGTCCAATTCCTTCTGCCCTCTCGGCATTGAGCTTTTTAAATCGCTTGAACTTATCGTACAACAACTTCTCAGGACCAATTCCAATTGGCAATCAGCTTCGAACTCTTGATGATCCCTCAATTTATATTGGCAACGATGATCTTTGTGGATTTCCTTTAGAACCATGCCAACCTTCAACAATTGTGGACAACACGTCCACTGATGATAGTGATCAGGATGATGCATTATGGCCATACCTCGGCATAGCTCCTGGCTTTGTGGTTGGATTCTGGATTGTATGTGGTTCCATATTGGTCAGAAAGTCGTGGAGCGGTGGAGGACTACCTACTTCCAATTTATTGATGGAACGTACAATACCGTCTCTGTATTTTTAGCAGTAGTTATAAGAAGGGTGTGTAATAAGATGGCAAGTTTGATGTTCACTAGATAATAAGAAGGGTGTACTTTTCTGCTCTCATGAGACATTATCTTTCAAATGTTTGCGATATTTTTCATATTTGCTTTTCTTTTGTTTCCTATGTTTTTTTTTTTTGAAGGTTTGTTGATGATTTTTTTAAAAATTATTATAAATAAGGCTTGTTATTTGTAAATTAATGTATCTTGAAAGATGCAATTTATTGGTCACCTGGGCCAAACAAAAGTACAATAACAAGTTAAGTGCATTGTATTTCTTTGTCAGACAAAAGAGAATGCAAATTAAGAATGGAGCCTTCAAACAACACCCAGCAGTAAAATGGATTTTTACCTATTTTTCAAACTTAGAGGACTTGTACAATGCGACGAACGTGTTCTTAGTTATAAATGTAATAAGGGTGTGGAAAGAAGATAACAGTGGAAGTATAAAAGCTCATAAGAAAAAAGAATATCTTAATTTATATGAATAATTTAAATTTCTTAATTTGAACAGATAAATCGAAAAATACAAAATATCACAATATCACTTTTAAGTTAGAATTATAAAATTACTATTGATTATATAAAAAATAAGTCTTTAAGGTCTTATTTTTGGGTTCTAAAAGTCTTTTAAAGTCTTATGACTTTCAGATAAGACTTCAAAAAATTGCATGTGTATTCAAACATATCATATTATGATGGCCATGGTCTCCCCATTGCTCTCTAATTTCTTTCTCTTGCTTAGGATTGGAAGCAAGCATTGGTGATACTATCTCTCTAACGTTATCACAGACGTTTTTTCGTATTTCATGAATATCGCGGACACTTTTAAAAGGTCGGATTTATATCGGTCTGTTTAGTCAAAGTACATGGGACTAAACGGTATTTTTACCTTAATTTTTTTTAAGAGAGAATCAACGGGAAGATGAGACATATTAGCAGAGTTTGATTCTTGTGCAAGAGTCGGAGCTTCGTAGTTTGATTCTTGGTCTGTGACAACGTCTTTCCTGCAATTTTGTTCCTTCGGAGGTGGAAACATAATCATCCGGCTTCCTGTTAATGGTCTCAAACATTTTGTATGCTGTAGCCTGTCCTGCTGTAAAAGTTGTCAAGCATGGAGATGCTTGTCCTAAAGAGCTGTGACCATTCGAAATTCTGTAATCATCAGTGCTTGATTCTAATACTCGTTCAAGTCTGTGGATGCTAAATATTCAGAACTTACACGTCATGTCAAAAAATAAGAAATAAAAGGAGCAGTTTGGGACTTACAAAGAGCCGGTAAGGACAGCCTTTGTCCAAAATTAACTTCCCTCCATATCATATCCCTAATGCATACCCAACAAACATGACAAACATTACTGCACCAAGTCCTAATCCAGTAGCGAAACCCTCGTGAAGACTGGAATTATAAGCACTTTTCATGTAAATAGGTTTCTTCATTAATTTACTACCAACTTTGGCTGGTGGTTTTGGCTGGGAAGTTTGCTATGATAAATAAACTGGCTGCTAAGGAATTACTTAAAACATGCTCTATGGAGGCGAATCAGGAACTCATGTTACAACATTAATCACTTGACAGCCTTCAACCAGCTGTTACCATCTTCAAAGCACGTACTCCAATAATTAGTAAAAAAAAATAAAGGTTAAAGCCAAAAAAAATCGTACAATTAATTTAGAGTCCCTGTACGATGAGAGAGCAGATGCTGTAATTAATTTTATTTTATTGTTTCACAAAAACTATATTATCTTAAATGAAAATAACTGGAAACATGTGGGTTACTCAATAAACTCAGAGTTAATGGATCTTGAGGTGGTCTTAACAGCTTAACTTGTTAAATAATGGCAGGAATAGACAACGAAAAGCACTGTATCCGCAAGAAATATCATACTGTAGAAAGACGACTGTTTGAATTTAAAGAAGAACCGGTTATGTTTCTTTTTCCTGAAGCAAGGTGATGAGTAAATACCGCCTTAGTTTCTATCTCTTTCTCAAAAAAAAAGGGAAAAAATAAAAGAAGAAGAACAAGTCTTGAATCACAACCTTAGGAAATTGAGATCTGTCTTCATGGGGTCAACATAATTAATATTCCAAATTGAGTTCTATCTCAGTCTACGTAAACTAATACAAGTATTTAAAGTCTTGCATAATGTTACAGAGGAGACTTTGGCGAAGATGAAGACTTCCTTGATGATAATAGAATTGAAAACGACTCAATACTTTTTGTGGTTGCTAATGCTTATCCTGACGATATCAAATTCAGATCTCTCTCTCTCTCTCTGTCTCTCTCTCAAAAAAAAAGAAGAAGAACCTATTTTGAATCACAACTTTAGGAAATTGAGAACTGTCTTCATGGGGTCTTTTTTTGAGATAAAAGAGGGAGTAAGAATGATACCCCCACTAAATTTCAATAAATAAGTGAAAAAAATACATATTAGCAACGATTACAAATCACCGAATTCCTTCTACTTAGATGCACCTCATCTACAAATACAGAAGTGAAATTAATTCTTTAAAACTCGCCGCCATCTTTCCTTGCACATAAAAACTCCACTCATATGAATAGCTATAAATTTTCTTATTGATGTATGTGAAAGGTCTTGAGAAGTTTTTAAAAACTCTCCTATTACGTTCACGCCAGATGCACCACCATATGTATATACATATATACATATAAATATATATATATATATATATATATATATATATATATATATATACATATATACATATATATATATATATATATATACATACATATATACATATATATATATATATATACATATATATATATATATATATATATATATATATATATATATATATATCGTGTCTGTTCCAGCAGTTGTTGGTTCGGCACGTTCAAAAATTTTATATTTAAACTTTTAAATTATTTTTTTTAATTTTTTTAAAAAATAACAAACAAATATATACCGGCACGTTTGGCACGCGCCAGGATCTGAGTTTACCGAAACTCGGCTCGGCTCGGCACAGAAAACCTTGATAGATATACACGCTAGTGGACGACATATTTGCGATGCGCGTGTTAAAAATAATTAGAACTTACTTTTAAAATTTATAATTAGTAAAATCTATAATCTTTTAATTTATAAATAGAAAATACTTTTAATTATATATATATATATATATATATATATATATATATATATATATATATATATATGTTGGGTCCCAAGAGAGGGGGGTGAATTGGGTAATAATAAAAATTAGAGCTAATTAAGTGATTATTTAATCTAAACAAGTTTAGCTCTTATACAAGTTAGACACAAATGCATATAAGGATAGAACAATTAATTCCTACGCATGCGTCTAGAGAGTATATGAAAATAAAGCAAGAGAGAAAGAGATACGACACCGGATTTATAGTGGTTCGGCGAAACCCCGCCTACATCCACTTCTCTTGCCTCATCCGAGAACTTCTCTACTAGACGATCAACTTCTGGGCGTTGATCAAACCGTTTACAACTTCGCTTTTTCCTGGCTTAACGATAACCGAAATCCCTTAGTTTTAGCGGCTAACCAAGCAACCCGTAAACTCTTGGTTTTGAGCCAAACAACCTTTACAATATCTCTTGAAGGAGAAAGAACCTAAAAACCCAAATACAAATCTCTCATATGATCTAACTCTTAGAGGCAAGAGATCTAAGGGTAAAAATTAAGATATACAAGGTAAAGCTCAAGAATAATTTTTGGGGGCTCTAGAAATGCTCTTTTCACTCTAAAACATGTCTCCAATAAAGTGCATAAGAGTTGCTACCGTTTGAGTGGTTGGATATATATATATATATATATATATATATATATATATATATATATATATATATATATACACACACACACACTTCAAACAACATCTCTAACGGCTAGTTCTGCGCAACTATCGGTCGACCGAAATTCTGCTCTGTAATAACAGGGTCAGCTCATCTTCAGTCAACTTCATTTAGCTCGTTCTTTCTCATTTCTTATCCGTTTTTGGATGAAACACATACCGTTGGAAAGGTCTTCAAGTCTTTTTTCATATGAAAGTGGTTTCACTCCATTTGAAGCTTCCTACAAAAAGTTATAGGATAAATACTAGAGTGCTGTCAAGGTGCTAGACTGTTTGTCAGCTTTCAACTTCGAAAATTCACCGGGACTAGTACGCTCATCCAAATTTCATATATTATATATTGTTGAAAAGCCATATGAGTCCTCTTTCATATGCCACTGATTTTGTATCATTTGGATGTCATATGAGAAAGATATTTCTGAATAAGTGAGTAGATGTCGGATGGACTATATTAATCAAACTTCATTAGATGCAATTTTAACTCCATTCAACGCCTACAATTTTACATCTTTAACAAACTCATTAGTAATGCTTTTGTTATAGTTTTGTTATCATCAAAATCACATTAGGGCCAACAATATATATATATAAAAGACTTTGGCGCTACAAAGACTCATACATGTCTTTAAGGTCATGTAGAGTGTTACATAGAAGACTCACCTTTTTTTTTTTCAGAGAAGACTGACTTGATGATAATAAATGTGAAAAGTATTTTTGGACGTCGAAGATAACGGGTTGTAACTGAGGAGGTTGTAAATAATGTTTCAAGGAAGGGGCTGCTATGCAAGTCTCCATTGCTTAAATCCCTTCCATTATCATCTTTCAGGCATAGGGAATGCAGAAGAGACTTCAAACAACACCTCGCAGTACGATTTTGGAAATAAATGTCTCAGACTATATCACTATTGTTAAGATATACAAGTATGATGAATTGTTGGAACCTATTGCGCACCGAAATTAATCAAATTTTCCATCACTATTGATCTCATAAAATCAGGAAAGAGCAACGAAGAAATTGGATGTCACAAGCAATGTAGAAATTGTTTAACATACGTTCAAACCAACGCATTTACGTAGAAATTGGATGTCACGAGCAATGTACACACACACACACAAAACAAAAAAAAGAAGAAGAAGAAGAAGAACACTGACCAGAGAACATGTGTGTCTATGTCGATTCGTTTTCTCTTTAAAGTGGTTCCCATAAGTCATTAAAGTTAACAACTTTATGAAGGAAGTATGAAACCATGACATGATGTGAAAACTACACATTATGTGGAATTCCAGCTCCACTTTACAATTTGTTTCTTTGAACTCGCTTTATGATCGAATACTATGAATCTATCCATCTATATAAACTATCGAGCCTAATGTTGTTCCTCCGTCAGAATAAATAGATGAACTCTTCGTATTCATTCATATAATATCATCATGGCCATGTTCTTCCCTTTGATCGCGTATTTCTTTCTCTTGCTTGGTTTGCTATGTCTGACCACGCCTTATAGGGCTTTTGGCTGCATAAAGTTGGAAAAGCAAGCACTCCTCGGTCTAAAGAGCAATCTCCGTGATCCTACAAATTCTCTCTCTTCGTGGGATTATAATGATGACAACTGCTGCCAGTGGACGGGAGTCAGCTGCAGCAACAGGACTAGGCATGTTATCTATCTAGATCTTGGTGGTTTGTACTTAGAAGGTGAGATCAATTCAAGCTTACTTGGTTTGAGACATTTGCATCGTTTGGATCTCGACTTTAACAACCTTGATCCAAAACCAATACCAAAATTCCTTGGCTCTTTCAGAGAGTTACGATCTCTCGATCTAGTTGAATGTGGTTTCGTAGGTGTGGTACCACATGAGCTGGGAAACCTCACAACCTTGATCGAACTCTATATCTCCGACACTCAGTTGGTAATTGACGATGCTCAGTGGCTTTCTAATCTTACTTCTCTAAGTTCTCTAGTGATGGACGACATAAACTTGAGTAAGGCAAGAGGTCTGTCGCAAGCTTTTAACTTTCTACCTTTCATCAGTCAGATTAGTTTACAGGATGCTCACTAACTGAAATTCCACTCTTTGTGCCGAATGCTAACTTCACATATTTGACTGACCTTGATCTTTCTGATAATCCCATCAACTCTCCAGTCGGTGTACTAAAAGCATTGGGAACCTGTGCAGCTTGCGGACATTGTGGTTTGGGAATGTAAATCTATCCATTGATATTAATGCGCTTGAAGATGCCGTTTCAGGTTGTTTATTAAATAGCTTGGAGTCCTTGAGCTTGGGTGGCAACACATTCTCTGGTACCCTGCCTAATTGGTTATGGAATCTAAAGAAACTAAGATATCTCTTCCTCTGGGGAAACACACTCCATGGTCCGATTCCGATAAACATTGGGAGCCTTACCAATTTAGAGATGCTTTCTCTTCATTCCAACTTTTTTGTTGGGATCATATCTGAAGCATATTTCCTAAACCTCACTCGGTTAAAATATCTACTCTTATCAAATAACTTACCTGACTTTGAATATCAAAGGTGACTGGCATCCTCCTTTCCAGCTCACATATCTCTACCTTAACTCTATAAAGGTGGGACCTTCATTCCCTTTGTGGCTTTGCACCCAAAAAAGTATTTTTTCTATATATCTAATAAATACAAACATTTCTGATACCATCCCTAAATGTTTTTGGTCATCATCTACTCAATTGGAGAGGCTTTATCTCTTTCAAAATGAAATCCATGGTGAGCTGCAACTCTCTCTCCCCAATGCGACAATGACTAACTCGACGGACAACATGTTTGAAGGAACAATTTCTAAGACAATTGGAGATATGCTACCAAATCTAATTTCTCTCCAACTCTCTGAAAATCGTATTCATGGAGAGATCCCCTCCTCAATGTGCAGCTTAAAAAATCTAACTATTTTAGATCTATCAAGCAATAGCTTGTCAGGAAGCATACCTGATTGCTGGAGTCCCACTTCTCCCTTACAAAAGATAAACTTTTCGAACAACCTCCTCTCTGGAAGAATTCCACACTCAATTTGTTCTAAAAACCTCTCTATATTGCATCTCCAGAACAACAATTTATCTGGGGACATTTCTTTTTCAGAGAGCTACTGTAAGAATCTGCTCGCACTTGACATATCTCATAACAAATTGGTTGGTACCATTCCGACTTTATTAGGTGACAACATGCCGTCACTGAGGATTCTTAGATTGAAGTCAAATCTTCTAAGTGGACCAATACCTCCCCAACTTTCAAATTTCCGGTCGCTTCAAGTTTTAGACTTATCTCTCAACAATCTATCAGGATCCATACCCAGAACATTTGGAAGATTTGAGGCGATGAAGCATGTTTATCACTTCGGAATTCCTGTTATATTATATAGAATAATCATGACGTTGGATATGACCGGAAGGGAACAAGAATACCCCGCTCAATGTCTTACCCAGGCAGCGAGCATGGACCTCTCGGACAATAATTTATCTGGAGAAATTCCGGAAGAACTTGGAAATCTTTCCGGGATGATTAACCTCGATCTTTCCAACAACAGTCTAACTGGTGGAATATTTCAGACGATCAACAAACTTCAACAACTTCAACGTCTAGACTTGTCAAAAAATAGACTTTTTGGTCCAATTCCTTTTGCCCTGTCGGCATTGAGCTTTTTGGATCGGTTGAACTTATCGTACAACAACTTCTCAGGACCAATTCCAATTGGCGATCAGCTTCGAACTCTTGTTGATCCCTCAATTTATATTGGCAATGATGATCTTTGTGGATTTCCTTTAGAACCATGCCAACCTTCAATAATTGTGGACAACACATCCATTGATGATAGTGATCAGGATGATGCATTGTGGCTATACCTTGGCATAGCTCCCGGCTTTGCGGTTGGATTCTGGATTGTATGTGGTTCCATATTGGTCAGAAAGTCGTGGAGGACTACCTACGCCCAATTTATTGATGGAACGTACAATGCCGTCTCCATATTTGTAGTAGTAGTTATAAGAAGTGCGTGTAATAAGATGGCAAGTATGGTTCTCGTGAGATAATCTATGTAGATGGGGTACTTTTTATGCTCTCATGAGATTGTATCTGGTGATAGCAAGCCACGCCACCAACAACGCCAGGTAGCGCTGACGTGGAACGCTGCTGCCAGTTTACCTGGCGGCATCGTTTTAGTTTTATAATTTTTTATATTTGATTTTATTTTCGTAATTTTTATTTAAACATAATTTTTTAAAAAAAATTCGGAGAAGACACCTGTGGAAATAGAAAAGCTTTTAAATATGTTAATTAATATAAAGAATTTAAATTTCTTAAAATTGACATATGTTAAATTGGAGAATACAAAATATCGTAATATTTATTAAAACATTCTACTGCTATAACATTACAATTAACTTTCCTTCTCAAAAAAAATTTACAATTAACTTTTATCAAAACATAATCTCTATGCACTCTTATGAAGAATTTATAACTAAAACCAAAAGTATGAAAAACCAAAAATTTGGCTAGATTTTCTATTATCGGTTGCTTTATACAAGTGCATGAAACGAGTTAACTTACAATTATGATGTTATGCAAATATGATGCTACAGAGAACAAGGGCGGTACTGCAAGAGAGAAACGCATATATATATATATATATATATATATATATATATATATAATATATATATATATATATATATATATATATATATATAGTAGCATACAATATACCTGCGGTACGTGTGCTAAAAATAACAATAACAAAAATAAAATTAATTGAACACAAAAATTACAATCATGAAAGTCAAAATTTCACAATCACATAAATAATTTGGTTGGGGAAATAAAATTTTAACAGCTGGGGAGGAGGGAAAGAGAGGGAGAGAGAGAGAGATGAGAGGGAGAAAAAAGTGGACGATTTTTTCCTATAGAATATATGTTATTTAAATAGTATGGTAATCATTATATAAAACTTAAATTTGCTTTAATAGTTAACTAATTTATATTAAGATATAATACACCACCAAATCCACCTCTTGCGCTTAAATATTATAGAGACGGTGTGGAGAGTCACAAAAGATACACTTTGGTCATTGAACTACAACCCTAATTCTTATAATAATGAATATTTTTAATTTATATGACATCTCATTTTTTTTCTATGAACCAGATAAATTTTTGAGGACACAATTTAGTCAATTATAAAAATATATTTTTTTTATCCAATTATTTAGTGGTCTGCACTTAGTCCTTCACATTGAATTACTTTAACGCACGTGACTGAACCTTCGAACAGTGAGTGAACTCAATGCGGGCTCGTTCAGGTGGTGATAGCAGATTTAGAGGTAAAACTCTAAAAAGGATACGGGTACGGACACGGACACGGACACGGACAAGGAGATATGACACGGCACGATACGGGAACACGGTGATTTACAAAAAAAAAGGATACGGGTACGGTTTGGACACAACAAAAAAATTAGAAATTAATTTATATAAAATATTTAAATATCAAGGTATATAATAACATTCAATAATAAGTCCATCTATAAAATAATATTCTATGTCTTTAAAATATATCTAAACACTAACAGTTTAATTATATCAACTAAAACTAAAAAATATATAATATTTGAGCGCATAATTATATTATATTACTTATTACTAGTAGATATAGTATTTAACCATTTTAAAAAATAAGTAATTTTTTTAAAAAAAAAATGATATAAATGCTAACTCGCATGTCGGACATGCCGAACAGAAGTGTCCGACAAGCAAGTCTGATTTTTTTTTTTTTTTCCCGAACACATCACGTGGCATGTTCGTTACGAGTCCAGACGTGTACGAGAAGTGTCGTGTTTCACACATGCACGGACACGGACATGTCGACATTTTCGGAGTGTCCGTGCTATATAGCTATAAACAAAACAAGGAGGGAA
Source organism: Xerophyta viscosa (assembly GCA_002076135.1). Classification (NCBI taxonomy): domain Eukaryota; kingdom Viridiplantae; phylum Streptophyta; class Magnoliopsida; order Pandanales; family Velloziaceae; genus Xerophyta; species Xerophyta viscosa. Next base: position 13,502 of record MJHO01000028.1, on the reverse strand, counting down.
AAGATAACAGTGGAAATATAAGAGCCCATCCAAAAATAGAATAATTAATTTTTATGAAGGATTTAATTTCTTAAGTTCAACATATATTAAAGTGAAGAAGTCAAAATATCATAATTATATTAGAATATCATATTTTTGTAGACTTACAAAAAATTATATCAAGGTATAATCTCTATGCACTCATATGAAGTATTAATTAACTACAACCAAAATTTCTGCTGTCACGTTTGCTTGGTGGCCATTGTTATTGGTCATTGTCATATGAAGTATTAATTAACTAAAACCAAAATTATGCTACTCTAAAATGGCAATTAAAAATTAAAATCTTAAAAAAAGCTCAAAGTTATATATATGTTGATATAAGCTATCAATAATCTTGGGGGCCAGTCTATCAGATCAACACAAAAATGTTTGAACGTTGTGGAACTGAAAATATTCTAGAAAAACATGGAAATCTTTCTAGGATGATTAGAAAATTAATGCAAGTGGTGCTATAATTAACACCATCAACGAAATAAATAAAACAACTGCAACAACCGACGTTTTCTTGCTCAGAGGACTCAACTGCTTCGTACAGCACAACAGAACTGCCGGCATTAAAGATAGGGCTGGAATTATGCTTCCATCAAAATATTGAGCCAACAGAAAGCTTGTGTCTTTGACATTTCTATGTGGTTCGTATGTAACAAAGCTTTTATTCACCACAAAATCAACCATTTCACATGTATTACGTGAAGCCAACTATGTTGCGGACTTTTTACCTAATTATGGATGACAAATTAGTCTAACTTTAAACTTTTTATGCTTCCTGTCATACTGATTGGTGGATGGGTAATATGGTTATATCACTAATTAAGGAATTTGAAGAACTATATGGCTTTTTACTTTTTTACTAAAATTCAAGATAAATTGAAGTTGACCGAGCATCCTATGAAATATATTCTCTTATGTAATAACATCTTTCCGCTAAGCTTTTTTATAAGAAATGTATATTCAACTCTTCCTTAAATGCTCATTTCTATTTTATCTTTTGAGAGTTACATGACAAATTGCAAGCGACTGCCATTTCAACCTAATCTTTGTCTTCCAGCTAATCTGTATCTTAAATGGGAACATATAATGTACCATTTGCAAAGGAATTCTAGGATATAATGTCTCCGAGGCACCTAGCTGGCCCTACCAACATCTAGCCACTTAGCATAGCCCCCGTAAAAGGGATGGATCCAGTTAATGGTAGCTAATGGCAGATGCTTTATAAGCATATCAAACTCACCATCCACTTTTGATATGTGATTGTTTTGAGCCAGCACTGCACCCAGCTAGCTCGTCCATGGACTAAGCTTTTGGGTGTTAACCCATTTAAGTAGGATGTTACAGAGGATATCTATGTGATCCAGTTCAGTTTCATATACTTATCGGAACCTTTTCGATAATGGAAATATCTACGATTCGTGCACATCCGTTACACAAAAAAGAGCTGGAAATGATCCACCAACGTTTGGTTGACCATTTACCTGATCTAACATAGCTGATCAGGTGGTGACTTATGGTAACATTTAAAGAACACAAAGAACGCATCAATTTCAAAGGTGCAACAAGTATCATGATTTATGTATTTCTCTAATGGTGCCTTTATGCGTCTTGCAAACAGTTTGCCACAGTTGCTGCTTTGTGCGTGCATTATGAGGCAGATTTTCGCCCCAGTATGAGCATTGTAGTGAAAGCCCTCCAGCCACTTCTGAATGCGCAATCCGGTCATCCTGGTGAGCATCCCGCATTGTGAATTCTGCCATAAGTTCATAAGTTTTCGCTTCCCTCCCTTTTCCCGCAAGATTCGGTGAAGGTGGTTTTACTTCCTGACCGCGATACCAACCACTCTACCACAGGTCCCAACCACTCTGCATGATCGTACTGATCAGGAACCTTCAGTAACTGGTCCCTCTAGCAATAGATCCATCCAGGAAAAAAGTCCAATCCATACAACCCTTGCCGCTGTTGAAAACGTTGTCACTGCAAGAGGCCCTACCTCTGAAATTGTTGCTATCACTGGGGCAAAATTTTTTACAACTACTGAGTAAAGTAGTACAACAAAGTTGGGAGGTTCCAACGTCTCATGCAGGACTCGTTATTTTCCATTGTAAATTGCGACGTCTAAAACTATCTTTGCGGTCCTGGAATAAGTCCATCTTTTTCAATCTCTTTGACAAACTACAACATCTAGATACACAGCTTCCACTATTGGAGTCTGCATTTATAGCGAATCCAACGCCTGACAATAGAAGCCTTCTCAATAACGCTCGGGCTGATATGATGAAACAATCACTATGAGGTATTATACTGGAAACAGAAGGCTAATATCAAGTGTTAAAAGCAGGAGAACGCAATACTAATTTTTTCCGCTCCATGTTAAACATAAACACTCTGCAGCTAGGAATCACCAAATAAAGAACTGCCAAGGTGATGTCTTGGTTGATCAAAATCCCGTAGCAGAATCAGCAGTTGACTATTTTAGCAAGCTTCTGACGAAGGACTCGACTATACTAGCAACGGCTCCTCTGGGTTACTGTCTGGCTTTATGTCTGAAACAGAGAATGTGGATTTTGATGATGCTGCCTTCTCTTGCCGAGCTATGTCATGCGGTCTTTTCCATTGCCGAGGAATCTGCTGCAGGACCAGAGTGTTTTAATAGTAGCTTCTATAAGAGTTGTTGGGTTGTTATTAAACATGATCTAGTGGAGGCCGTTTGTGATTTTTTCCAAGGCTCACCATTACCTCGTAGTTTCACTAGCACTAATTTGGTATTAGTTCCAAAGGTACGGTCTCCTGCCTCTTGGAAAGAATTCCGCCCCATCAGTCTTTGTAAAATATCATCTAAAATTATCTCAAAGATAGTAGCAGCTTGTCATCCGTAGTGGTTGCAGAGAAATTAGCTCTAAATCTGTCCAGGTTCATACAGGGACACTGGATCAACGACAATGTTGTTCTCTTAGCCCAGGAACTCATCCACTCCCTTCGGAGGAAGGTAAGAGGCGTAATGTTGTTCTTAAACTTGATATGGAGTGTTAGAAAGTGTAGAAAGGAATTTCTGTGTATTCTCATTGATAGATCTCTTCCTCTTTTATAGACCAAGGAAAGAGATCAAGAAAGGAAAGTACATGGAAAAGTAAGAAATCTAACTATAAGGAAACTATATAATAGGAAATCTAACTAGGATAGAATCCTATTATTTAGTAACTAGGAAATCTAACACTCCCCCTCAAGCTGGAGCATATATGTCTTCCATGCCCAGCTTGTTACATAAACGCACGAAACACCTACTACTGAGAGGCTTAGTGAACATATCAGCAGTTTGATCCTCTGAGCGAGTGTAGGAAGTACAAATTTTCTTGCTCAAAACAGCTTCACGCACAAAATGACAGTCCACTTCAATATGCTTTGTCCTCTCATGAAAAACCGGATTGCTTGCAATGAATATGGCAGCTTGATTGTCACAATGCATCGTCATAGGTTTCTGATAAGTAACACCAAAATCAGTCATGAGAGATTTTAGCCACATCATCTCACAAGCAGTTTGAGCCATAGCTCTATATTCAGCTTCAGCACTGGATCTAGCAACCACTGTTTGCTTTTTACTTCGCCATGTAACAAGATTGCCACCAACAAAAGAACAATAACCAGATGTAGACTTCCGATCTGTTTTAGAGCCAGCATAGTCAGCATCCGAGTAAGCCTCAATGTCTAAGTGTCCATGACGACTATATAGAAGACCTTTTCCTGGAGCTCCTTTGATATACTTTAGAACTCTTAAAGCAGCCTCCCAGTGGCATTGTTTAGGTTTTTCCATAAACTGGCTGATCATACCCACAGCAAAAGAAATATCAGGCCTAGTTACTGTCAAATAGATGAGCTTACCAACTAGACGTCTGTATTTAGTTTTGTCCTCAAACGCCTCACTATCTTCAAGCCACAAGTTGGAATTTTGTTCCTTTGGTGTATCAACTGCTTTGGATCCCAAAAGACCGGTTTCTTTGAGGAGGTCTAGTGCGTACTTTCTCTGAGATAATGCAATACCATGTTTGCTTCTAGCAACTTCTATACCAAGAAAATAACGAGGCGGTCCCATGTCCTTAGTTAGAAAATGCTGCGTCAGATAATGTTTAGTTTCTTCAATACCAGCACTATCACTTCCAGAGAGAAGGATATCATCAACATACACAATCAAAATAACAATACCAGATGGTCGTCGACGAATAAAAACAGAGTGATCTGCATGGCTCCTATAGAATCCAATAGTAGTAACAACTTGGCTAAACTTTTCAAACCAGGCACGTGGACTTTGTTTGAGGCCATAAATTGCCTTTCTGAGTTTGCAGACTCTGTTCTCCCCCTGAGCAACAAACCCTGGTGGTTGCTCCATGTAAACTATTTCGGAAAGATCACCATAAAGGAAGGCGTTCTTCACATCAAGCTGATACATCGGCCAATCATTATTTACTGCAACAGAGAATAAAACCCGAATAGAATTCAGTCGGGCAACTGGTGAGAATGTCTCGAAGTAGTCTACGCCATATGTCTGAGTAAACCCTTTTGCAACTAGACGAGCCTTGTACCGATCAATAGATCCATCAGGCAGATACTTTATAGTGAACACCCAACGACATGCAACATCACAGTTAGTAGGATAAGGCACTAGTTCCCAAGTGCCACGAGAAGTGAGAGCAGACATTTCCTCTTCCATGGCTTGCTTCCAGGCAGGATGTGTTAGTGCTTCTTGATAAGTCCTGGGAACAGAAACTGAAGACAAAGACAAGGCAAATCGACGAAAGGAAGAACCAAAGCGATCAAAGGAAACAAAATTGGATATAGGATGAGCTGTACATGTACGAGTACCTTTCTTAAGAGCAATTGGAATATCAAGATCATATACCTGGATTGAGGTTGGTTCTCCTTCCGAAGGTTGAAGATCGGTGGGCGGCTGAGCTGGAAGAGGCTGCTTTGGACGACGAGTGTACACCTGCAAGGGGTTAGTAGTGACATGAGGGGTTACATCTTGTGCATCGATGGAACAAGAAGGCTGGGGTAAAGGTACATTAGTTGCGTCAACAGTAACAGAAGTATTTTTTGAGAAGAAATGAGTATTTTCAAAAAAGGTCACATCAGCAGTAACTTGAGTTTTTCGAGAAACTGGATCAAAACACCGATATCCTTTTTGAGTGCGAGAATAACCTAGAAAAATACATTTAGTAGATTTAGGAGAAAGTTTATCGTGGCCAGAACCTAAAACTTGGGCAAAACACACACAACCAAAAATACGTGGTGGAAGATGAAATAGAGGTTGATCTGGAAAAAGTAAACGATTAGGAATCTTTCCACCTAGTACAGAAGATGGCATTCGGTTTATAAGAAAACATGCTGTAAGGACTGCGTCACCCCAAAGATATTTTGGAACATTCATTTGAAACATTATAGTTCGTGCAATATCAAGAAGATGCCTATTCTTCCTTTCAGCAACACCATTTTGTTGAGATGTATGGGCACAAGATGTTTGATGAATGATGCCATTGGATTCACAAAAAATAGAAAAATCCTTCTTCATGAATTCCAAAGCATTGTCAGTACGAAGAACTCGAACATTAGTAGAAAACTGATTTTTATCTCTTTCTGAAAAATTTCGAAAACATGAAGAGCTTGAGATCTTTCTTTAAGTAAAAATAACCAAGTCATGCGAGTACAATCATCGATAAAGGTGATGAAATAACGATGACCAGACACAGTGGGAAATCAACACGGTCCCCAAACATCAGAATGCACTAAACTAAATGGAGTTGAGCTTCGTTTATTGACTCTAGCCCTAAAAGAAGTACGATGATGCTTGCCTAGCTCACAAGCCTCACATTCTAAAGAAGATACAGGTTGACTGAAAGACATGAGTTGTTTCAACTTTTGAAGGGAAGGATGCCCTAACCTACAATGCCATTGGTAAGGAGATAATGATGCAGAAAATGCAGTGATCATGTCAACACTAGCTCCGGCAGGTGATAACTTATCATCCAGATAGTAGAGACCTCCAGATTCATGTCCGCCACCAATCTTCATCCTCGTACGGAGATCCTGAAAAACACAATAGGAAGGGTAGAAGTGAACGGAACAATTTAATGACTTAGTAATTTGACTAATTGAGAGGAGACTAACAGGAAAATTAGGAATATAGAGAACATCTTTGAGAGTTAGGGGCAATGGAGTCTGAACAATCCCACGCCCAGAAACATGAGATGTAGTACCATCAGCAACATAGACAGGTGGTATAGAATTTGATAGATGCAACGAGGAAAATTTAGATCGGTTACCTGTCATATGCGAAGTTGCTCCGGAATCTATTATCCATGGTTTATCTTGCGAAGCACTAAACACGTTACCTGTTGGTGGAGCTTGGGAAGCGGTATGTGAAGATTGGCCCTTGATGTACTTCTCGTAATCCTCCTTAGAAATCAGGACTCCGTCGGTCTCAGTAGGAGTGACAACATCTGAGGTAGCTTGATTTGCCCAATCAGGTTTACCAAACTTGTCCCAGCACTTCTCAGAAATATGATTAGTCCGCCCACAATGGGAACACTGTCGAAATGGACGAGAGGACTTGCTATAGCTTCTACCTATAGAAGTGTGATTTGCACCATTGAGTTTAATTGTAGTTCCTACAGGCACTTTCTGATTGGAGGAGGCCATAGAAACAGGATCAACAATATATAAACGCAGATATAGAGCGTGCAGACAGTTAGTAGCACAGTAGTTTTGAGTACAAAGAGTTGCTAGGCACAATCACGCACATATGAGGAGAACTTAGTGCGCCATCTAGGCACTATTCACGATGAACAGTGTTCGGCAGTACTGTTCACCGTGAACAGTGCCGTGGTACTGTTCACCGTGAACAGTACCACGGGGTGAAAGTTGGTGGCTTAGGAGGTGGTGGTGGAGCCGGAATCTAAAAAAAAACTTGAAGGTGGGGTGGAAGAAGATGAAATTAGGGTTTTTGTGAACCTGCTCTTGATACCATGTTAGAAAGTGTAGAAAGGAATTTCTGTGTATTCTCATTGATAGATCTCTTCCTCTTTTATAGACCAAGGAAAGAGATCAAGAAAGGAAAGTACATGGAAAAGTAAGAAATCTAACTATAAGAAAACTATATAATAGGAAATCTAACTAGGATAGAATCCTATTATTTAGTAACTAGGAAATCTAACATGGAGAAAGCCTATGATCAGGTCGATTGGGATTTTATGTTTCCAGTGTCAAAATGCCTTGGCTTCAGGGACGGCTTTATTTCCATGGTGTCCAGATTATTATTCTGTTCTTGCTGGTTTTCAGTATTAATTAATGGGAACTTACGAGGGGGGTTCTTTCATTCAACTAGGGGATTGCGACAAGGTGATCCACTCTCCCCCTTACTTTTTGTGGTTCTCTCTTGAGTATCTTTTCTGTGGATGTTACCCTTATGTCAGATATCTCGTAGCGTGCAAGACTTTAGTTTCTCACTCAGCATTCACGGATGATTGTATAATCTTCGCGAATGGTTCTGCCAAAGCTTTACATAAACTCAAGGACTTTCTACATGGCTGTGAAGCTGTTTCGGGTCAGAAGATAAATGCTCGTAAAAACTTTTACGTTGTTCCATCTACCACCCCTGATAGTAGATACATGCTTATCAAACATATCACAGGAGTCAAGCGAGACGATTTGCCTTTGAGTTACTTAAGGAGCCCTACTTTACCTTGTGTCGCGACCCGCGGCCACGACGGGAAGGAAAAAGAGAGAGACGTCGGGGCGATCCGCCGGGAGCCCAAAAACACGCAGCGGAAACCAAAGAAGCTCCGGCGGGTCGAAGCATAGAATTTAGCTCTTAAAAACAAGTTTGGGAATGCTTAAGAATCATTTTAAAAAGCTTGAAGAAGTTTTAGCCGAGTCTTAGACTTTCGAGCCCGGGTGTCGTTCACGGAGTAGGTGAACTTCACCGCGAGGTCCGGCAAAGCTTGCTATAGATCCTAATGTATCAATCTCCTCCATTGATACAAAAAAATCCATAACAACCTAAGGTCCGAAACGTCAAAACATTTTTACGGAAAACTTCCGACACAAATTTATAAATTCCGGCTCAACCTGTATTTTTACAAACATTTGGGAAGTGCCACATACCTTAGATATGTCCACTAAACCCAAATAAACACCCAAAACTTAAATAAAAACTCATTTAATTCGGTTTTGAAATTCACATTCCAGAGACTATTTTCGGTCGACTGGTCCACATTATCGATCGACCGAAAGTTCTTACGAACCAGCGGTAAAGCAAAATTTAAATTATTCGGTCGACTGCAGAACATATTCGGTCGACCGCAAATATCAGAAACTGCAGAAACAGATTTGTAATGGCTCACTTCTCGCGGTCTCGAATTCTGTATTCCCACTGGACTGCGAGAGACCACCGTGAGCCCTCGTATATCAACTATAGATACATGCGCACGTACTCCCGCTCGCCCAAAATACTTACGAGACTACGAGTAGTGGCCTAAATTCAATTTAACCGAAAATACGGAAAAACTAAGAACTCAAAGGTTCATTTTCATCCAAACCATTCACACATCAAATTTCTTGATTAAAAGTGTTTTTCACTTCACAAATACACATGCTAGTAGCAAAAGAAATTAGTATGGAAATCAAATGCACTTTGGCATGAAATCCTCATTTTCATATAAAACCATTGTTCATACAAACATAAACTTTTAAAGCCTAAACTCGAACATTTCTCGAGTTTACCCTTTAAAAGCATTCCAAAATACAAACACATAACAAGCGTAGGTTAATGCTTCCATTTACATTAAGATATAAACTTTACACATAAAGGACTAACATATACACTAGGTGAAACTACACCTTAGCCCATCCCAAAAGTATACCTTCTATGTATACCCAAGACTCTCACAGCTATCCGCCTACGCGAACTCTTTTCCCTTCGCGCACGGATCTGAAAAGAAGGCAACAAGAGCAGTGAGTCAAAAGACTCAGCGAGCGGCGCATCGGCGTCCTCCTTCGGGAGCACCCATGCGACACCACAACACAACATCAAAATCAAAACACATACAATAGATGCAAGTCATCAAATCACATACGCATCCAAGGTTCTTGCAATCGTGGCAAGGTACCACCCAACTAACCAATTATGCATAGCTTTATTAGTTATGTCAGCGTGTTCCACTAACTCCAAATCAAGGTCAGTCCTATCATATTTTCGTTCTGGTAGAGCGGACCCACATTAGCGACTGTCTCCCGGGATCGAGGAAACCTATACCCCATCCTCGCAACCCGAGATAGTCCTCTCAATGTGAGCTCTATCCGCCACGCTACCAAGGTCCTGGTACGCGCCGCCGGGCATTCCACGCGACTACAGAACCCTACGGTGATGGCGACCCCACAGCGCAAAATGGGGGCTACTCGGACTCTTTACGCGTTATGCAACCGAGCCTCGCACTCGCAGCCGCCGCCCGGGCCAATGAGCGACTCCAAACCGCGTTCACCGACCTCCCTAGAGGCATCATTCATTAATTGTGCTTATGTTCTAATTGGTCCAATCGTCTCCTAGTCCCCGAGCCCGAGCCCTCCCGGTGTCCTTTCAACCATTCTAGGCTACGTAACCTGAGGTTCAACGACCCAATTTCGAACATCACAAGGCCCCATAGGCAAGCACACCAAGTCTTACGAGTGTCACCAAGTAAAATTTACCCCACTTGGTTTTCACAACTCAAGGCATACAAGGTATCCGCTTTGGATTAAGTTTAGGTCACACATTTCGAATGTCTCTAGAGTCCTTTACTCTACATTCGCGCATAATCGTATTGTCACACTACATTTAGCATGAACATCAACACCATATAGTAGCAACCACACAATGTTCATAACATTGGCTACATTATAAATACTTGTTCATGAAGTATCATTCACATGGTTAGCATACCTTCATCACATGAGCATCATATAATATATAAACATGATCTCATAACCAACAATTCATCCAACTAGGGTTTATAACCCGGTAAAGCATGATTAGCATAAACATGACAAATTAAGTACATAGTTTACACCACAAACATGCTAGCACACCAAGCATACCACATACACACTCGGTGCAAACCGCTCACCTCGAATCCAAAGTAATCCCGCAGCCCTCACCGCGTCGCTCCACCGAAACGCAAGAAAACGATGTCTACGCATAGAGGAGAACCGGGAGAGTGAGAAAATTGAGTTTAATTTGAAGAAAATCAAAGAAAAGGAGATGAGGACATAAGGGGAACTCACCTAGGGCTCCAGCAACTCTTCAGCTCGGGTGAAGTGAGAAAAACCCCCAAACAACACTAAAAACAGCCCTCACCAACTCTCACCTGCTCCTACCGGTCGACCGAAAACCACAACCGGTCGACCGAAAGTTCTGAAATCTGCAAAAACAGATTAGATTTCAGCACTCGGTCGACTCGACCCGAAACGCGCCCTCACACCGACGGGTCCCCTACTAGGCCAGCCCGTCCTAGACGCTGTCACACACGTGGAAACGCTACGCACGCGAAAACTAAGGTCGCACGCCGAAATTCGCATACATAACCAAGCATGCAAATAAACTCAAAACCAAAACAAAACAAGCACGGACCTCACACCTTGGAAGGAAGAGCACGAGCCTGTTTAGTGGTATGATATCTAAAGTACAACGTTTAGCTAACTGGCCTTCTAATTTGGTGCTTTGACGTCTAAAGTCTATGTTTGCTAATTTCCTCAGGAATCATTAGGTGCAGAGCAAAGGCACACATGGCTTTCGTGGAAATGAATCTGTTTTCCACCGGATGAAGGAGGCTAGGGATACACCGTCTTAAGGATGTAGTAGCAGCAATTGAAATGAAAATCTCGTGGCGGTTCAAACAACAGAACTCACTTTTCTCCCGATTCATGAGAGATAAGAATGCTTCTATTCATCACTGCTCTACTTGGAAAGCAAAGTCTACTTTCTCAGCCAGTTCCTCATTGCACAAAGCAGAGGATTAGTGCTTCCGTCACAATGTCATCTCTGTAGAATTGTCGTGGATTCAAGCTCTCATCTGTTTATGGATTGTTCACTGTCATGTGCAACCTGGGGAAGGCTTCTACATAATAAATGATAACTGAACAGAAATTTACTTCAATCATGAACACAATACAGAAAACACAATGGCTATTGCTAGTGAAGATAGAACATACAAATCTCCGGATTCATTGGAGGTTGCATACTGGATGCAGGAAGAAAGCTGAACGAATTTGTCTTCCTTGTCTTTTCTAGTTCAGCTTCACATTTTTTTAGTTTTTCTGTAAAATCAAAAGACTCCTGAATTTAAACTCAACGAAATGCAAGTGTGAAAAATTGCATTATAAACCAACCTCCATCAAAAAAGGATGAAAAAGAACGCAATTAAACACCATAATAGCATTTCAACCTCATCCTGAGCAACACAGATGGAAGAGGAAAGGCAAAAGCAAAATGAATTCAATGTTAATTTAGTTGAGTTATCTAGATGAAGGTGAAACGAAAAAGCCTGAAAATAACAAATGATGTCAATTATCAAATTAAACTACAACGCACAAGCAAAGACACCTTGTTCTTGTCTCGATGATACTTCTCTCTCCAGTTTGCTCTTGTAATAATTTTCAACTTGGCTTAGATGCATCTGTTTTAAAAGAAAGAAGGATTCAAGTAGACAGCAAGAATATCAGTAAAGAAAGTTATGAAGTTCAACCATATGTCGTTACCTCTAATGCTTTAATTACACCCTCAATATCTTCCGCCTTTTTGGACCATTCCTCCGAACCTGCTTTATACAGGTCTGAAAGTTTAGAGACCTACATGAATGTGATGCATGTAATCCCACTAATCAGTTTAGCATGTAATCCCAGGGCAGCCGTTAATAAAACCTAAAATATGGAATGGATATTGTAAAACAATATGAATCAATCTAATAAACATATTTTAATCTAACATCTTAAAAAATAATAATAAGGCAGCGTAGAACTACACATTCGAAGGCCTTACATGATGCTTTCTATTTGTTATAGCAGTTAAACATAACACCATAAATTCTCAACTAGTACCAACACAGACAAAAAAGAGGTCATTAATGCCCAAACAGTTGAAAATAAGCAACTTGAGAACCAACACCATCACTATAAACTGTGAAGAAAACATGTCATATATCTTTATGTGGAACTTACAGTGGACAATTCAATAGCAAAGCGCTCATTGCTAGAAGCACTAGATCCTTCCATGATAACAATTCCTATAATGAAGAAATTAGCGTATTGCCAATAAACATCAAGGATCAAAAACATAACCACAACACATAGCAACTAGACTATACCTCCTCTAGTGAAGAAATGTTCTAGTTCCAAATTTCTGTCTTTACTTTGTGCATACAAGCTAGAAGACTCCTTCAATTCTTTTGCCAGCTGAAAGCATGATTAAACAAAGTCATTAGAATTCTAACTTTTTGCCATCTTTTTCTATTTATAACAGGAGGAGGGATATTACATCTCTTTTCTGAGAAATAAGGCTGGACTCCACCTCTATCTGTGTTTTACAAAAGTTAAAAAGACCGTTAACTTTTGCAGTACGCTCCTCATTTAGCCAATCATTGAGTTTCTCCATCAATTCTTCTTCCTTCAAAATAACATACACAAATTCATTCTAGAATGGAGATTATGGTCTACATACCATATTATTATGAAAACAGAAGCAATTCTCAGTATACTCATGGCAAATGGTCACGGGAAAAGTTGAAGGCATATAACAATGAAGACACTACTTCCCTTAAAGACATTACTGAACATAAGGTCCCCAAAAAAGCTTACATACCTGTGGGGAGACTCAAACCATGTGGCCCTATATCCCGGACCTTTTCAGCTCAACTTCAACCTTTGCAGCTACTTCATCAGTGACCTTTTGAAGTTCCAACTGGAACTTCTAATAACACACAAACAAGACAACAAAAATAAGCAAATCAACATGTGAATAATATTTGATACAGTATGTGTGCATAATACTTGCTATAGTATATGTGAATGATAACCACATTTACAGAAAGTAAAAGATATACAAGAAAATGGAGTCTCATAACTTTGCGTAGAAGAATTACCTGAAGTTCTGCATCTTTCTTTTCATCTTGATCAGACAGACTCATAACTTTGGTTTATGAAAGGAGACTACCTCTAAAGAACGCATAAACAAAGTTATAATAGTGTATCAAAACAAGTTCTTTAGAAGATTTTACTCATCTGGTCACATGGTTCTTTGTACATCCTCTCAGCGTTTGCCTATGCTTCCAAAATTGTCTACTCTTTTTTAAAGGATACCTTTAACGTCTCCTGTAGTTATAACATAGACATAAAATATCTGGCCAGCAGAAGTTTGAGTATACAAAATACTTGAACAGTGACATATTAGA
>MJHO01000027.1:1979011-2003651 GCA_002076135.1 Xerophyta viscosa | reverse complement strand
GGAGTTTGGGATGGAAATATGTTTAGCAATGTGCCAGAGATGACTCGTACCATATATAATTATGGGTACAACGTTCTTGGGGATGGAGAGTATTATACGTACTCGCTCAAAGATCCTTCTATAAAATCGAGGTTTCTGCTAGACATTTCAGGACAATTTAAAGAATTAAAATGGCTAGACATTTCAGGGCAATGGGAGCTATCTTGGGCTCAGCCAAAGCCTCAATGTGATGTATATAACTTGTGTTGAGACTATGGTGTTTGTAATGAAGGAACTCTACCTCAGTGTGTCCTGCTTGCAGGTTCCCCAGCCTGTTTTCACAAGAAGCATTTATCTCGACTGCAGGAGGGTAACCGATTTGAAGTGCGAGACTGGAGCTGGACAGGATGGTTTTATTGCTCTTGTCAATATGAAGATTCCTCCTTTGGGTTCTCAGGTATCGAATATTAGTAGCCGAGAAGAATGCGAGTCTGCCTGTTTGAGGAACTGTACATGCGCTGCATATACATATAGTGATAAGTGCCAGCAGTATGATAAGCTTGTGGACTTGCAGCAACTAAATGACGATACAGATGTTCCTGTTTACCTCCGACTTGCGGCATCTGAAATTGGAGGTATAAACGTATATTTATTGTGATTGTACTTGGTTTAATAGCTATATTTGGGTCTAATACTTGTTCATTGCTTACAATTTATTCTCTCAGCTGTTGAAAATAAGATTTGATTTTCTTCTTTCTTTTACAGCATTATTCTTTGGTCAAATTCTTTTTAGTCCCCTGAACTTTACCAAAATGTGCTTCTATAATTCTGAATGCAATTTGCAGTATGCCCTTATACAAGGAAGTGAGTATACTTAATTCACTTTTTCATACATCAATCGTGTCATTTGAACACAGGACATAAGCCAGGCAACAAGAAGGAGAAAATTGCGATCACATTGAGTGTTCTTGTAACCTTTGTCTGCATCTCCTGCTTGAGTTTCCTTTGGTGGGTTAGACGCAGAGGTACACCTGATCCTTCAAATGGTTTGGCAAATACTCGTTTTTATGTGTTAATTGCAATGACTTTGGTATGCTTTGTTCAGCGAAAAGGAAACATTCAGCGAAAAGGGAACGGATGCAAGCGGAGCTACTATTGACATTAAATAGTGATTTTATGAAGAAGCTTGGTGAATATGAGGAAGGGAGACCAGAATTTATGATTTTCGGCTTTTCGGATATAGTGTCTGCCACCGACAACTTCTCAGCTGACAATAAGCTTGGAGAGGGAGGATTTGGGCCTGTTTATAAGGTAGCATGCAGTTCAAATTGTCAAGTCCCTCATCACACTGAATAAATATTGTTTAACATGGCTTGCATAAATTTAAAATTTATGAATTATGATATTGCCTGGCAGGAACCCCCCCTTTTTTTTTTTTTTTTTTTTTTTTTTTTTTTTGGGGAAAAAGTTGAAGTTCCTGGAAGGAAATTGAAGAAATTGAAGAATATGATAGTATACAATCAGAGGAAATTTCCTATTAGAAAGTATAGGAGCCATACCTATAATAATTGGTTCACTTAATCAAGCAAATTTTGAATTTATTTTGTGAAGTAATAACTAAACTTTTGATTTAATTAACAATACTGTTTCTTCTGGGATCTACCATTTCGTTGCCTATCTTCCAAAAGTAGTTATGTAGGCCAATCATGCAATAAGGATTTAACTAAATCTTTCTTTGTTGTTACAAGGACTACTATAAAATTTTTTAATTTCTTGATGGTACTTGACTACCTTACCTTTATGATAGTAGAGATTCAAGTATACAATTTTGAGAATGTCTGTCATTACCACTACAGAAGTATTTTGATATAAGCTTTTTTTTACTTCATATTTAAGAAAGCTGTTGTTAAAATATATAAATTAAAAATACAGGGGGAGTTGCGAGATGGCAAAGAAATAGCAGTCAAAAGACTATCTACTCGTTCGGGACAAGGACTAGAGGAATTTAAAAAATGAAATCTTGCTTAAATCGCCAAAGCTTCCAGCATAGAAATCATAGTAGGCTTTTTGGGTGCTGCATCAAGGAAAGAAAAGATACTGATCTATAACGAGTATGCCCATAAGAAGCCTGGACTTTTACTCTTTGGTACGTAACAGTGGCCATCCTCATGCTGCAGCACAAATTCCTTCGTTTTGTCATGCAAAATATTATTTGTGATGTTATTTCTATATTTGTTTGCTTTAAGGTCCACACTCAGGGAAGGCAATTAGATTGGAAAATGCGCTCGTACATTATGGAGGGCATAGCTCAAGGCCTTCTGTATCTTCACAAACATTCCAGATTGCGGATCATCCACAGAGATCTGAAGGCGAGCAACATTCTCTTAGATAAAGACTTGAATCCGAAGATTTCAGATTTCGGAATGGCCAGGATTTTTAGTTCGGAAGGAATCCAAAGCCACACCCATAGAGTTGTCGGGACGTAGTAAGTGATATCCCTTTCTCATAGTCGGATAAAATTGAACTGCTTTGTTTTGTGATGGCTTAAGCTCTTTGTTTTAGTGGTTATATGGCCCCCGAGTATGCTTCGCAAGGTCTTTTCTCGATCAAGTCTGATGTCTTTAGCTATGGAGTCTTGATGCTGGAGATCTTAAGTGGAATGAGGAACACCGGCTTCCATCAACATGGCAACTCTCTTACCCTCCAAGCCTATGTGAGTCGCTATCCGTGTTATCCACACACATATGATGAAGATTATGTTTCAGTTCTATATATAGTCACCTTTCCATCAATTTAGGGTAGGATACTAAGTTTGTAATAATAAGCTTTGTTTCCTGGTATTCAGGCATGGGAGTTGTGGAAGGAGGGCAGGCCCTTAGAGCTTATGGATACATTCATAGCAGAGACTTGCTCGGTGAGTGATGTCGTAAAATGCATCCACATAGGTCTTCTGTGTGTTCAAGAGAGTGCGGATGATCGACCAACAATGTCGGATGTCATTTCTATGCTTGGTGGGGAAGGTGCAAACTTAGCAGACCCTAAGCAACCTGCTTTTTTCATTCCTAGACCGGCAGTTGAAGCTGATTTTGATTCGGAGAATCCTCAAATTTGTTCGAGGAATCGTTTGACATTTACGACTGTTAATGGTAGATAATATTATTTGCCTTGATTGGTCAGCGTCGTGATACTTCTGTTAAGACAGCTGCATAAAGGTGGGCCGGTTACACACATAGTTTTTCAACGATAATCGAAAAAAAAAAAGAAGAGATAATAGCATTTTGATTTTCATGTATTTGTATTTTCTTGCAAAGTTGTGCACATTCGCCCGTTATGGGAATCAAACTTGTAAATCAATATAGTCAGATGTAAAATGCTCATCAGGACATTATATGTGGAATATTTTTTTTTCTTGGTATTACACAATCATGGCTTGGAAATGATTTCACTGGTCTTACTTCTGCCAATAGTTGTCGCTCTTCTTCCCCATTAATCGTTCCATTGCCGACATATGTATCCTGTTACAATGCTTCAATGGCCTTCTACAAGATCTCTAAGATCGTTTGGTTGCTGCTGACCATCCAGGTATGCTCATTTTGCGTAATTCTTATGATTTAAAATGCGAACTTTTACCATTTATTTCGACCTTTTTCTTCTTCTTTTACTCAATTCAATCATTCAAATGGATTGGCAAATACTCGATGTTTATTTGTTGATTATAATGACTTTTGTATGCTTTCTTCAGCAAAAAGGAAGCAGATGGAAGAACAGCTTTTATCGACTTTGAATGATGATTTTGTCAAGAATCTTGGTGAATCTGAGGAAGGGAGATCGGCTTTTCTGAGATAGCGACGGCTGACAATAAGCTTGGAGAGGGAGGATTTGGCCCTGTTTATAAGGTAACAAGCAGTTCAATTTTTAATGGGATGAGGACCCTTTACACCGAATTTTATACACCACTCTGTACATCGACACCTAAATAAATATCTATATGTACTTTTTAAAAAAAGGTTTCAAAATGAAAGTTATAAATTTTAATGAGATTTATAACTTTTTATAGTGAAAGTTTTATTTTTTTTAAAAAAATCTAAATAGGTGTTTAAAAAGAGGCTCGAAAGTCTTAACGGATTTAAAAATCAATGGGATGAAAATTCTCTACACTGGATTTTCTGTACCATTTCGTACATCGAGACCTAAATAAATATCTATATGTATTTTTTGAAAAAACTTTGAACATGAAGTTATAAATTTTGATGAGATTTATAACTTTTTTATATTGAAAGCTTGTTCCCTAAAAAAAAAAAAAAAACTCAAACAGGTGTTCTGACGTTTCAAAGTCTTAACGGATATAAAAGTGAATAGGATGAAGATCCTCCACACCGGATTTTATGTACTATTTCGTACATCGACATCTAAACAAATATCTACATTTACTTTTTGAAAAAATGTCAACATCAAATTTATAAATTTTGATGAGATCTACAACTTTTTATATTGAAGGTTTTAACCAAAAAAAAAAACAACCTAAAAAGGTGTGGAGCCCAACAAGGGCCCGATTAGCTTTTCTAGTTTAGATTTAGGTATTTTAATTAATTAAAAATTAAATTTATGTTAGTTTATGAATTACAATTATGTTTCAACCCCGATTCTACCAAAGTAATTAAATTTAGGCTCCATTTTAACAAATAATCATATAAGTATATGTATCGGATGTAAATAATTCACGTTGAATTAAATATCTAGGTGGCGACTCCAACCCCTTTCCCCTTTCTGGAGGAAGGTCGTCAATATCGGCGCATAAGCAGTAAAGGAAAAAGAAGAGACTTTTCTCGGAAAGCCCCTGCTTTGAAAGCTTCTCCCGTTTCAGCCTCCAGATTTTTCTCTTTTATCTTTTAGCTCCTTTTAATATTTTCAACATCCCAAAGTACTTATTTAGAAGAATTTTTTGGAGAAACTTTTAACATGAAAGTTATAGATTTTGGTAAGATTTAAATCTTTTATTTCAGACTTTTTCAAAAAATACTTCTGAATAGATGTTTTTGAGATTTAAAAAAAAATTACCACAAAAAAAGACCGCACGATGCGGTTTTCGCGTGGGCACGTTGCATAGTTCCCAACCGCTGCTCCAAGCACCAAATTCAGTTTAGTTGTTTTCCGTTCCTTATCTATATCTTGTATTATTATACATACTATCGGTGCCAAAGCAAAGGTGTTGCTTGACATTCCTGTTAATAAGCTGGGTCCATCGTCCCTGTTATTATAGCAGACACGCCACAGTATGTTATTATGAATATTTGACAGTCACAATTGTTGATGGTTGATAGTATCGGTTTGATTTTCAGTTGCAGAAGTGTGCATATCCACCCATTTCTATGTAGAAATTAGTAGGATTTGCGGGTTATTATTCAAAAGGACATGCTGATTCTATATGGCTTGGAACTCTGGTATCAAGGTTGAACTTAATTTTTCTATGTCTACTTTCTTAGTCATATGTGATATATAGTTCTTGCGAAAGACTTATATTTCGATGTCTACTTTCTTGTTGTGTTGTTTCTTCTGCAGTGGGAAGGGAAGGAGTGGCTTGTAGTAATCTGGAAGCTTATGATTGTCATGATGTGGAAAATTCAAACAAAGACCAAGAATAACAGTCTTCTTGGAAAAATATGCATGCACTTAGCCTCCATAGATGACTTGAGATGTTTTGCTGCTGGAGGTTCCAATTCTTTCACTTATGTTGATTCGGAGAAGAACCATGGGTTCCTGGAAAACCATCGTTGCTCTTCTCCTTCTCTCTTTTCTGACAAACTTGGATGCTAAAGATACTTTGTTGCCTGGTCAATCTTTGAAGGACGGAGAGACGCTGGTGTCGGCCAACAAGACCTTTGCGCTGGGTTTCTTCAGCCCTGGAAACTCGAGCCTATCGCTGTGTTGGAATTTGGTACTACGGCATCACAGAACAAACTGTGGTTTGGGTTGCCAACAGAGAAAGGCTTATCGCAGACAGATCCGGCTCGCTAACCTTGGACAGTGATGGCAATCTTTTTATTGTCGTGCATAGCAGGGGAACCTCAGTCCCATTGGAAAGCAGCTCGGCAGGACCAGTGGCGACACTTTTGGACACAGGCAACCTTGTTCTGCATGATGCAAAGAATGTATCCCAATTCTCATGGCAAAGCTTTGATTATCCGACCAATACTTTCCTACCTGGCATGAAGCTTCGCCTCGGTGGTAGGAGAAACACCTTGCTTACCTCATGGACAAGCAATGACGACCCTTCTCCTGGATATTACTATTTTGGTGCAAATCCAAATGGCACAAAACAGTTCTTCATTTGGAACAAAGATCAGTTTTATTGGGATAGTGGAGTTTGGGATGGAAATATATTTAGCTCTGTGCCAGAGATGACTCAAAACTACATATATGATTTTGGGTACAACGTTCTTGGGGATGGAGAGTATTTTACTTACTCGCTCAAAGTTCCTTCTATAAAATCGAGGTTTCTGCTAGACATTTCAGGACAAATTAGACAATTAACTTGGCTTGACGTTTCAGGGCAATGGAACCTATTTTGGGCTCAGCCAAAGCCTCAGTGTGATGTATATAACTTGTGTGGAGATTATGGAGTTTGTAATG
Source organism: Xerophyta viscosa (assembly GCA_002076135.1). NCBI lineage: Eukaryota > Viridiplantae > Streptophyta > Magnoliopsida > Pandanales > Velloziaceae > Xerophyta > Xerophyta viscosa. Next base: position 1,997,042 of record MJHO01000027.1, on the reverse strand, counting down.
AAGGAACTGTACCTCATTGTGGCTGCTTGCAGGGATTCCAGCCTGCTTCACCAAGAAGCATTTATCTCGACTGCAGGAGGGTAACCGATTTGAAGTGCGAGACGGGCTTGGACAGATGGTTTTATTGCCTCTTGTCAATATAAGATTCTCCTTTGGGTTTCTCACAGCATAGAATATTACGTGCCCGCAGAAGAATGCGAGTCTGCCTGTTTGAGGAACTGTACATGTTCTGCATATACATATAGTGATAAGTGCCAGCAGTATGATAAGCTTGTGGACTTGCAGCAACTAAATGACGATAGAGAAGAGAAAGTAGCTACTGTCTACCTCCGACTTGCGGCATCTGAAATTGGAGGTATAAACGTATATTTATTGTGATTGTACTTGGTTTAATAGCTATATTTGGGTCTAATACTTGTTCATTGCTTACAATTTGTTCTCTCAGCTGTTGAAGATAAGATTTGATTTTCTTCTTTCTTTTGCAGCATTATTTTATGGTCAAATTCCTCTTTAGTCCCCTAAACTTTACCAAAATATGCTTCTATAGTTCTGAATTTTATTTCATGCCCATAATAATCATGTACTTTGAAAAACGTATGTGATAACCTTGCCGTTAGCTTTTCCCAAAAAAGACTGAATTACCCCTTTCAAAGTTTGAAAAGAAGCTAAAAATAATTAAAAATATTGCCACGTCAGCAAATTAACGGTGCGGATGGAAAAACTGACGGCATGGTTATCGCGGATGTTTTTTTAAAGTATAAAATTATCGTGGGTACGAAATGAAGTTCATGATTATAGAGACATATTTTGGTAAAATTCAGGTTATTAAAAAGGAATTTGATCTATTCTAAAATGCAATTTGCAGTATGCAGTTATACAAGGAAGTGAGTATATTTAATTAACTTTTTCATACATCAATGGTGTCATTCGAACACAGGAAATAACACAGGCAACAAGAAGGAGAAAATTGCGTTCACATTTGGTGTTCTTGTAACCTTTGCTCTGATCTCCTGCTTGAGTTTCCTTTGGTGGGTTAGACGCAGAGGTACACCTGATCCTTCAAATGGTTTGGCAAATACTTGTTTTTATGTGTAATTGCAATGACTTTTGTATGCTTTGTTCAGCGAAAAGGAAACGGATGCAAGCGGAGCTACTATTGATGTTAAATAGTGATTTTATGAAGAAGCTTGGTGAATATGAGGAAGGGAGACCAGAATTTATGATTTTCGGGTTTTCGGATATAGTGTCTGCCACCGACAATTTCTCAGCTGACAATAAGCTTGGAGAGGGAGGATTTGGGCCTGTTTATAAGGTAGCATGCAGTTCAAATTGTCAAGTCCCTCATCACACTGAATAAATATTGTCTAATATGGCATGCATAAGCTTAATGTTTATGAATTATGATTTCTGTAGACCCTGGCAGGAATTTTTTCTTTTCTTTTTTTTTTTTTTTGAAGAAAAAGTTCAAGTTCCTGGCAGGAAATTGAAGAATATAACAGTACACAAGCATAGGAAAATGTCCCATGAGAAAGCATAGAAGTCACACCTATAAGGAAAAAACTACTCACCCCTAATAAACAACACATTAAACCACACATAATTAATTTCCACCATACAGTCGTCTCGTGATCCGCACATTTAACTCGTGATCCGCACCTTTAACTATAATCATTGGTTCACTTAATCAAGCAAATTTTGAATTTATTTGTGAAGTAATAAGGATTCAACTATAATCATTGTTATCTGGCCATCATGCAATAAGGATTCAATTAAATCTTTCTTCATCGTTATAAGTAGTGTAAATTATTTTAGTTTCTTGATGGTACTTGATTATCTTACCTTTATGATAGTAGAGATTCAAGTATACAATTCTGAGAATGTCTGTCATTACCACGACAGTAAGTACTTTGGTATAAGCTTTTTTTACTTCATAAGCAGATTTATTGTTGGTTCATATTTAAAAATGCTGTGGTTAAAATTATAAATTAAAAATACAGGGGGAGTTGCGAGATGGCAAAAGAATTACAGTCCAAGACTAATTATCGCTCGGACAAGGATAGAGGAATTTTAAACATGAAAATCTTGGTTTATCGCAAAGCTTCAGCATAGAAATCTAGTAAGGCTTTTGGGTTGCTGCATCAAGGAAGAAGAAAAGATACTGATCTACGAATACATGCCCCATAAGAGCCTGGACTTTTACCTCTTTGGTACGTACACAGTGGCCATCCTCATGCATGCATGCACAAATTCTTCGTTTTGTCATGCAAATATTAATTTGTGATGTTATTTCTATAATTTGTTTGTTTAAGGTCCACACTCAGGAAGGCAATTAGATTGGAAAATGCGCTCGTACATTATGGAGGGCATAGCTCAAGGCCTTCTGTATCTTCACAAACATTCCAGATTGCGGATCATCCACAGAGACTGAAGGCGAGCAATATTCTCGTAGATAAAGACATGAATCCGAAGATTTCAGATTTGGAATGCCAGGATTTTTAGTTTTCGGAGGAGATCCAAGCACACCCATATTGAGTTGTCGGGACATAGTAAGTGGCTATCCCTTAACAAAATAGTCGGATAAAATTGAACTTCTTTGCTTTTGTGGTAGCTTAAGCTCTTTTGTTTCAGTGGTTATATGGCCCCCGAGTAATGCTTCGCAAGGTATTTCCTCCATTCAGTCTGATGCTCTTCAAGCTATAGGAGTTTGATCTGGGAGATCTTTCAGTGGAATGAGGAACACCGGATTCCATCAACATGGCACTCTCCTCACCTGCAAGCCTTATGTGAAGTTGCTATCCATTTCCCGTACACATGATGAAGTTCTATATATATATATAATATATATACACTTCATAGAGAGAGAGATGAGGTTATTGCGTTTTGGTTGAAAGCTGGTACATTGTACTGTCACTTCTTCTCCATGCTGGAAGCGAGCACAAGCTACAAGCTAAATTTGGGTTACAAGCAGCGACATAACCATGTTTCCATCTATATAACAAGTTTCTGTCTTGATACTAAGTTTCTAGTAGTTATAATAAGCTTTGTCTGCTGGTATATAGGCATGGGAGTTATGGAAGGAGGGCAACCCGTTGAAGCTTATGGATACATTTGTAGCAGATGATGTCGTAAAATGTTGCTCGGCGAGTGATGTCGTAAAATGCATTCACATAGGTCTTCTGTGTGTTCAAGAGAGTGCGGATGATCGACCAACAATGTCAGATGTCATTTCTATGCTTGGTGGGGATGGTGCAAACTTAGCAGACCTAAGCAACCCTGTTTTTTCATTCCTAAGACTGCATGAAGCTGAATTTTGATTCGGAGAATCCTCAATTTTGTCGAGGCAATGATGTGACATTTAAACGACTGTTAATGGTAGATAAATATTATTTTTCTTGATTGGTCGTGTCCGTGATATCGTTAAGACAGTTTGCACAAGGTGGGCGGTTAACACAATAAGTTTTTCTACGATTTAATGCAGCAAAAGGAAGAAAAAAAAAGAAGAGATATAGCATTTTGATTTTCATGTACTTGTATTATATGTGGAATATTTTTTTTTTTTTTTTTTCTTTGTATTACAAATTCATGGCCTGGAAATGATTTCACTGGTCTTACTTCTGTAATTCTACAAGTTATCGCTCTTCTTCCCCATTAATCGTTTCATTGCCGACATATCAAGAGACACTTTTTTATGCCATATGTATCCTGTTACAATGCTTCAATGGATAATGATTTATTGTAGGCCCTGGCAGCAGCTGTTTTGTTTTTGAGAAAAAAAAAATTTATTTTTGCCGTTATAAATTATAATAATTGTATAAAATCAAGTTGTACCTATAATAATTGGTTCACTTTTTTTTTTTTTTTTAAGCCTTTAAGATAACCCGAAAAGCCGGACGGAACGTAAAGGCACCCTTCCAGATATATAGATGAGAGAAATATTATAAAGCTATCATCGACATAGTTTGTAACAAACCTGATGCAGGTCTATTACCGAACTAGTCAAGGCTGGACAAAATACGATATTAAGCCCTGATAGAAGGGTATGAGATTAGGTCAACCTAATCAAACCTTTACAGAAAACTCCAGGAAAAAAAAGGTTTTTAAAAAAAAAAATTAAATAAAAAAGGCGAATCTGTATGACAGAGTGCTTTCTATATTTGCCAGTTGATGAGCGACACAGTTGCTCTCTCGTAGTATATGTGAAACCTGTCCTTGAAGCTTTTAAAGAAGATTCTTAATCTGTAAGACATCATTATAAATATCCCATGGAGCTTTCTTCGATTCCAACAAGAAACCCAAAATCAATGAATCTGTTTCAATGGCCAATTATACTATTTCTTGGAAACACACTACTTGGAAGCCGAGACTGTAAGGCATGAAAGCTCTGCCCAAGCTACAGGCATAGTGCCAATTGGTTGTGCAAACGCAAAACAGAAATGACCTTCGTGATTACAAACTATGCCACCCACTCCAGATGCACCATCAGAGCAACTTGCATCTATGTTTAATTTAAACTTGCCATTTGGTTGGGGTTGCCATCTAAGCAAACGAGCACTCTAGAGTTAGAAATTGTGTAAATCGATATATGGCAGCTACTTTCCTATTCGCCGATAAGGATGAAAGTTTTGAGCAGGCCCGAATTTGAGAAATAGTTCTCACCATCCTGCATGCTCTACCCAAATCCGATTCACCGTAAGTTGTAGTTGCTTGAAATTTGGCATCATTTCTATCCAGCCATATGAACCAGAGAAGGCATAAGGTGATTAGAAACTTCCAGACTGCGACTTACCACCATGTAGTAACATTCCAATAATAAGCCCTTGATGTATGAAGAGATTGTATGGCAGCCAAAATGGCGAACCCATTCTTTCTCCAAATACATTGAGAGAACTCGTAGGTCAGAAGAATATGGGATACTGCGTTTCCTCGAATTTTCAAAAATAAAAACATTGAGAAGGAAGCTGAACGCCCCTTCTTTTTAAACTTGTCATCCGTGGCTACAGCACGATGTAAAATACGCCAAGAGAGGAAAGAAATCTTAGCAGGAATTCGTTGTTGCCAAATAGCTGCAAAGACAGCTGATCTTTCTCCCTTCTTACGCACCACAGCCCAAGCAGATTTTAAGGAAAAGGTACCATCGCCGTGAGGTTGCCAAAGAAGCACATCATCAGAAAGAGTATCTGGTTGGATACTCTGGATTTCTACACAAATATTTGCAGGAACTAGTTTGAGCAACTCGTGGATATTCCACGTCTCATTAGTAAAGAAGTGTTTCCTCAGCCATTCAACCATTTGGATCCCCACATTGACGTTAAGAGGCTCCTTCCCGACTCACACGTCATGCCAAAAGTCTACATTACCTTTGCCTATACCATATGCCAGCTGAGGTTCACAAAGGTCACCTGCCTGCAGTAATCGTTTCCAAACATGGGAAGCAGAGGCTCGTCGTTGCCAAAGTCTACAATGAGTTGTGTTACCATACTTAGTCAGAAAGAAATGCGCAAAGAGTGATTTTTGCTCCTTGAAGCTCCACCATAACTTCATGTCTATAGCAGTCATAATATCTTTAATTCGACGCAGTCCTAGTCCACCTTCATCGAAGGGGAAGCAAATGGTTTTCCATGCCTTCCAATGTAATACCTTATCTCCGGTTGGACTTCCCCATAAAAATTGGCAAATATAGATTCCAGCTTAGTCATGACTGACTGTGTAGGAGTTACGGCATGTAACAAGTGTATAGGTAGTGAGTACAGGATAGATTTGATGAGTACTAACTTACCCGAGGTCGATAAAAGATTAACATCATGACAATTATATGTGGAATATTTCTTTTTTTTTTTTCTTTGTATTACAAATTCATGGCCTGGAAATGATTTCACTGGTCTTACTTCTATAATTCTACAAGTTATCGCTCTTCTTCCCCATTAATCTGTTCATTGCCGACATATCGAGAGACACTTTTTTATGCCATATGTATCCTGTTACAATGCTTCAATGGCCTTCTACAAAGATCTCTAAGATCGTTTGGTATTTTTAAGCTTTAAAACTTATGAATAATGATTTATTGTAGCATTTAAAACAATGCTTCAATAGGCAGGAGCTGTTTTGTTTTTGAGGAAAAAAATAATTTTGAAGTTATAAATTATAATAATTGTATAAAATCAAGTTGTACCTATAATAATTGGTACACTTAAAGGTCTAAACATAGCATTTTATGCATCTAATGAGTTGGTGATACTTGGGAGAGGGCTAAACATAGCATCACAATCGTCCATGATATCTTAGACAGGTATCTTAGGCGGCTGTCTGGAGCTTTCACCTCATAAAACAAACTTCCGATGGTAGGATTTCGCATATTCCTTTTAAAAGATACGAGGGATATATACCTATATCTTGTGATGGGCATACTAACTTCGGAAATTATATATAAGATTAAATATCGAATTCTTTGCGGCTAAGTATATTTCTTTCTGAAGTATATTTTATAAAAAATATATTTGTCATAACATTCTCACAAAATAGAAAAAAATAAATAAATAATATATATATATATAATATATATATATTATATATTATTTATTATTTATTTATTTATTTATTTATTTTATACAAGAACAACACGAAAAATTTCCTTGGAGTTTGATTTGGATAGCCTCTTCCACAAGAAAATATGTAGACTAGTATAAATTCTGAAGGTTATAATACATATACGACCAATATTTCATTTTCACTATTGCCTTCTAATTTGGTAATACGTTTTCTCCATGAAAATTCTCCCCTGCTCTACGCGTTATCTTAATAATAATAATGAGGTTGTTTTATGCCCTTTTAAAACTATATTGTACCCATAATTTATGATCATCGAATATGTTGACCGCCCGGGATTTAAGATGTTGACCTCTATTATTTGGCTTTAGTCGGATCCGGCTCAATTTAGAAGGAGTATCGGACGTAGTCCCCTATTAACCTTCTCGGCAGATCCTAGTATCATCTCAATCGCACTTGTATCTGGTGTTCATTGCGTCAGACTTCATTTCGAAGAAATGCGGATCGGCCTACTTGTGGCTTGAGGTGAAAGCGAGCTATGTACCACTAAACTCAATCTCGAATCGATTGGTTTAGCTCGCGAGCTTCAGAGGCTGAGCTCGAATATGCTCGATTCAGAAAATCTCGAGCTCGAACTCGATTGTATCAAATAGGTCGAGCTTGAGTCGAATTTGAAGTCAAGCTCGTCTCATTTGCATCAATTAGGCCGAGCTTGAACTCGCTTAAGTAATCCTATCGTACAAGATACTTATTATGGACTTTGACCAACAAAAAAAAGGAAAAACGAAATATGGAGGGCTGATGTTGCTACACAATAACACCTTGATGGCTACTTAACGTTGACCAACTAGTCATCTATGGTTATCGGAGAAAGTCAAACCTTTTTAGAGCAAGTCAGAAAATTTGGAGATGTCCATGTCAAAATTTTAATTTCAATTTTTTGATATTTTTAAGTCAAGCCATAATTAAACTTCAGGTACAAGCTTACTATGTTTATCAAATAGTAATTCAAAGAATTAAACTGCAGTCGCGAGAGTTCTCAAGATTTCATCCAAGACCGATCAGAAACACAGATCAATTTTACCAGGGCATGCCCTCTTGATGCGGCAATTCTGATCCGACTCAAACTCGATAGTCCATCAGTTGTGTCCTCTGAGCTTGATCCTATTGGTCCATGTAGCTAAGACGATAACCACTCATCTCTCGTAAAAATAATTACTTCTTATGAAAAGTAGGTCGATATTCAAATTCTAGTAAATGTGAGTTGGGAGGAATTTATCGTATTGCTCCTTTTCTTATCGATATGTAGGATAAAAATTGAACTCGACGGTCACATAAATATATATTTCTACTTTTGGCATTTTCAATTTTTCTACACTGTTTTAAGCTTAGTTTGAACGTATTTATCCTTATTTGTTTGGTATCTTACAGCCATGCTGGTAATATTTCTATATTTAGAATCTTGGTAAATTAAAAAAAAAAATCTAGGGACTGATAATCTGAATTGTTTATTTATAGCTAAGTTGCAAAATAATTAAACTAGAATATCTTAGCTTGTGGTGCGAGTTAGAGAGAGAGTTCTTCGGGCTTCTCTCTTGCACTTTCATGGATTTTCTTCTCCTCTTTGCTCTTCCTTCTCCCATCAATGGCTTCTTCTCCGGAACCCTAGCAGAGACAATCTGACTCCAAATCAGTCGCTCGCCGGACGGTGAGACCCTCGTATCTGGCCAACGGCAATCTTCATTTCTAGCTCTTCTCTCTTCCAACTCCTCACGGATAGTTTCGCCGGTACCTCGGGATATGGTTCAACAAAATCACAGAAGAAACTTATTTGGGTCGCCACCCGCAATCCGGTCACCGACTCCCGCTTGCTAACGTTTTCCGCGAGACGGCACTCTCACATGCTCTTCTAAAATTCCACGGTTGTTTGGTCCTCATTTCCTCATCCGCCGTGCAAAGTCCAATAGCTCAGCTGTTACACACCGGCAACTTCGTCGTAGTCAGAGAAAGCAGTAACTCCGGCAAGTTTGCATGGCAAAGTTTCGATTACCCGACAGATACGCTCCTCGCTGGCATGAGGCTCGGGTGGAATCGTAGGTCAGGCTTCAACCGCAACCTGACATCATGGTCTCGCGAAGATGACCCGTCACCAGGACGATTCACCATGGCACTGGACCTAAAGGGGATCCCTCAACTGTTTCTTTACCGCGACGGAAAGAAGGAATGGCGTGTCGGCCCGTGGAACGGTCTCCGGTTGGTCGGGCAGCCGTTTATGAACGACGCCACTAATTTTTTCAACTTCTCCTTCATCGACAACAGCGGTGAGGTTTACTACACCTATAATATCCTCGTAGACAAATTGGTGGCGCGGCTGGTGTTGACGAGCGAAGGGTCGTACCAACGGCTGATCTTGTCCGACGGCACATGGTCCCGCCCGCTTTGGCAGAACCCGGATAAGCCCTGTGACGAATTGTCGGTCTGCGGTCCGTTTGGTATCTGCGATGCTAACGCCTTTCCTACTTGCAAATGTGTCGAAGGGTTTAAACCAAGGTGATCGACCGCTCAATTTACTTGATCAATTCTAACTTCTTGATTACCTAATTTAGAAATATTTCTCTTTGTTTTTCTTTTCTTTTTTTTTTTTGAAAAATGGAGGTTTTTTGTGTTAACTGGAATATAATATATGTAGCGATCCAATGGCCTGGGATAATTTTGATAGAGGGGGAGGATGCGTTAGAAAAACATCATTGAACTGCAAGAATGGGACCGGAACCGATGGATTTTATGTCGTCGAAGAAGCTAAGCTGCCGGACACGACAGAGGCGACAGTAGTCCGGAGCATAGGGCTGGATGAGTGCAAGACACAGTGCCTGGCAAATTGCTCGTGCACGGGTTATGCTAGCGCGAACATCAGTGAGGGCGGGAGCGGGTGCATAATGTGGTCGACGAACTTGACAGACGTCAGGTTGTATCCAAATAGTGGGCAAGATCTCTCGTTTCGTTTAGCCGAAGCCGACCTTCCAAGTACGTTTCTTTCATCAACTTCATTTTTTATTTTGAAAATATCGTAAAACTCATTTTATTTGAGAAGCTCATCTTTAAACAGAGTAATATCATAGGGTATTTTTACTAGGACGTGGAGGATTATTTAGCATGCAATATATACAGTTGATTAGGGTATGGATCTAAGTCAAAACATGCATAATTTTTCAAAATGCTACGACTTGACCAATGGGTGGCAGCCGGTCCGCGCATTGAGATACGTGGAGGCCGGCCTGCAGCCCGCGCCGGCACGGCCTGACATCTCTATGCATGTCTAATATATATTATATATATATATATATATTGAAGAAAATTATAGCATATCTAAAAGTTGAAGACATAAAATTGCATGAGGTAGACATGGTGACATAAAAATTCTACTCTAGTTATAATATGAATTACCATGACCTATAATAAAAGCAACTGACCTTAAAGTCTTCAAAGATTTTTTATAAATCTAAAAAATCTTCTGAAGACTCAAATTATGCTGCTACGTATTTAAAGATAAAGAATAGTTGATGGAATACAAGAAACTCAAATTATGGTGTTCATCCTCAGGCAGTCAAGGCAAGTATGATGGCAGTGCGGGATGGAAGGTTGGCGTCGCGGTTAGCGCCGTCTTCGGGAGTCTACTTCTTGCTTCATTAGCCTTGTTTGTATGGAGAAGGATGAATAGACGAGACAACGAGGTACCAACCCTCACATTTTCTACCTGCAACACAAAACTTTAACAAAATTCAGTAAATTGGTATATGAATACTAAGAGAAGCATGTGGAAATGGAAATTTTTTATCTACAAATTAGAGAATTAAAAATCATGTTTGAATCATTATATTTTCCAGTTACACAAACTAATGACATTTTTTTAAATATGGGCAATGGAAAGATAATCCAGGAACTTGTATTTCTTTATCTAATTTTCTGAAAACTATTTCAGCAATATTAGGAACTATATCCCTCTCCAATCAGTTTAACAATGGCAATGCTGGAAACGACGACATTGAGATGCATTATTCAATCTTCGCCATTTTAGCAGCAAACTGATAACTTCTCTCACAGTAACAAGATCGGTGAAGGCGGTTTTGGACCGGTGTACAAGGTAGTAGCTTATATTTAAGTTTGTACCTCAATCCAATCAACATCAAGTTGCTTTGATCATAACTGTACAGATAAATCTGTGATGTTTTGATCTGCAATTCTGTAGGGAAACCTTGCGGAAGGACAAGAAATAGCAGTGAAAAGGCTAGCAAAAACATCGGTACAGGGACTTGATGAGTTCAAGAACGAGGTGATGTTGATTGTCAAGCTTCAGCACCGGAACCTCGTTCGGCTTCTTGGATGTTGTATCCAAGCAGAAGAAGGATTTGATCTTCGAAAATGTTAAGTGTTGTAATAGTCCTTTAAGAGATCGAGATAATATCTATCATATAATCATATATTACGTTGTTATATATATTGCTTTTTTTGATGTAGTATTTGTATTGTATTGTTAGTATTATAGTCTATTTATATGTTATATTTCTCTTATTTGTATATTATGAATTATTTTATATATCTTTGTGTTTTTTTTGTATTTTTGTTTGTTGTGTTATTTATATTATTTTGTGTTTGTGAGGACTCCACTTAATGATGTGGAAAACCCTGTATCAGTCCTAGGCGTCCGGCGTCCTAGATATCTTCTTACCTATATTTAAGTATATGCACGTAAATAAGGAGTTCAATTCAGAAAAAAAAAAAGACGAAAAAGCAAAGAAAAAAAAAAGGAAGGCCAACTTACTAAGTCTACATCTTCACAGACCAATCAACCAAATAACGCTGAAAGTATTCAATCAAACAATGACAGAATCTCTTCTATATAACTACACTGTTTAATTATCAATATTCGTGTAATTTGCATTGCAAGTTATGCATTCTAAACATTTAACTTCCAAGTTTCAAAGTGTCAAATGCCGGTACTCAAGATACTTCTTAATCCATTTCTTATTCCATAACATTGACTTGACAAGAAACTATAAAATTTTCTTGCTTAAGGCAAAAATTATAAGAAATTCTTCTGGAAACAGTATACAATGCAATTTTCGCCTCACAAGTTATACACTGTAAAGGAATGTCCGATGAAGTTATGAATATACCAATCTCTGGTGTTTTAAGCTATTTTATCATCAATTCATAATTTGTTAAACAAACGAAAACCGTTAAGATAAATAAATAGTAAATTGGAAACATTCTTCTTTCTTACGTGCAGATAAAACAAATAGTGTGCTACTAGATTGGCAAACTCGTTATCAAATTATATGGGGGATTGCTCGTGGACTACTTTACCTCCACCAAGACTCAAGATTTAGGATAATCCACAGAGACTTGAAGGCTGGCAACATTCTCCTTGATAAGGACATGAACCCAAAAATTTCAGATTTTGGTATGGCAAGAATTTTTGGAGGCACTGAGACAGAAGTAAACACAAGAAAAGTTGTTGGAACTATGTAAGCATTAACTGCAGACACTAACACTCTTTTCTTTTGTACTCATCCTTATTATGTTTTCAACAAACTTAACTAATCAGGTTTTCAAATCATGCAGTGGATACATGTCCCCAGAGTATGCTATGGATGGCAATTTCTCTGTTAAGTCGATGTATTCACTTTGGAGTATTGTCCTACGAACAAATCTGTTATGTATTCAGTACCGGCAGGTCCAGCAGAAAAGGATGCAGCAAGTCAGCCAGAAATTGAGCAGCAGCAACATCAAGGGAAGCAAATCTTCCAAGTTTACCAACGACGCAAAAATAGAAAGGACGTCCAGTAGTTCTGACCTGCAGAAGAAAGATCCAGAATTAGTAGGAAATATTGCATTAATAGCAACTATATTATTAGTAGAAAGATAGTTATTTATAGAATGATGTATTGAAGGAATATAGTAGGTATGGAGGCTATATTTAATTGTACTGGATACATGTTGGAATTATGGAAGAATTATTTTAGTAAATTAGTTATCTTAATTATAGTCATAACAATTGGTATCCAGAGCCAACTGCCGGCAGCAATGTCGAAGGCGAGCCGGCCAACCACCTCCACCGGCGAAGGAGGTAGTACAGTCAACAGTGATGGAGCGCCCACCGACAATTCCAACGCCCGTGTGGAAGAGATTTTGACAAATTTCACAATGGAGATAAAAGATATGTTCAAACTGTTTTTAGCAACACAGCAATCCGACCGAGCGGCTCCGATGTTTCCTGGTAGTCCAACAGACCAGGCCACACCCCTTCCCACAGCCAAGCAACAATTTCAGTTTGGTCGTTTTGCACGAGAGCACCAGACTACACCCATTTCCTCATCTCACACTGCTGCAGCTTATGCTTCACCACTGGCCTCCCTACCACCGCATACCATTCCGCTAGAACGTCACCAATTTCCGGCATTTTCGGGAGAAGATCCCCAAGAGTGGCTGTATAATGCTGAAAAATATTTCAAGTACCATAATGTGCTGGGCGATTCTCAAAAGCTGGCGATGATGGCCATGCACCTACGTGGAGAAGCTAACCGATGGTATCAAAGTTACGAACAATCCTATCCCGTACACACTTGGCAACAGTTCCACGCATGCGTAATGGAAAGATTTGGTCCCAACGCTTTCGGTAACATAAGCTACAATATGGGGAAGCTTCGTCAAGAAGGGACCGTCGCCCAATATCAAGCTGCATTTGAGGAGCATAAGTCTCGTCTTCCATGGCTCACTGAAGAGGACTTAATCGGACGTTTTTGTTGCGGACTTCAAGACAAGATCGCGATCAAAGTGCTAGCTCATGCTCCACGGGATCTCCAAACTGCTTTCAGGTTAGCCCGGTTGTTCGAAGAAGAGTTACGCTTGGAACACCGCCACTCGACGAACGGAAAATCCACTCAATGGACACGACCGAACCCCTCAACCAGACCCAACAACACCGAGTCCAGCCAGACAATAATACTACCGCAAGGAAAGACTACTACTCTCTCTTGGGCTGCGATGAAAGACCGCCGCAACAAGGGTCTTTGCTTCTACTGTGATGAGAAGTTTGAGTTGGGACATCGCTGCCGCTCTCGGGTGTATTGTCTGGAAGGACACGAAGAAGAAGACACTGTCGGAGAGCTTACGGAGGGGCCTCCGGAAACCGAGGGGGGGCAAATCTCCCTCCATGCGATCCATGGTGTCGCAGGACCACAAACAATTCGATTGTTTGGACAGATCAGAAAACAGCAGGTATTCATCCTCGTAGACCCTGGAAGTACTCACAACTTCATAACTGAATCCTTGGCTAAACATCTGCGTCTTACTCCATCCCCTGGACGGAGACTTCAAGTGGAAATCGCAGACGGGCGACCCTACCCAATCAACCATGTCTACAGGCAAGTGCCCCTTTCCATTGATGGTGCAAATTTTCTAGTTGATTTCTATCCATTTCCACTAGGAGGGGTTGACATAGTGGTCGGAATACAATGGCTACAACTACTCGGGGATGTACTCTGCAATTGGGCTAGTGGAATCATGAAGTTTTTATGGCAAGGAAGAGACCACATGCTTAAAGGCATCCGTGAAGGAGGGATTTCAGACAGCAACAAGCAAAGCCGAGGTAGCTTCTTCGCTGTACGCATTATTCCTTCTCAACCGAGCCAGGAAGAACAAGATAAAATTCCAGCTGACATCCAAGAGCTACTGGATCAATTTTCCTCGGTATTTACGGGGACAAGGGGGCTGCCTCCAGTTCGCTCGTGCGACCATAAAATCCCCATAATTCCTGGCGCACCACCAGCAAATGTCCGCCCTTATCGGTATCCCATTTTGCAGAAGGATGAGATCGAACGTACAGTGCGTGAGATGTTGCACTCTGGAATTATTAGACACAGCACTTCGGCATATTCCTCCCCGGTCATTTTAGTCAAGAAGAAAGATGGGACATGGCGATTTTGTGTTGACTATCGCGCTCTCAACACCATCACTGTAAAAGATAAATTTCCCATTCCAATAATCGACGAACTTTTGGATGAGCTTCACGGGGCATGTTACTTTTCTAAGTTGGATCTCAAATCCGGCTATCACCAAATTCGTGTAAGTGAGGAAGATGTACACAAGACGGCTTTCCGTACTCACGAGGGGCATTACGAGTTTTTGGTCATGCCTTTCGGCCTTACCAATGCACCCTCTACTTTTCAGTCTCTCATGAACGAGGTATTTCGACCTTATTTGCGCAAATTTGTTTTAGTATTTTTTGACGATATACTAATCTATAGTGTGAGCCGGGACGATCATATTCGTCACCTATCCATTGTCCTAACAGTCCTTCAAGAAGGATGTTTTCATGTAAACAAATCCAAATGCAATTGGGGCAAGCAGACACTTGAGTACCTGGGCCATATTATATCCGCCAATGGTATTGCCGCAGATCCTGCGAAGATTCAAGCTATGGTGGAATGGCCCCTCCCAACTTCGATCACAGCATTACGAGGCTTTCTTGGGCTCACTGGCTACTACCGTCGTTTCATCCAGGACTACGGCAAAGTAGCTGCTCCACTGACTCAACTCTTACGAAAGAACTCTTTTCAGTGGTCGGAGACATCCACACACGCCTTCTCTACTCTAAAGCAAAAGATGGTTTCAGCACCCGTATTAGCGACGCCTGACTTTTCGAAACCCTTTGTGGTGGAAACAGATGCCTCAGGGAACGGACTTGGTGCAGTCCTTTCCCAAAATAGCAGACCAATTGCATTCTATAGTAAGGCTATCACAGGTCGTGCTTTGAGTCTAGCTACTTATAAGAAAGAACTCATGGCAGTCGTCTTTTCGGTCCAGCATTGGCGGCCATATCTTCTTGGTCGACGTTTCACAATTTTGACCGACCACCATAGCCTTAAATTTCTCTTAGAACAGCGAGTGGCAACGCCGGCACAACACAAATGGCTAGTAAAATTAATGGGTTATGATTATTCCATTGAGTATCGCTCCGGAACTTCGAATTCGGTTGCAGATGCTTTATCCCGTCGAGAGCACGACCCGATTTCAGCAAACAGTACAGAGAACGCATCTCCTGTACTCAGAGCAAATGGAGATCACAATCCAGTCCCCCAATTGCCCATGGCTACTCACGCGGAGCTCTCCTCTCTCTACTGTTCTTCAGCTCCGACTTTGTTGATCGACGATATCCGCCGCGCCGCACCTTTGGATCCAATTCTCCAACGACTCCTGCTACAAGCGCGCGGCGAAACCCCTGGCCCTTACACCGTCCACGGCGAGCTCCTATGCCGTAACGGGTGCATCGTAGTACCCAACAACGACCTCATTCGGCAACGGCTTCTCTTTGAATGCCACGATACACCATCCGGCGGACATGCAGGTCAGTTCAGAACTTACAAACGACTTTCGGCCTCGTTCTATTGGCCTTCCATGCGTCGTGACGTTCAAAATTATGTTATGAGTTGTGATACGTGTAATCGAGCGAAATCGCTTTCTCTAAAACCGGCTGGGTTACTTCAACCATTACCGGTTCCCACATCTATTTGGGAGGACATTTCCTTAGATTTCGTCGAAGCTTTGCCATTATCCGAAGGAAAAAATACAATTTTGGTGGTAATTGACAGATTATCCAAGTATGGCCACTTCATCCCTCTTCGCCACCCATTTACAGCTCCAATAGTGGCCGACACTTTCACTCGTGAGATAGTGCGCCTTCATGGGGTACCACGTACAATTGTATCTGATAGAGATAAAATTTTTTTAAGTCAATTTTGGCAGGAGGTTCATCGGTTACAAGGTACATCACTTTTACACAGCACCTCCTATCACCCTCAGACAGATGGGCAAACAGAGGTATTGAATCGTTGCTTGGAAAATTATTTACGGTGTTTCGTCGGGGAAAATCCCCGCTCTTGGCGACGTTACCTACACTGGGCAGAATATTCCTATAATACGAGCTATCATACGGCCGCAAAAATCACTCCTTTTGAGGTTGTCTATGGTCGTTCACCACCCACAATACATGGATATGCCACTGGAACAGCGCGTGTCGACGCAGTGGGGGCTGCCTTGCGGGAGAGAGATGTTGTACTGCGAGACCTACGCCTCCACTTACTCAATGCACAAAATCGTATGAAGCAAATATACGATAAAAGTCACAGAGATAAAGAGTTCAACATTGGGGATAAGGTATTACTCAAATTACAACCATATAGGCAGTCCAGCATTACAGATCGAAGGAACCACAAATTACGACATCGTTTCTATGGGCCTTTTGACATAACAGAGAGGATCGGCACTGTGGCCTACAGGCTTCAACTACCGCCAACATCAAAAATACATAATGTTTTTCATGTATCACAACTCCGCGAGACCAAGCATTTGAGGTCTTCAACGTTTATACCTCTGCCACCATTTTCAGACTCGGGTTGCTTAACCTTACAACCCGCCCGCATCCTCTCCTCGCGCTTTGTCCGACGACGGCGTCACCATCACCACGAAGTTCTAGTTGCTTGGGAGGGCCTGCCCGAATCAGAAGCTACTTGGGAAGACTTGGCGTCCTTTCAGCAGCGCTATCAACTCGCGGACGAGTTTTTTCTTCATGCGGGAGGGAATGTTATGTATTCAGTACCGGCAGGTCCAGCAGAAAAGGATGCAGCAAGTCAGCCAGAAATTGAGCAGCAGCAACATCAAGGGAAGCAAATCTTCCAAGTTTACCAACGCACGCAAAAATAGAAAGGACGTCCAGTAGTTCTGACCTGCAGAAGAAAGATCCAGAATTAGTAGGAAATATTGCATTAATAGCAACTATATTATTAGTAGAAAGATAGTTATTTATAGAATGATGTATTGAAGGAATATAGTAGGTATGGAGGCTATATTTAATTGTACTGGATACATGTTGGAATTATGGAAGAATTATTTTAGTAAATTAGTTATCTTAATTATAGTCATAACAAAATCATAAGCGGCAATGCGAACAGAGGAGTTTATAACTCTGATCCAAATCGAAATCTTCTAGGACATGTAAGTGAAAAATCATCAATGTGTTTCTTTTACCTTTATATTGAGCAAATGGCGTATAAGGATCTCTCTAGCAAATCCCACCTAATGGGGCAAAGGCATTGTCATGTTGTTCTTGTTGTTGCTGTAGTTTGAGCAACATACTAGCTTTTTTGGGTACTTCTAGAAACAATCTAAGTGTTCATCCCATGATAATTAACTTCCACCACCATATCAAATCTATATGTGACCCACCCAATATTGGAAGTTTAGTTAGACATGTCCAACGTTAGCTGCACAATTCAAAACAGGCAACATTTACCTTTTTTTTAAAATAAAAAATAGGAGGTTTATTTGTTTTTAAGCTTGTTTAATATTTATCAACTTTCTTAACTCAGGCTTGGGCTTTATGGAAAGAAGGCAGAGCCCTGGAACTGGTGGATGACTCCATTGGCTACTC
>MJHO01000027.1:1545000-1976782 GCA_002076135.1 Xerophyta viscosa | reverse complement strand
TATATTACATTAAACATAAGAAGGTTATGCATATATTGTTGTCAAGGATCAATTGACTGTCTCATAGCAATCTTTAAAAAGGCATTAATCTTTTAAAATAAGACAAAGGTATCAAGGTTATCAGGATTTCAGTACTGAGATTTTGTAAGTACCTTCAATCAAGGTTTCCTGTAATTGACCCCAAGCAAAAGCCATACTTGTGTTCCTTTTTCCATTGGCCATGTCATCTCTGCATCAGTAATGGCAATGAAAAGAGTGCACTATAAAAAATGTAATAAAAAATGTAAGTAGTAGCAATTTTTACACATTGAAGGAGCTTCTGCAAGATCAGATACCCGCAAAGTTAAGGCGAGAAACCTTATGAACTAGATATTGATAACACTACAGAGAAAAGCTTCTGAACTGATGATTCTTGCCAGCATCGTAGCCTGCCAGAACTTGTAAATCACAAGGATCACATAATTCCCTGGCAATTAATAAGCACCACATTGAATTTACAGAGTTAAGTTGAGCAACTATTTTCTATTATTCATAAATGCTACTACAAATTATAGCCTTTTAGGCTGCAAGGGCGATTTCGTTCAAATGAGTATATGATAATAACTTACAAAATTAATCTTTGTACACTCGAGACTATAAAATCAAGCCGGTGACATCCACCGGGAAGATAACATGAAGCAGTGCTCTCTCACTCAGAATGATCCGGCTGGGAATTACTCACACTCATATATATGACTAAAGATGGTACATGTGATAACCGAAATGGAATGCAGTCACAGCTGAGCCGCGAGTATTAAGCGATGTGTATCAAAATACTCTTTGTTTTGAATAACTCTCTAAATAAAATAATTCATTGAAAAGATAATATTGTAAGTATACAAAAATTTTGGAGATGAATATCGAGAACCAAGCAGTTCTGATAAAAAATACATCGAAAATAAAACAAATCAAGACAACCAAAACTGTAAAATTAGAGACTTAAATTGGCCTTAACATAATTACAGCCTGGGTGCCTAACCACATATACTGCACGTACTCTAAACAAACAGACATCCTTCCGTCTCTCCAAAACTGCTGACTAAAATCTTACAAGTTGTGTCGTACCATTGCCTTTTTGTCTCCCATACGGGTTGAGCGCACTAATACCATGACGGCGGCCATCAACTTTACGCATCTTCTTTCGGACCTTGGCTGCGCTACTCTCCAGGTTCAAGTTTACTTTAGTAGGAGTACCAAAACAGAAAGACTTAGCCACATCCTGGAAGGAAGGAAAATCATGATGTCATATCGCACTAATGATAAATCAAATTAATACTAGAAAAGGGAACATATGAATCTTGAAGATAACTGAGTGTAAATTCCAATCTCATTGCAAATAAATGAGCTTAAACAATTCGTCAACATGAGAGGCAAATAGTTTTCCATATGGAAAGACAGTCGAAAAAAAAAAAGAAAAAAAAAAAATATAACTCTCTACTCTTGGGGATCCTAAATAAAAATTTCTCAATTAAACAAGGGACCTGAAGGTTAGTATTAATTAAGTCAGACATTTCAAAAAGGATTGTACTTTAACAAATACCTGAAGGTTAAGCTGGTGCACGTTAAAGATGTTCTTCAAAGAATGAGAATTGTAAGCCAATATGTATGACCTGTATGCGTCTTTAGCAGACTGATTAAGATGATAGTTTTCTCCAACAAGCTTTTCCTGCAAGTGTTATTTTGTTCTTAGCATAATTGTACTATATGGAGAAAAGAGCTGAATGTACCCCAAAGGAAATAAATATATACCAGATGTGACTGCAAATTTGGAACCTTCTTTGGATTGAACTCGTACTCTTTTACCGGAACCTTAGCATCCTACAGAGTAGCATGGTTGGCAAAAATCCTTCTTCAAAGACCAGAAGCTAATCATTGAAAAGTGGGAATGATAACATACCTTAAGATACCGGAGAAATTGCATCTCTTCTGGCAACAGAAACAACAGTGCTTTCCCTGTACCGCCTTCTCCACGAGCTGTTCTTCCCACTCTGTGAACGTATTCCTGAACGTGATATGTAAAATAGTTGAAAATTTAGCGATCGAGGAGAACTCATAACATAAATTACCTGGCAAAAAAAAAAAATGCAAAATGCTAAGTTCTTTGAGGGAGAGTATGAAGCAGAAACTAATTGCAAAACAGAAATACCTTTGGTTCGTCAGGAGGATCGTACTGCACAATCCAATCCTGCAAGGAAAAAATTGTTTTCAAATATAGTTGAAATTCTATAAATATGATTAAAAGTCAAAAGGATATGAAACATACCACAGCAGGAATATCGAGTCCACGTGCAGCAACATCTGTGCACAAAAGAATACCAGTCTTTGCCTTGATAAAATTGAAAAATGTGGAAGTCCGTTTCTCCTGCTTTTGCTTTCCGTGTATATCAAAACACTCTAACTTTATGTATTTGAAGAGTTCTGAATGAAACTTCACCGAGTTGCATGAAGAAAAGAAGACCATAACTTTTTTTGACAGATTCCTCTTCAGAAAAGCGTACAAGACAAGGAATCTCTGAGCACTCGGGACGACGCAATAACCTTGCTCCAACCCTTCAACAGTAGCCTGCATGCTCATTCCGTGTAAGTTCTATGTGTTATGAGAATGTTCCTCCAAAGTAACAATAGTAGACTTGATAGATATTACCTTCGACCTCCCATCATCAACTCCAATATAAACTGGTTTTTTGTTAAACGATAGGCGTGCGAAATCCTCCACCTTTGGTATGTACTAAGTTAGTTGAATCATAACAATGTTACTTTTACAGAAGGAGCTGTTTGAGTTACGATAATATACCTCCTTAGTCTGGGTAGCAGAGAAAAGTGCTGTCTGCCTATCCTGCAAGTGCAAAACAAACAAATGAGATGCTTTCAACATAGAGCTTTCGAGAATAGAAAGTCAAGAAACACAGGAACAGCCTACTATTTTCACTCTTGACAGGTCACTACTTTGTAAAGCAAATGATCGAATGTATGAATCAGTAAATAATAACCACATCCATGGAAAATGGTCTCAAGGGAGGTGAACCAAAGACATAACGAAATTAAGATTAAAAAAAAAGAAAATTTGTTAGAAAAAGGTTGTCATGTTAGTTGTAGATATACAAAAGCCAAAAGAAGGAAAAGATGATACAGTTTCCCTACCTCAGGCAAACGCATGAAAATCTGTTTCATATCTTCTTCGAAGTTCTGCTCCAACAACCGATCTGCTTCATCAATAATAAGGCACTATACAATCAAAATGCACATTGTTATCGAGCATACATTTTGATGAACCCAAAAATTAAAAAATAAGTACACCAAAAATTGAGGACTCAGTAGGCTAGCCAAGCGAAGACTCCCGAAGAATTATTATGCTGGAAAATAAGGTTATTTAAGAAACAAAGAACTTGAATTCTAATCCTAAAAATAGGCAGCAAAAAAGGGGTTTCATCATACTTTACACATGCATAGTAATGTCTGTCGGCAACATCAAGAATTCAAATGCTTTGTTATGAAATATTCACCGTTGCACTTTTTCTAACCATCATATATATGTCTGTCATGTAATGGCCTTGAAAACCCTACTTTCGAGCAAGGTTTTCTGTGCCAAGTCAAGCCGAGTTTCAATAAACTCATATTTCGGCAATGTACTGACCGTGCCGACAGACATTATTTGTTACTTTTTAAAAATTAAATTAAAAATCAAATAATTTAAAAATTCAAATATAAGATTTTTGGGCACGTGCCGTGCCGACAACTGCTATAATAGACACGTGCCACCCGGTACGTGCCGTGCTAACAACTGACGGAACAGGCACGTGTTGTCCGGCACCTAACATGCTTTCAAGTCATATTTTGATCAAGTAGTGAACTCAATGTTGTTCATTTTGATGAATGTGCTCTACAACTTTATAGCTTGTTTTTTTTTTTTTTTTTTTTTTGGGGGGGGGGGGCCAAAAAAAGTGGTCAAACGGAACTCCAAAATCGTGCTTCAAAAAACTTTAATTTCTTGAATTGCAACATTGAAGTTCAAACTTTAATTTTTTGGAGTTCTTTTCAAGAAATTTTCGAATATAAAGTTCTAGAGAACATCAAAATACACATGTTGAACCACTTGACCAAAAGTATGTCTTAAAAAAGTGA
Organism: Xerophyta viscosa; assembly: GCA_002076135.1. Classification (NCBI taxonomy): domain Eukaryota; kingdom Viridiplantae; phylum Streptophyta; class Magnoliopsida; order Pandanales; family Velloziaceae; genus Xerophyta; species Xerophyta viscosa. The sequence goes on along the minus strand of MJHO01000027.1, from coordinate 1,972,621 downwards.
AGTTCTCAAGGTTGTTACATCTCATACGGTAGGTAAGAGGAATCACTCTTTCAAGTATATGATTAACATCCATGGTGCTAAATATTGAGTTCACAAAAAAAAATTTGAATATATCAGTTTCCAAGAAAAAATATTTTACGCCAAAAAGGAGTTATTTGGTAGCTATTGGCACAGAACATTATTCAAGTAAAAAAAAAGAACTGAAACAACAGAGTATGAGAAGTTTAACTCCTAAAGATGGAAAGCCTACTTACAAGAAGGTTTTTGTATATGAAACCCTTTGTATTCTGCATATGGTCTAGAAGCCTGCCAGGCGTAGCAACCAACAAATTAACTCCCTTTGCGAGGCGCTCAGCCTCATTTCTTCGGTTACCACCACCCATAACCAATCCAAGAGTCTGAGTGTGGTGTTTTAGAAGGTCCTTTGCAACAGCATGTGTCTTGCACAAGATGAAAATAAATTATCGTTAGAATTTTCTTGAATATTCTACCAATTTATCAATTTGTTGACAAAACTTAACCTTAGAAAGGAAGTCTTGACGAAAAGATAAGAGGTCCAAATATTTTGCATTGACATAAAAATATTAAATGTCAAATCTACTGGGCAAGTGGATCTACTACATGTCATTCATGGCACTAGATCTGCAGCCATTGCTAAGAATCTTCTTGTAAAGAACATTACCATTCAATATAAGTTATGCAAATCAAAGATATAGTAAGAGGTCATTAAAGATTAAGTCTTGACATTTAGAATTTTCTGCTACAACATAATAACTTTTAGCCAAGATATTCCAATATATAGGTAAATACCTACACAAAAACTGAACCACTGACAAAAACTGATGCAAAAAGCTCTACAGATAATAGTAAGTAAAATTGACAAACAAAATATGGAAAGTTTCATACTTGTATAGCAAGTTCTCTTGTAGGACAGATTACAATCACACCAGTTCCATTCCTAGCACTGAAATGAATGTTGTAAAGTAACTCAATTGCCGGTATCAAGAATGCCAGAGTTTTCCCAGAGCCTGTCCTCGCTGCCCCCATCACATCCTTGCCTTCTAATAAAGCTGGTATTGACCTAGCTTGAATCTGTGCAAAATTTTTCAATAAGAAAATCAAATAATAAAAGTACTACTAAGCATAAATTCCATACTTGAAATACTACTGCCACATATCGAGATTGTATATGAAGTAAATGCATAAATCATTGAGAAATGCCAAAGCTCCCATAAGTTTCTACAAATCAATCAAGTTCGTCAACTATATATATCCAATCATATTTTCCACTTTTATGAGATAACCTCTCAACCATCAGTACCATGTGTATAATAATTCATAGATGTCAGTCATAGCCCTACCATCAAAACTATGATTCGAGTAAGTAAATTTGAAGCAACGCGCGCATCTTGTAAGTTCACAATCAATCATCTTAGCCTAACACTACATAAAACTTTTGAATTAAAGTCTAGATGCAGGGTCCCAAAATTTTATTCTCACATCAGTAAATCCACTTCAATGTCAGATATCACATAATAGAGCATAGATTATTAATTCTAAATACTTTCCTGAATTCATATGATAGTAGCACTAAAGTGATAATGCGCATTGCTAAGCATAATTCGCCAATAAACTATTTGTTCCGAAGTGATCCGAGACCATACCTAAAAAAGGATTGTAAGTTGTGTTCCACACCCTTGACAGTTCATTAGCCTATGTGTGGAAAGAAGCGCCCATGGCCCAAGCCCACTTGCGAATTGGTACATTTTCCGTCACTCGTCTTCTCCAAAGATTATCGTGGACAAGCGCATCAAAAACTGTCATACTCGAATGAACGTAGAACTCTCCTCTGAAAAGTATTCTTCCTTTCCCTCTGCCATAATTACCTCTTAAGCGCCGACATCGTTGTCTAGACAAAGAACCAAAGAACTACCTCAGTTATCTCACTTCCGACTCTCGTGTGTGCTATTGACCCTCCGCTCTCTACCCTTCCGAACTCTTTCACTCCTCTTCGTCTCCTATCCGTCTGCATGACGCAGCATTCACCGACCGTCCGACGTCGGTACTGGTAGATTTGCTCTCTTTTTCTTCTCTTCGTTACGCCGCTGCTCGTTTTGTCCATCTCTGTATCTAGCATTTGCGGGTACACAGCGTTTGATATATCACGTGTTGGCGAGCATCCGAGATCCTAAGCCCAATCTGAAAATGCTTGTCGATAATTTTTTAATCCTTCTTCTTTTCACTCCCAGGCAGTCGCCTATGCGAAAGAGCCAATCCCTTAATGGCCCGGGGAAGGCAATTATCCCGGCTGTGAATAAAAAAGGGCCACATCTTCCACTGGCAAATCGAATAGCAGAAGAGACCAGATTCCGGGCGTTCGTGCGCTGGGCGGTAAATGTGCAGGTTTTGGGTTTCCGGGGTTTTGAGGATGAGAAATTCACATATTCAAATTGGGCCTTACGTGGGCTTAATTAGCTGGAGGCCCAACTTTGTGAAACCCAGATCACCAATAGAAATAGGGCTTGGGCTCAAACCTAACTGCCGTACAAAGATTGATTTCCGGAATATTTTTTTAGCTCATATGAATTTTTTTTTTTTTCTTTCATGCGGAATCTTTTAGTTTGCGAATGCTAAAATAGTTCATTGAAGTAACCCCTTATACAAGCAATAGGTCGTATATAAGATGGATTATGTATGCCTCAACAAACTGCTAACCCTTATGATTCCCTTAAAGCAGCATGCTAAACGGAAATTAGTCGAAATAATTATATTTTTAAATAGTAGAATTTAAAACAATAAAATCTATGCAAAATCTAAAAGTCTGCCATGCTTTAATAGCCTATGCGTATTAGAAAAAAAATACGGGAAAATTTAAAATCCAATATAGATGTACTTTTCTTTTTACTCAGTAATAGGTTAGACATTTTCTTAAGCACCTTCGGATTAAGATAATTTAATCCAATAATACTGATCCTTCTTTAATATTATCAAACTTACTTATTTTTTAGCCAATACCCCTCATTGGAATGATTAGCTCCATTATATAAAATTGACACTTGTATACCTACCCTTACATGAACTTAACTTTTACTAATTTTTATGTTGAGTTTTCAATATTTCAAAGAGATTAGTAAACTATCGAGTAAAGTGAAATGAACCAGAGGTGCAGCGATGCGATGTTGCCTAGAGTCTCATTGTGATTGGCATAGATATAAAGATATGTATGAGAGCCAATTATGTGACTTATGTGAAGGAACGTACGCAAAGGAAGAGAGAGTATACCGCGGATACTTCCAATGAATCACAAACAAAAGAGCAGATATAATATTGATGAACAAAAACCAAAACATATTTCATTTTCTCCTTGCGAGTGACGAGGAAATAAGGAAGAAATCGCGTAGAAGACGGCCGAAGTCATATACCCATAAAAAGATACGTTAGAGAAATGACAAACTCAAAGAATAATCTCAAAAAGTACAGAACGTCAAGTTAGAAGAAGAGAAATCACAGGGAAGAACGAATGGAGGTACCTTTCGTCAAAAAAAATTAATTGACAAACGGTTAGGATAATATCCTAGAGAGCATCGTATTTCCGAAATTATAATAATATTGAATAACTTTAAACTATGAAAGTGTTTTAAATTATCAAATGAGCCCATTAAATCTGAAAGGATTTGAATTATCAAAAAATTAATAATTCAAAATTTACTTATTTCCAACCAAGATTCATATGTGGTATTCCCCTGCCTTCTCAATCCGAGTAATGTTTCCCCAAAAAAATAAGGAATTTTTGTAGTTATCGCTTTATTATTTGGTATAGCACGGATACGTGGTGCTGGATTTCCGGTCTTAGCTTGGATTGACCATACGAGCGGATTGTGGATATGTGAACTCAGTCGTCACTCCCTCTTGATGAGAGTTGAAATATATAAATCTTCGCTTTCATTTAACCAGTCCTTCATCTTACAATTATATCTAAATGTCGATATTGAGTTCTATTGTTTATTTTAATATCAAATTTTCTAGTTACAATTGACTTCCTCAAGCGTTCAAAGGAAAAGACGTAATAGCCAAGATATTGTAACAATTTGTAAAATTTTAGTTGATTCGTTGTAGGCAATCCCATTGTGGTACTCAATGGAAACGATAACTTGAGAATACTCGCTCGTCTGATGTTCTAGTATCGAGTGGTTAGTGTGGAGCTTTGCTAAGTTTTTTGAACTCCTTCAGCAAAAAAACTTAATTCTTAACCTGATTCTTTCTAACTAATACATACTTCTTTTTTCTTTTTTCGGGTTTATCAGTTTGCGCAAGATACGTATCTAAAGGCCCGAAGGTCGATCTGATGTTTCTGCCTACTAGAGCCGAAAGTTATCGGTTTTGTTTGTGCCAGAAGGTGGTGATGTTATTCTGTAAGTCTAGTGAATTGTTTTTCAATCTGTTGTCTCGAGTTCTGAATCCCAAGTATCAAAGTAATATGTAATAGGTCTATTGTGGTTCCACCCAAACCACATCCCTGATTAGAAGAGTCTTCTGTGGTTGCAAATGAATATGAGCATAATTCCTTTGTTTGTAGTATTCGATGCTCCTCGTCTGAAGATTTGACTCTTCTCAATGGGCATCTTTTTTTGTTTATACGGTCCGAAGGAGTAGAGCCTCCTTCACATTACTACCAAATACATCTTTCCCAAGAATGCTCAATTCAAACCACCTTACATCCCCAGTTGCAGTATCGCAAACTTCCAATCCAACTGGCTCAATCGACCACACGACCGACCGCGTCCTAGAAGACCAGCGGCTTATGACTCGTTTCGTCTTCTTTTGTCATTCTTGGCTAATAATTTTCTTGTCCTGTCGTTGAACACGGGCCAAGCAAGATTAAATAATATATGCCAAAGACTAAACTGACGTTACCAAGAACCTATCTGTGAGTCACGATTCTAGCTATGAATGAAAGTGGGTCTGGAAACTACGTCCACCAATCCAATTTCCACAAGAAACATTCACCCTCCCCGATAAACCAAAAGGAAGCGGTCTGGTTTCTACAATGGAACTGTGATACAGTCTCGTAAACCTGCGGCGCTAGGTCTTAACGAATAATCTCATAATAACAGAGTGATGGGAACATTGCAGAAATGAACCAAATCGTCGCGGAGTTGAAATTCGTTAACTACGTAAACTACTGAAACGAAGATACGTAATGAGAACCATGGAGATTAATTGCGATTCGTGGCCTTGGATATTGTTAAGGTGTGGAGCGGGTGTGTAATTTACTTTACCAAATCCCAGATATTGGCGCCGTATCCGTATTTACCCCACTGACAGTAAAAACTTCTATCAAAGCCCATATTTTTGCTTGATTATCCTGTATTTTTAAAATTCTCCTGTTGGTGGATGAGATCTCTTTATAGACATTAAATACAAATGTGCACAAACAGATATGGAAGGAAATAGCAACATAGTCAGAAGCTAGGTTGGAGTAATTGGGAACCCAACCGCGGAAAAAAAGAAGAAAGCCCTAAACGAAGAAAGTTTAAGCCCTGTCTTTAAAGAATTTTTGGTGATTGACAAAAAGAAATATAATTCCATAAAGGAAAACGGTCGATCTCGGAACCAGCGTATTGGTTTGTGCTTGAGCCTCTTTTCCGGAGACTATGCAATTCCCAAGTATCTCAACCTAGAGAATTAAAATTCGGAACAATGACTAAGCCCAGGATCCCGCCAAAGAAGTATACCACAAAGTGGATATACACCTCATAAACTAGAAATTAAAATAATAAACTTTAAATCATTTGCACACACCGCGTTCACCACGTCATCGTGCACCGATGCATCTACAAATCTATTTTTTTTTTGGAATGAATAAAGAATACTTAGTAAAATCAAGCATTATAAAGAATAATGTTAGATAGTTGAATGAACATTGAGTTTATAGTATACCTTTTCTATTGTATAATATAATTTAAAAAATTTTCAAAAAGAAACAATTTACTAAATTAGATTAATTTTGGAGTTAATAAAATTCCATAATAATTCGATCAAACCAAAACAAAAATAGCCTCTTGCCCCTATAAATCTAAAATCCTTAATTTTTGGTTAGTCTAAAAATTTTTAATATTAGAACCGAATAATTTTAATTCTATAATAGACTCAAACTTCACATTGGTAATTGACACGAGCTATATGAGGAGAAAGCCACCGCGACCTAAAAATTTGGATGAACAGGTCGATTGCGCCAGTTACTACTAGCTTCCCGGAGATCCTAAGTGTGATGTCTCAATAAGGAAGATATAGGTTCCGGGAGAGTACGTTGATGGAGTAAGACAATTCGCGGATCATATACAATTATAGGTCGTCAAGTAAGTTATGCGAGACTGCGATTTGAGACTTGACCCGCATGGTCGCCGAAGACGCCGAGATATCTTGGACAGTGCGATAACCTTACAGAAAGGGCTGCAAAGAGCGGCAAACCGCGCTGTCTTGCGGTACCAACGCCAAGAGGCAAACCCCTTTTGTCTTGCGGACACGCCGGACATGCGATGTATTCTCGAAGTATGAGCAATGTGAAAGTGCCTGACATGTCGAAACACGTCGTTCTGGCGGATGAGCTTTGATCAATGCCAAGATAGATGTACAAGAATTGCTCCTGTACAGCATATATCAATAGCCAAAAGATAGATGTTACCAAGTAATTGCATCCTCGATAAACAGTCAAATATATGCTATTTTAGGCGACGGAAGTGGTTGCCGCACCAATTTGTGTATAGGCGATCTCGAAGTCGACATTCGAGATAACTCAGACATAAGGTTCCTGGGAAATGATCTGTAACATCCGAGCTCTTTTGCCCTAACTTGCTGATCTACGGTATTTGTGTAACTTCTCCACACCAAAGGAATATACTTATATTGCCCAAACATCTGAACCAACACGCATGAAGATACTCAGGTTTTGTTGCCTGCGCGACAACCAAAGGCCCGTGCCGGGCGGCTACGTGCCTATTCGGCTAGTGTGTGTGTCTTTGCGAGCAAACGATGAGCGTCAAAAAATCTTATATTGAAATTATTAAAGTGAGATTTTAAAAAATAACAAATAAAATATATATCTGGTACGGTCGCGTATTGGCACCATCGGCACGGTCGGCACGTGCTAGGATCTGAGTTTACCGAAACTCGGCTCGGCTCGGCACAGAAAACGTTGACATAGATCATAAATATCTGAAGTTACAGAAAAAGAAAGCATGTTTTCGTTCTTCGTTCTAATTGTCTACGTTCAATGACAAAACAGGAACTTCTAGCAAAAGGAAGCATCGAATCATTGCGGTCATTGTTGTTGTTGTCACCATGATTCCTATTCTAATAACTTGTTCTGCAATGATGTTATTTAAGAAGAACAAAGAACGCCGTAAGTTCTCGTGGGCGACAAAAAAGCTGCTGCTACAATTCTTTGTTACAATGCTGGCTACTTCACAAGTTGTATGATTGTAACAAACTCTGAAGATATATTGAAACTGGCAACCTTTCCTTTTTATCTGAAAGGCCAAATTCCCTTTTAAATCACCTGAACTTTACCAAAATGTGCCTTTATAATCCTAAACTTCATTTCGTGTCCACGATATAACCCTGTACTTTAAAAAAAACGTCCGCGATAACCTTGCCGTCAGCAAACTAACGGCCGCAAACGGAAAAGCTAACAGCAAGATTATCGCGGACGTTTTTTTTAAAGTACAGTGTTATCGTTGATACGAAATAAAGTTTAGGATTATAGAGGCACATTTTGGTAAAGTTCAAGAGATTAAAAAAAGAATGTGGCCTATCTGAAACAATCAAGAATACTCATTCTTCATTTGATTGGATTGTTGCAGTTAACAGGAGAAACCTAGGGACTCAAATTGATGTCACCGATAATATAACAAAGGAGTTAGAGCTAACCCTGTTCGACGTATCCGTAATCATAACTGCTACTAATAACTTCTCAAAAGAGAGAAAGCTAGGAGAGGGAGGATTTGGCCCTGTTTACATGGTATTTGCTCTGAGCCCTCGAACTCAAAATTTTTCTAATTCCGGGGAATTTTATCCTGATAATGAATCGACGCAAAACTACTGTGCAGGGGACAACTAGGACGATGGGCGAGAGATCGCTGTGAAGAGGTTGTGCTAAGAATTCTCAGCAGGGGTATTAACAATGACAGTTCAAACAGCGAGCCGGTGACGCTAATTGCTAAACTTCAGCACAGGAATCTTGTTCGGCTTCTCGGTTGCTGCATCCATGCCGACGAGAGGATGCTGGTACTACCGTGGCTCGTACATGTGCGTTCTCGATACAACTGACGCTTTTTCCGTTCGCCTTCATTTTTTGTTGGTCTTCATTTTCTTATTACTCTTCGATTTTGAATGTTGATTTTTTTTAATAAATAATACTTTTGAGGAGTTGAATCTCCTTTTAAACAAACCATCATAGAAGGTGCAATAAAGATGAAATCGGGGATCATTTGCTTCTCTTTCCTGCACCCGTTCTATGTGTTTATATTCTAAAATAATATATGTATGTATTTTTTAAAAAAAACTTTCAAAATTAAAGTAATATATTTTGATAAGATTTATAATTTTTATATTAAAAACTTTTCAAAAAATACTTCTGAGACTCCAACATGTTGTAATGTCATAACGGATTTTAAAAACCCGTTAAAACATTAGCGCTCCATACCACCTATTTAGAAGTATTAATTTAAAAAAAAAATTCAATATAAAAGTTGTAGATCTCATTAAAATCTATAACTTTCATATTTAAAATTTTCTCAACAAATATGCGTGCACACATACTAATATTATTAGAATTATGAGGTGTAGAAAACTGGTGCAGGAAAGAGGGGCAGAAGATTTATGTCCAATAAAGACATGGTTGTAGGAACTTACAGTTAATTCAAAGACCATATAAACTCATTAAGAAAAGGAAAATGCTGTTAAGCCCGAACCCACTTACCCGATTCGCGGGCGCCGACCCACCGCGTGGAAAAAACTCAATTTCTCCACGTTGGTGAAAACGCGCTTCCTGAGATGTGAAACGCCATGTTCTCCACGTTAATATGGACGCGATTTTTCACGCGTTTCGGAACCAGAATTTCGGGAATTATATGTGTGTGTGTGGGCGTCGGGGCTTAACAGCATCACCCTTAAGAAAATATAGTGGATCCCAGAAGTATTAGGAGTATATGTTGGTTCTAATCTAAACCATATAATGTAAGTAAATATTCTTGCATCGCTAACCTGAAATGAAGAACGCGTGGAAAACCACTTACCCGATTCGCGGCCCGAACGCGTGGAAAACTCGTTTCTCCACGTGGTGAAACGCGCTTCCTTGAGATGTGAAACGCGTTTTGCCACGTATGGAACGCGTTTTCCACGCGTTCGGACCGCAAATCGGATAAGTGGGTCGGGCTTAACAGCATCACCCTTAAGAAAATGTAGTGGATCCCAGAAGTATTAGGAGTATATGTTGGTTCTAATCTAAACCATATAATGTAAGTAAATATTCTTGCATCGCTAACCTGAAATGAAGAACATTTTTACTTTATTACCGCATCAATTTACTTTTTCTGGTGTTGGATCAGATCCGAATCAAAGCACAATCTTGGATTGGCCAAGACGCCTGGACATTGTCGTGGGAATTGCCAGAGGACTCCTTTATCTTCACCAAGATTCAAGGCTTAAAATCATTCACAGAGACCTGAAAACCAGCAACATCCTCCTCGATAAGGACATGAACCCTAGAATTTCAGATTTGGCACGGCAAGATTGTTTAGAGGAGATCAGAATCAAGATAAAACAGGACGACCAGTTGGGACATAGTAAGTATAAATAATAACCAAATAACATGGTGGTAAACCTGAGCAATATATTGATCTTATACTATTTTTGAGATTTATAGATGGGAAAATTGCATATCAGTCCATGTTTCTCCAATTCGTGCAAATCAGCCCCTGAAAACGCCGTCGCGCTGCCACGTTGGCGTCTAAGGGGCTGATTTGCCTGAACTTTTGACAGAGGGGGCTGACATGCAATTTCCTATTTATAGATCTACTTTGTACGACTGTAGTAACACGTAAACCTTCGAATAACACTCGTTCCGATTCCACCGTCAGAATTTTCACACGATTCACATGCTTAAGCAACGCTTATACATCGAACACAGAATTGTGCACCTCGTCCGATATTTGGACCTTCGGCAGACAGATTTATTAGTCTGTATTCCGTGGATTCAAATATGGGTTACCCAGCAGGGGCAATTTTGATCTTATACTTACGTGACTAAAATTGTTAATCTTGTTCATGAAATACAGCGGATACATGTCGCCGGAGTACATGATGAGGGGAGTATTTTCCGTCAAGTCTGATGTATTCAGCTTTGGAGTCATAGTATTGGAGATTTTGAGTGGCAAGAAAAATAGGATGACATACCTGGACAAGCCACACACAGAGCTCTTGGTCTATGTAAGCCTTGCCTATGTTCATATTGTTCTTACTTTTAGGGATAACATCATATTAGTCTTTATTTTTGAAACCTCTTATAAATCGGCCCTTTATTTCAAATTTGTTACAAATCAGCTCATATTTTGAAATTTATGTTAAAAATATTTTGATAATTCTATAAATATTTTTTGAAAAAGCTTTATATATGAAAAAATAAAGATTTCGAAGTGGTCTATGACTTTCATTTTTTTTTTCAAACAATACTTCTAAATAGATATTTTGAGATTTTAAAATTTTAGTGGGTTAAAAATTAATTTGCTAACCGATAAAACTTTGGAGCTTCAAAATATCTATTTAAAAGTTTTTAACTTTGAATACAAAAAAAAAAAAAAAAAAAAAAAAAAAAAAATTTTGATGTGATTTACAAACGTTTATATTCACAAAAAAAATTAAAAAGTAATACTTCTAAATATGTGTTTCTACAGTGTCAAAGTTAGCAGGTTGTTAAAACGAGGGGTTATTTTTTAAAAATGAGATTTTAAGGGAGGGTGATATGCAAGTCACGCCTTACTATCTTTTTTTTTTTTTTTTTTTTTTTTTTTTTTTTTGGTTTTGATTACCTAGTTCGAAAACTGGGCGCGTTAAAGTAAAGTCAATTCCAACCAAGTATTACTAGAATTCGAATATCTAACATATTATTTACGAGATGTAGGCTATAATCTTCTCTCAACTTTCAGCCACTAACCAATTGAACTAACGCTGATTGCTTAGCTATAGTCCCCCTTACTTTTTATCTTGTTTATGCTGAATTCTGCAATTTTATCTACTGCATAAATAATGGGCGACATTAGGCGTGGGGGCTATGGAAGGAAGGCAGATGTTCGGAACTACTGATAAGGCGATAGACGATCCATGCAATGAGATTCGACTACTCAGATGTATGCAAGTGGGACTATTATGCGTGCAGGAGGCGAGCGAGGACAGACCGACGATGTCCGATGTGCTTATAATGTTGAGCAACGAAAGTATAATACTCCCTCAGCCGAAACAACAGGGCTTCTGCTCAGTATCAAGCTCGGCAACAGAAGGACGATCCCTGGTCGGATCATCGTTTACAGTAAACGACGTCACATTAACAGATCCACAAGGTCGGTAGAACCAACATGTAGTTTTTTGGACATGTATCATTGTTGCACCTTTTATGATGGTTTGTTTTTGAAAAAAAGGTGATTCAACTCCTCAAAAAAAAAAAAAAAAAAAAAAAAAAAAAAAAAAGGAAAAAAAAAAAAGCTTTTGTGCAAGAGTATTGCTGTCAAAGAAAGTAGAAATATGAACTTGATTTCTCTTTTCGACACCGCCTTCTCTTTGCTACTTAGGGTTTGATCTCTCGATTGGACTCCTTCGCGCTTATTTTGTGTACTCGTGGTTGGTTGTGATTGTTGTTTCTCTCAATTATACTATACTTTTGGTCCTTTAATGTATTGTATGTTCTTTTGGTTTATTTCTCGGACCTTTTGTATTCGTTCTGTGTTCTTACGTTAGTCCAAACTGATGTATAGCCCCTTATCATGAAGACAATATCATTTTTCAAAAAAAAAAAAAAAAAAAAAATCATTCTAATGCAAAACAATAAGAAAAACTGCATGAATGTCATATTATTTGTGAAAATACAAGTGCAATAAAAAAAAAAAAACCAACAATGTCATATGTTAATAAATGAACATTAAATGGAGATTTTTAGAACTGTAGCTCCTGAGAGGAACTAAAAAAGAAAAATAAAAAATAAAAAATAGCAAGATAAGACTATCTTATTTTTATTTTTGGGCCAGCCCAAAAGCCGATAACAACTCTTCAAGTTTAATTTGACTCGAGCTTAATTTTTTTTTTTTTTAAAGGAATGGATTATTAAGAAATCTATTTACTTTACCGTTACGGCTTCATATTCCCGATCTATAAAAGGCAATATCTGAAAATTCTATATCTCGTTTAATTAAGAATTAGAGACTTTGTCCTCTTCCTCAATCCAAAAAAAAAAAAAAAAAAAAAAAAAAATTGTTTGGAATCTTGGATGCTAGCATTGGATTTGTAAAAAAATAATCAAGTTCATTTAAAAACCAAAAGAATTAAATGATCCATTATTAAGAAATCATTATACTCAGATAAAAATAATTAAATGATCCATTATTAAGAAATCATTATACTCAGATAAAAATAATCTTGAATAGACACATTAGTTGCTATCAAATTGGTAAGACATAAACCTCAAACTCTTTCTATATACTGCAGGTCACTCGGCCAGAGCGCTCGCCTCAGAAAGCGAGAGTCCGGATTCGAGCCCTGCGGGTGCCTGTAATGGGAATGTACCTGCGGTCGCGTGTTTGCAGCGGCTGCGGGGAGCTGGTGGCTGGGTAAACTTCCCAGTACTCCATGTTCTGGTCCGGAGGCGGACGCCAGGCTGGAGTTTTACTCTCCTACGGGCACCTGGGTCCACAAAGTGGTCCTATAGGTGTTCGTAGAAAATCGTGGTCCGCGAGTTCAGGCACCGAGGATCCGAGAGAGGTTTCGCCTCGTCTATCTCAAAAAAAAAAAAAAAAAAAAATCTTTTCTATATACTTGGCCAAATTGCATATTAGCCCTGCATCTCAGGGACTGTTACGTAAGCGCTGATATATGGGTTGATGTACAATAATTTTGGAAGTAGGGGGGAATATGTAATTTTCGATTAAATTTAGGGAAAATTTGCATTCAGCCCCTGCTTTACAAACTCCTCCTCATTTAGCCTCCCTAATTTCAAGATGTCGTTTTTGACCGTTCGTCGAAAAACCTGCCGTATCGTTTTGATAGCGGTATCGACTTTTTAGAAAAAAAATTTAATATTAAAATTTTAAATTTTTATAAATCTATAAATTTCATATTTATTATTTTTCTAAAAAATATTTCTAAATATGTATTTTGATACTTCTAAATATTAACGGATTTTGAATCTGATCCGTTAATCTACTAAAATCTTAAAGTCTCAAAATATTTATTTAGAAATATTTTTGGGATAATTTGTATTCAGCCCTGCGTTTGAATAAATGTTCGTTTTTAGCCCCCCAAGTTTTTAACTTTCGTTTTAAGCCCCTGTATCAAGAACTATGCAACACCGTTTTGACTGCCGTATCAGTATTTTTTAAAAAACTTTCAATATAAAAGCTATATATTTTGATGTAATCTACAACTTTCATGTTCAATTTTTTTTTTCAGAAAATATTTCTAACTAGGTGTTTTTGATGTTCCGAAGTGTCAACGGATTTTATATCCGACCTGTTAACTCGCTGAATTTTTTAAGTCCCAAAATATCTATTTAGAAGAATTTTTTAAAAAATTGTTGAAATATAAAAGTTGTAAGATCTCATTCAAACATCATACAACTTTTATTGTTCAAATTTTTCTTTCAAAAAATACTATATTATGGTCAAAACGATATTGCACGTTGATTGAGGAGGAGCTGAAAATAACTTCTGGAGAGTTGGGGGATGAATTGGTCCAAGTATCGTCTAATAGAGGCCGATCGAGAAAAGACCCAATATCTCCAAAAAAAGACCCAATGATTTTTTTTTGAAAAAAATAATCTTAAAAATTATAGATTTTATTAATATAATTTTTATGTTAATTTTTTTTAAAAAATTTAATACAACAGTCAAAATAGTATGAAAATTTTTTTGATGAAGGTTAAAAAGAGAAAGTTTGAGAAATACATGGGTTGATTTGGAAGAGATTTGCCCAACTGGGGGCTGCAAAGAAACCCACCAATTTATTCAAGTCCTCTTTGACTAAATAATATGGCACATGATATGGTTGACTTCAAAGGTCAAAAGGATGGCTGAGTCAGACAATTCTTTGCTCACAAAATTCTATTAGCTTGTTCAGATTTATCAAAGTACCATTTTTTTTTCAACTAGCTTGGAAGGATCGTGCTGGAGCTACTGCCATGGTTTGCAAGCCTGAGTCCTCAGATATCTTCTTCCTGCTTCTCTTTACTCTCTTCTTCTTCGGTTTATCAGTTGCGCAAGATACAATCAGCCCAGGTCGATCTGTTTCCGACGGCCAGACGCTTAGTTCTCCTGCCGCGGAAGTATTCGAACTCGGATTTTTCCGTCCTAGTTCTGAATCCAAGAACAGATATTTAGGTCTGTGGTACAAGAACATCCCTGATAGAAGAGTCTTCTGGGTTGCAAATAGAGCAAATCCTGTTAATAGCTCCGGCGGAGATTTGACTCTCACGGCTGAAGGGAACCTTGTCATCCGTGATCGTTCCGGCGGTATCGCCTGGTCAACGAACACGACCGCCGCAACGGCGCCTCTCGTTCGTCTTCTTGATTCTGGTAACCTTGTTGTCACTGAAGCAGATAAAGTTATATGGCAAAGCTTTGATCATCCTACAGACACATTGCTGGCCGGAATGAGAATCGGAAAAGATTTCAGGAAAAACATCGTCAGGCGTCTTGTTGCATGGACGAGCAGCTCCGATCCCTCCCCGGGCACCATGACGTACGGCTTGGAACATTACAGTGCGCCGGAGATCATGATGTACGATGGCATGAAGTCCACGTGTCGATCGGGGCCTTGGACTGGCCGCGGCTATAACGGCATCCCCGAGATGAAAACAAGTGATTTCTTGGTCTTCAACGTTATCGTCGATCGCGACGAGGTCTCTTACACCTACAATATCACAAATAGTTTGGTCGTCTCAACGTTGCTTTTAACGCCGCAAGGGGAACTTCGCCGTCTGGTTTGGATGAACAATCAATGGACCAGGTACTAACTCACTACCCGGAAAGACCAGTGTGACTTCTACGGAGAATGTGGGGACTTCGGCATATGCAATTCCGATGATTCACCACTGTGCAAGTGTTTGCAAGGGTTTGAACCGCGCTCGCCGAGGGACTGGGACATGAGGTTGGGCCGAGGAGGCTGCAGGAGGCGAACGCCGTTATCATGCGGACAGCTGGACGGTTTCCAGAAGGTTAGCAATGTGAAGGTGCCCGACACGTCCAACGCGTCGGTTCACTCCGGATTGAGTCTCGATGAATGCCGAGATAGATGTGCCAGGAATTGCTCATGTACGGCGTACACGGTTCTTAGCGGAGGAAGTGGTTGCATCAATTGGATTGGAGATCTGATCGATATTAGGCAATTCGGTGATGGTGCAGGAGACGATCTGTATGTCCGTCTCGAGGCTTCTGATCTCGGTATATTTCTTGCATCGTATAAAATTATATACGATGTAAAATGTTATAGGAACCATTTTATGTCTGATCCAAGCAAAAACTACGAGCATAATTATCGTGAAATTTGAAGTTGCTATGCAAATCAAATTCTAAATAACCGTTTTAAATGACACAGCAGGTACTTCCAGGAAAAGGAAGAACCGACTGGTTATATTCATCGCAGTGATGGTCCCTATTCTTCTGTTATCAATTTGTGCCGCAATGGTGTTACTTAAGAAGAAGAGGAAACACGGTAAGATTTTCTGCTATATATATCTGATCAACACAACAAAGATTTTCAGGTTTCTTTTAAAGGAGAGCAAGCATAAAATTTCAACTGTAAAGATTTTTATAAAGTTGTAAGTTGATTAGAAATACGGATAATTTCTTTAATGAATATTTGCAGTTTATCGGAGAAATCTAACGAGCGAAAGTGATACGGCGAAAGCATTGAAAGATCTGGATTACCCTTATTTGATGTTCCATAATTGAAATTGCTACTGATAACTTCTCAAACAAAATATAGCTGGAGAAAGGTGGTTTTGGCCCAGTTTACAAGGTACATTTTCCAGTCCTCAAAGCGAAAATTTTGTTTATTCTGAATTAGCAGATACAGATATAGTATTATTGAACAATGTTACTCTAGTTTCCAGCTCAGCAGAGTATGTTTGTTAGCTTTGGTCTTAAATATATTATTTTGTGCCAACCAAAATTGACCGATTCATAGATATCTTTCTTTTCTTTTTTTTTTTTTAAAGTAACTGGCATTGCTGTCATAAACAGTACCCAGCTCATTCAAGGAGGGGCTCCCTGGGCCTGACGCAAGCAAAGCCATCTGTCGCATACCCGACAGCGCAACATTAGTAAATGCGCAACTGGCGGCACATAGAGTCGAACCTCGGCGGAGAGGTTTCTTGAGCCCCCGCCCATGTAGTGTGACACCTCGTCGCCTTCACATAGATATAATTGCCTAGATGTATACCTTATACAGACTACATAGCACCAATTATGTATGAGAGAAACGGAAAATTACCAAATGTTTTGGTTTGAATAACCAAATGTAGGTATATAATAACTTTTCAGGGTCAACTGGATGATGGACAAGAGATCGCTGTGAAGAGGTTATCTAAGCATTCTGAGCAGGGTTTCGATGAGTTCAACAGCGAGGTGATGCTAATTGCTAAACTCCAGCACAGGAAATTTCTTGTTCGGCTTCTCGGTTGCTGCATCCATGCCGACGAGAGGATGCTGGTCTACGAGTACATGCCGAACAAGACGGGCTTAGAATTGCTTCCTATTTGGTCTGTCCTTCTTCTTGTCGATTGTCCTTTATCGAAATAGCATTTCCTGTCATTTGCACGTCTTCTACGAATTCAAGATAAATGACTCATTCCAGGAACATTTAGACCCTAAAGAAAACTGATACGGACATTGCCATATCAGCACAAACATTTAATAAAATGCTTTGGGAACGATTATTCCCACTTCTCAAATAGTCATATGCGAACTGGTCAGTCCCAAGACATATAAAAAATAAAAAAAGTAATAAAAATTAGACTGATGTGGCATTTCTTTAGGGTCAAAATGACCCTAGCAGTTCTTGGGAAAGAATGACGAAGGTATATGTATCGTGAAATTATTTACGATTTAGCTTCAATAGACAATTTGCAACAAAAGGATACAATGGGGGAGCAGATAATGGTTGTTTTACTGTATGTAGTTCTGGTAAGGAAGATATGTACCATTACTATCTAGAAACAAAAAGATTTTATGGCATTTTTTACTTTTTTAAAACACTGACTTACGATAATTTTGAATCAGATAAAAGGCAAGCAACAATATTGGATTGGCAAAAACGACTAGACATTGTTTTAGGAATTGCCAGAGGACTACTCTACCTTCACCAAGATTCAAGGCTTAAAATCATTCACAGAGACCTGAAAGCCAGCAACATCCTCCTCGACAAGGACATGAACCCTAGAATTTCAGATTTCGGCACGGCAAGATTGTTTAGAGGAGATCAGAAACAAGATAAAACAGGAAAAACAGTTGGGACATAGTACATAATTTAAACTCAAAGTTTCTCAGTTATCAAATTGAGTTATTATTATTATTATTATTATTTATATTATATGTGCGTGGTTTGCGCTAGAGATGCAAAAAAAGCCCGCGGCCGTAGCTCTGCTCGCCGGACCGCACCGCATGAACCAGCCCGCGCTCGCAGGGTGGGGTGGGCCGGCCCACACGGGCATATACCGGCCCGCCCCGCATTTATCACCGTGCAGGCCGGCCCGCGGCCCGCATCAAAACGTATGGACCGGCCCAGGTTCGCACGGTTTGCAACACTAGTTTGCGCTTGGGTTGTACATTCTCGGCGTTCTGTTTTGTTCCCTGAAATTGTGTGCTTGCGTGCCTGTGTTTTGGATTTGTGTTCTTGGGCCAAGGATTTTACGAAAATAGCCATCATTCAGGGCGTGGCTGCATATATCTGTTGTCCCCAGACCCCAATTTGGCGGGACTCATGACTGGGATGTTGATGTTGTTGTATTACTATTACATTAGTTGTAAACTTTGTTTATGCCATACAGTGGATATATGTCACCTGAGTATGCGATGGGGGGAATCTTCTCCGTAAAATCAGATGTATTTAGCTTCGGAGTCATAGTTTTGGAGATCTTGACCGGCAAGAAGAATAGGATGACATACATAGAAAACGAACAGATAAGCCTTTTAGAACATGTACGCGTTGCCCTTCTCTTTTCTTACTTATATCTATGTTATACAAATCTGTACACTATATTTAACGCGATACATTATGAATGGACATTAGGCGTGGGAGCTATGGAAGGAAGACAGATGCTCGGAACTACTTGACGAAGCACTACAAGGCCGAAGCAACGAGACCCAACTGCTCAGATGCATGCAAGTGGGACTCTTATGTGTGCAGGAGGCGAGCGAGGATAGACCGACGATGTCGGAGGTAGTTATAATGTTGAGCAGCGAAGATATGGTAATCCCACAACCGAAACGACCTGCATTCTACTCGACGGCACGTTTCGCTAGGGGAGAGTTGCATGTCAGCCTTGTACTGTTTATAAGTTTGCAAATAAACCTCTCATTTTAAACCTATTATTGTTTACGTTCTAAAATATCTGTTTAGAAATATATTTTTTTTGAAAAATATTGAATACAAAAGTTGTAGATCATATCAATTTTTTTTTTTTTTATTTAAAGTTTTTCTAAAATATTTCTAAATATGTATTTTGATGCTCTAAAGTCCTAGTGGGTTAATGGATTATTTTTTTTTAATCGCTAAGATTTTGGACTCTAAAATATTTATTTAGAAGTATTTTTAAAAAAAAATTGAATATGACAGTAGTGGATTATTTTTGAAATCTATTTTTTTAATATTTAAAACTTTTTCAAAAAATCAAAAACTTTTTATATAGTAGTCAAAATTGTCTATGATACGAACTTCGAGAGAGGAGGTCGATTGTAAAGGATTTGAAATGACGGATTGATTTGCAGGAGGTTTAAAAACGAATGGCTGATATGCAATTATCTCTGATACTAGCACCACAACCTGCCCTTGGGTGCTGGTGTGGATGTGTATATTCTTTGATAATTAGTATGAAATTCTTCAAAACCTGACTGGAACTCACACCTTCACTTGAACATCAAAAACAGAGATGAGATTTTCATTTTTGAAGAATATTTTTCCAAGTTTTGAATTCTTAGAAAGGAAGGTGAGATCCACTGACAAATGCAAACATAGCAGCCACAGAAAAATTCCATCATAAGTTTTACTCAGCATACGGACCTCGGAAAACTTATCTCCGATCGTAAGTCCTGTTCGAGTGGGGTATAGGGAGGGCGAGATGTATGCGGCCATACCTCGGACGAGGCTGTTTCTATAGGAGTGTCGGCCTGAAAATAAAATTCTGCAACATATATTATGTGTATATTTTTTCTACGGCTATCGGGTTAAATACTACCATCCCATACTTCTGAGTAAACTTGGATCGCAGTAGCCCCCTGTGCTTGCGCCGCCTGGGTGGGGCGTTGTGCCTCGGGAAGCGTGCGCCCCACCCGGGTTCGAATCCTGCGCGCTACATTTGTGGGTGCGTATCCTGTGGAGTGTCTCCATGCGCTCCTTGGTTGGCGGGGTTGGACGGGACCGCCCGTGGGGGTTTACCTGCGAGTTTGAGGTCCCTTCGGGGGCGTGCGCTCGCGTTTCGGGTTCCACCAGAAGAATCTCATAAAAAAAAAAAAAAAAAAAAAAAAAAACTGATCGCAGTAATGTGAATCAGTATTTAAGCGCGATTAGGAATGATATCACAAATTTTAAAGGCGCATATGGATTCAATGATCGATCAGCAAATTCAGTAGTGTCGGAATCATCAAGAATTCTTGACCGGTATTTGTTTTAGTTTCCCTGTGACGGCAAATATATAATATTTGATTTAAGAAGAGAAGATAAATGCAGCTTAACATTATTGACGCGTTAGTTAAAACGCCATATTCTTAACACGAAAAATTGTTATTTTCAATATTAATGTGAAAAAGACACGGTAGTACGTTTACATGAATATATAAGATCATGTATTTCATTTCCTTCCTGGAAATGTAGAGTTCTTCAAGCTGTTCGATGCTACTAATCTCGGGAGTTTCATGATCTGTTACATAAATACCAATTTCTTTCAGGGCCTCCGAACGGGCCCCTGATTGACAACACGGTCCTTGTTGGGAGGCATTGAGATGTGTCATCACACACATCTCAAACAGAATAGGTCTTCTGCGACCCGTTTTTCCTGCACCGCTTTAAAATCGGTCATTAAAAAACGCAATATCCACCCAACCAATCTAAAATCAGTCATTGAAAACCAAAAAGACTTTCAATGGACCGCCTTAAGAAAATCAGTCATTGAAGAATACATAAATATTCAACTACGACTAAGAATCGGTCATTAAACAGTGTCATTGTTGAATGACCGATTTTAAATCGGTTCCTAAAACTAAGCACTTTCAGGACCGCTCATGTATCGGTCATTGAAGGCACCTCAATCAATGACCGATTTCAAATCGGTCATCAAGAGTCGGCATAAACAATGACCCGATTTAAAGCGGTCATTAAAATTGACGCTCTTTAAGGTACCACATTAAAAACGGTCATTAAAAGCCTTTACTTTCAATGACCGAATCGTAAGAGCGTTTTGATTAAAGTTGAAGCTTCTCAACGACCACCAATATGAAATTCGGTCATTGAAAGATCTAACTTTCAATGACCGATTTGAAATCGGTCATTGATAAATCCTGCTGTCTCAATGACCGTTTCTAAAATCGGTCATGAAAGTTAATGTTTTCATGACCGCATGCGCCGATCGGTCGTCTGATTAATTTGGGCGCAATTGATTTTCGAACAAAATTTCGGCGGGCTGATATTTTATTTACAGCGCTGGCTGACGAAGATCTCTGAATCTCCCAGTCCATTCTCTGATCTCTAGTGCAGGCAACGACGACGCGGTGAAGAAGCGCAACGGTGCGGCGAAGATCGACGAGGGAAATGAACCGCAGCATCGAAGATGAGAGGCGTGCGGTGGGGCATCGAGCGACGGGGTAACGACAAGCGTGCAGTGAGGGGAGCTCGAAGACGACGATGATCGACAAACGGGTCGGCGGTAGCGTTCAAGAACGGCAAGCAGCCAATGGAAGATGCTTCCCGAAGACAGCGCTGCGAAGGACGGCGGCGGCGGGCGACTTCTAACATTCATTCTCTCATGTCGGCGCGGCGGCTTCGAAGGCGATCATCGACAGATTCTCTCCCGACGATCGAGCTGGAGGGAGGGTTTTTTGCTTTTTTTAAAAAAAAGAAAATGGCAACCGATCAACGACCGCACATTCGGTCACAGAAGAAAGGGGGGGGAAACCCGAAAAAATTCCTTTTTTTTTGGGGCGTAGAATGTCGTTTTTTTTAACGACTCCTGTTATCGTCGCAGAAGCACAGTTTTCTACGACCCGCGAAATTCGGGTCCGCTAAAAAGTATATTTTTCTACGACCTAATTAGAAAAAACGGTCTCCGTTGTTTATCATTAGTGACCAACAGTACCGTGCCGACTGTTGACCGCGGTTGTTTGATAAGTTTCAACGACCGCTTTTGGCCTTTCAACGACCGATTCCGTCGGTCGCTGAAAAGGCTTTTATTGTAGTGACATATCCCGATACAAAGCATGCGGTTATGAATGCATCAGCAGTCTTATTCCGTCGCAGAAGTAAACACAATGTGGTGGTGTTGCAGAATCTGATAGTGTCATCAATCTATCTTCCCTCGAGCATCGTGACGGTAAATCCATTCATGCTAGTATTTCTCGAATATGTTTGTAAATGTTCCTGGCCTCTATGGCTACTGAAACCGGGCATTTGCGGCTTCGGGAGCGACGTGTTTTCCCCGCTCAACATCGAAATAACTTCCGACATGGTCGGTCTATCCTTAGCTTGTTCTTGAACACACAAAAGTGCCACCTGAATGCATCTAATGACCTCCAAGATTCCATAGGAGTTGCCGATTGATTCATCCACGAACTCCGAGCACTTGCCTGCATTCCATAAGCTCCATGCCTAGGAAAATATATCCCTTTTTTCTGTTAGAATATGTAGCATCAACCATGGTTTTCGGTGCAGGTCGGCACAGCCCGTGCCGGACGGCACATGCCTATCCGGCAGTTATCGGCACGGCATGAACCGGCACGACACATGTCAAAAATCTTATATTTGGATTTTTAAATTAATTTTTAAATTTAAATTTTATTTTTAAAAAAATATCAAATAAATATACATCGGCACAGTCGGCACGTGCCGGGATTTGAGTTTGCCGAAACTAGGCTCGGCTTGGCACAAAAAACCTTAGCAACAACATTTCTACTACCAGCTTAAGCTTTTAGAAGAGCACTTGTTATAACCATGGTTTTAAATGCCGGTTGGCACATACTTGTTCCGCCAGTTGTCGGCACGGCACAAACTAGCACATTACATGCAAAAAACAACCTATATCGGCAAGGTCAGCACGGCACCATCTGCACGTGCTGGTATCTGAGTTTATCGAAATTCAGCTCCCCTTGGCACATAAAACCTTAGTTAAACACATGGTATCTCAGATACATAATGGTTCAGGTTTCATATATTACTTATTTTTGGAAAAAAGAGGTTTTCTGCAGTGCCCCCAAGCAAGCGACTATCTTGTGCATCGACGCGATGTTGATACGTAAAAGTGTGTGTGTGCGCGCGCACCACATTTTTAAATCACAGGCAACTATGATTTAAACATGTGGTGTAGGTAAATCCCACATCACGTTAGAGATAAATTTAGATACAAGTTTGGTTGATCCTGGCAGTTTTTGTATAAAAAGTATATCTCTAAAATCAACTTTTTTTTTTGAGATAGCGTAGGGGAAATCCTGCCTTGTTAACCGGCCCTCCATTCGAGCGACCGTCGTAGCAGGTAAACCCACGGGTGGCCACCGGTCCCTGTTTCCACCCACATCGAGGTATTCCCATCCTTACGGGTAGGGCAGAACCACGGTTGCACGGCCTGTTCCGAAGGGACCTCAAACGGGTCGCATGCACTCCCCACGAAGATACAGCGGGGGAAATCCCGTGACACACTGCCTGCGGCGTGACGCCCGTGGGATCGGAACCCAGGGACGTGTGTTCCTGAGCCGGTCACGCCCCATCCGTTCGTCCACTTCTAAAATTCTAACTTAAGTTTTATCATTAGTTGATTATGCTAAAAAGTTTTCTGGAGGAATTCTTACTTACATAAAAATGAGTAGGTTTGAGTATGTCTCATACTGATAGACCCTCTATTCTTCTTCCCGCTCGCTTATCTCTAGTTCAGCACCCGAGCTAAACACATCAGATTTGATGGAAAATACACCATTCATCGCGTATTCTGGCGACATGTATCCACTGCATTACATTACAAACACAACGTGAAATTTCTACAGGGGTATGCGGGAAGTTGGCGATTTATGTAAAAGTAAACTTACTATGTCCCTACAACTCTTCTAGTGCGTTCGTCGTTCTGATCTCCGCCAAATATTCTTGCCATGCCGAAGTCAGAAATCTTCGGGTTCATTTCAGCGTCGAGCAAAATGTTGCTGGCTTTGAGATCCCTATGAATGATCCTGAGTCTAGAATCTTGATGCAGATAGAGCAACCCGCGAGCAATTCCGAAAATTATAGTCGACCGTCTTTGCCAGGTCAGCAGCTTGCTCTTTGATTTGTCTGCCAAGTTTACCAAGATATGAATGGACATAGCTATCTTTTATACAAACAAAGTGTTGGTAATACAGCAAGGCATCTACCTTCCTTATTTCAGAAGATACTTGTATGGTTATATCCAAGGTTTTAAATGTCATTTCGTGCCGAGTTTCGGTAAATTCTAAATTCGAGACGTACCGACCGTGCCGTGCCGGTCATGCCTATAACAAAATATTATTTTTTAATTTTTTTATAATTTTTTAAAAAAAATTTTAAAATTTTTTTAAACTTTTTAAAATTAATAAAAAAAAAAGGGTGCAGGCGCCGGTCGCGCGCCCGCCCCCTTAAAAAAAAGACGCTCGCCCGCACACGGGGCTACCGTCGAATGCGAGGAGGAAGACTAAAAAAAACAAATCGTAGAGAGAGAGAGAGAGAGAGAAGAGGAGGAGAGTAGAGAGAGAGGAAGAGAGAGAGAGGGTTGAGGCAACGATGCCGGGCAGGCTAGACACCGACCTTCGTCCGGAGCCTCGGACGGCTCCAGCACGCGCTGGCGGCACCGAGCGTGCCGCTCGGCTTTTAAAGCTCTGGTTACAACAATATCGCAATGATGAGTCCCGCCGCGGCGGGGTCTAAGAAGAGTAATGTATGCAGCCATACCCTGAAGAAGGCTGTTTCTGTAGGACCCTTGACCTGAAGAGACAATTCTAAAAACCCACATGCAACAAAGTATATAATTTTATAGAACGAGAAATCACTCCAAACATATCCAACACAAATACAAACTACGCATACATAATATAGTAATAACAAAAATAATCGATGTTTTGTATGAATGATTGCCTTAGTTGATTATGTATATCTCGCCGTTTGTAGTGGACTCTTCCGTCATTTTCTTTATGATTTCGAGGACTGGCGCACCGTATTTTTTTCTGTTAGTGTTTCCACGTTAAATTCAACAAAAGGAGGTTAGAGTAACAAACCGAATAAGAAAGAGTCTAAGCTTCGATTTTGCATGAATTCATAGATAAGCATCCTTTCTCCGCGAATGCAGCATCCGAGGAGCTGAACGAGATTCCGATGCTGAAGCTTTGCAATCAAGTTAACTTCGTTCTTGAACTCGTCGAGACCTTGCGATGATTTCTCAGATAATCTTTTCACTGCTATTTCTTGCCCATCTGGAAGCTTTCCCTACACAAAGAACATGCATTCAACCTATAAACATAATATTAATTTTGAATTTTGGAACAAATTTTGGTGTTTTCCGCATTTTTGTGAATTTTTATTAATTAACTTTACCTTGTATACAGGACCGAAACCGCCCTCTCCGAGTTTGTTTTCGACCGAAAAGTCGTCTGTGGAAGCTGCAATGGTGCCGATATCAAATAACTGAAGCTCCATGTCTCTTTCTTCAGTACTATTTTGATCTGTATTTTTATTATTTTCCGAATATTCGGAAAATGCAGGCAAAGATGCAAGTTTTCCACGGTTCCGCAACTTTCTCCGAACGCAAAATCCACCAGTGCACAAGGCCAGCAGGAAGATTACTGATGCCGCGACGATCACCATCGTGGTTTTCTTCTTGTTTGATCCTCTCCTTGTTGAACTTGTGTTTGTACCCCCTGATTTCATTCATTCAATTACTATAATTTCAATGACCAAAAGAGTTCGCCGAGCGCGGCTAGCTCAACCGGATGGGAGGCGCCTCAGGAAGCATCACCACCCAGATTCGAGCCCGCATAAGGTGAAATCCTTTGTACCCCGTGGCAGGAGCCCCCGTTTATGGAAGGCCTGTACTCGGATCCCAGAGCGTCGGTCGGGGCTGGGCGTGGGGGTTTTCCACGAGTTTGAGGTCCCTACGGTGGCGTGCGCTCGCATTACGGGTTCCACCACGATAATCTCAAAAAAAAAAAAAATGACCAAAAGAGTTCTTTGCTTAATCTTTCGAAAGTACGCACATATATTGAACACATATGATGTCTTTATAAAAGAATTATTCAAGAATAATGAGAGCTGCAGATTTAAGTACAAAATTTAGCTTTTTTTTTTTAATATTGAAATTTATATGGAAACTGTAAAACTGAAAAAAATAGCGTACCGAGTTCTGATCTAGGTAGTCGAATGTACAGTTCTTGCCCGCCTCCCTTGCCGTCTGGGAACCGTTGGAGATCGATCAGACCGCCTATCCAAATTATACATCCGCCTCGGCCGCTAATATTATGACTAGCATAAGCGGTACAAGAACAATTCATCAAACACCGTCGCTGACATTCTTCGAGGCTCAAGCTCGCATTCGCAGTAGCGTTCCGTGTATCGGGTAACTTCATTCCGGGTACCCTCTGAAACCCGTCATCATGACAATCCAAACCGACATCTCTGACACAGCCGTCTCTATAGTCTCCGAGCTCCCAAGCTGCCATAGACCGCGGTTTAAAACCAGACAAACAGTTGCAAAGCGGTGAATCGTTAGAATTGCATACACCGTAATCTCCACATTTTCGGTACGCGTCGCAATAATCTTTCGGGTAATCACAAAAACTACTCCATTTTTGCAAATTCGGTAACCAAACGAGTATCTGTAATTGCCCTTGAGAAGTCACAAGGAATCTTGAGGTAACCGAAGCGTCGATAATATCATATTTGTAGTAAACCTGGATTTGATCTTCAACATAGTGGAATTTATTGATGTGGCTCGAATTCATACCCGATATTCCACTTAGAGTGGAACCGGTCCAGGGGCCGCCACGGTAGATTATCGAAGAGTTCCTGTACAAAAACATCTGCGGCGATCCCCGAAGATCCATCTTGAAGATATAGTCACCTAATGATGGATCATCTGAGCTTTTCCATGCATGCAAGTATCTCGGAACCCAGTTTTCAAATCCCACCCTAATTTCATTCCGGCGAGCCACGTATCCGTAGGGTAATCAAAACTCTGCCATAGAAAACTAGTTTTATCACCGACGTTTGCAAATCTCAGAACCAAGTTGCCGGAATCTAAGAGCTGAGCAACAACTGTTTTATGGGTCTTACTCGACTCGGAGAACCATAGAGTTTTCGTATCGCCGGTGCTACTAAAATTGGCTAGCAGGATTAACCGGCCCTCATTATCAATCTTCAAAGCTCCCGACGCGCCTTCTATAAGCGGGTTCTCTCTGTTGGCGACCCAGACTACTGTCGTAGGGATATTTTTGTACCATACGCCTAAGTATCTTTTTTTGGACTTGGCAGTGAAGAAGCCGAGCTCGAAAGTACCGTCGGCGGAGACGAGAGTATCGCCTTCACGAAGATAGTTATTTTTGATAATGGTGTCCGTTGAGATCGACGGAGAGAAGAAGACGACGGAGAAGAAGGTGAAGAGAAGCAGGTGCCCGTTGTTCATGTCTTTGGTCAGTCAGGGGAATGATTTTTTTTTCTTTTTTTTACTTTTCTTTTTTTTTAAATTTTTTGATCCAAAGGAAGAGGGGAAGGATTTATTGTCATACAAAGGGAAGATTGCAATACAAGTCAAAAGTCTTTACCAAAAGTCAAAGTCAATGTTGACTTTGACTATAGAGAGATTTTGTGGTGTAAGAAAGGGAAGCCTTTTTCTTTATTTTTTTTTTTTTAATATTTGAATTTTCTTATGGACTATTCACTATTATTAAAAGAAGGGGGTCCTCCCTCTTGGATACATGTGAATCCGCCACTGTACACGAGGACGACCGTTGGATGTAGCTCTCGACCGTTGGATGTAGCTCTCGAATGTTAAAAACTTCGCCACCTTCATGCATTGGATCTTTTTCAACCAATAAATGCGATATATAACATGATAGAAATTATTTCAAACTTTCACTTTGCCAACCATTCTTTATTTTTGGGGTGACTTTGCGTTCAACCTCTAAAACGCAAACATCTTGCAATTCAATCCCTGAGGTTTGCCAATTTCGTTTTTTGCCACTCCTAGAAAAACGTGTCATGTCATTTTGACCGTTGTATTAGTATTTTTTGAAAAAAAAAGCAACATAAAAAATGTAGATTTTGATGAGTTCTACAACTTTTATGTTCGATATTTTAAAAAAAATTTTTAAATAGGTGTTTTGAGACTTCGAAATTTCAACGGGTTAACGGTCGGATTAAAAATCGTTAATATTTTGAACCATCAAAACACCTACATAAAATTATTTTTTTTAAAAAAATATTGAACTCATCAAAATCTACAACTTTTATATTGAATTTTTTTTTTTTTAAATATTAATACAATAGTCAAAACGGAAAAACACAAAAAATGAAAGAGGGACTAAAATAGAAAAAGCGAAACTCCAAAGGCAAAATCGGAAACAGTTTCAAAAGGGGGCTGAAAACACATTATCCCTTATTTTTTTTATCAATATTTGTTAAATATACATGACACCCCGAGGCACAAATAGAGTCCTGAGCTTAGACGCAAGGTGCAAAGCGAAAAGAAAGGTGCAACTCGAGGCGCATGCTACATAGAATCCTATAAACAAAAATGTATCTTATAGTTTCATGTGCATTTATGGATGGGTATATCTCGTTGGGCTAAGAATTCTTTAAAAATAATATCTAAGACAATTTTTTTTTTTTTTGAGAGAAATTAAGGTAGGATATGATAATCCTACCACAGCAATAATATCTAAGACATAACTGCTAATATTTATTTTTCATATCTGCTTAGACGGAATTTAGCCTAAGTTGTTGTTGTTGTTATTGGGGCAGAGCTGATTATATTTTGGGGCTTTTACTTTCGCGCGGGAACTGGTAGATTCTCGTGGAATCGAACCTCAGAACACAGTTTCGTTGTTATTTGCCGGCGGGAAACTCGCGGAACTCAATTCTGAGTCCGCGAGTATATAAATAAAATTGAGTTCGCCCACTTCGAGCTTTTAGCTGGCGAAGTGGGCGAACTCAAATTTGTCTTCCGCGCGTGAGTTTATGTTGTGTTCTCGCAATTTCTCTCCTTCCTCTGGTGAACCACTGTGTTATGGTTGAAATACTTGTACAATGTGTAATAATTTTTTAAATTTTTTTATTTTTATTTTTTTTAATGAATACATGTATATGTAATAAAAACCTTTGTAAATTTTTATTCAATACAAAGTCTTTGTATTCCAATACTTTTTTTGTGTTCAAATTTTAGAACTTACTCTTATAATTTTAGTATTCAGAAATATAAAATTTAATTGATATAATATAAATAAATATTTAAATATAAATTTAAAGAAATATAATATATTTTTTAATGTCTCAGTTTACTTCCAATTCCAAAGTAAACAACAAAAAATATCTTTCCAGCCCTCACTCAACCCCAAGTAACAAAGAAATTATCTTCCAGTCTCTACGTCACAATTCCAAGTCAACAAGAAACTCCAAACACCACTTCTCCGCCACTTCTCAGTCTCACAGTTCACTAACACTTCTCACTTCTCACTTCTCAGGCTTCCGCTCGAAGTAAACAGCCCCTTGGGGAATAATAGCAAAAGTTTTATTATTCTGGAGTCTTCCCCATCTATCAACTTCAAGAAAAGTTTGTTTTGAAATTTTAGGAAATATAAATTATTAGTTAGAATTTAAAAATCTAATTTTTAAGGGTATTGACCACCCTTTGGTTCAAATTAATCATATTATTCTATTCTTCTTCTAAGTAATTTTTTTTTTTATAATCTTTTAATTTTCTTTGAATGTGACATTTTCCTAAACAGTTTCGTAATCAGTGGATCTCATATTCTTTAATGATGGCTCCTCTTTACACGAGATGCTTTCAATTTTATATCACATGTTGCTCGAGATCAGCATTGATTATTACTACAATTTTTAATTTTTATATTACTTTTTCTTTTTTTTTTTTGCTATCATTATTAGACCTGTTGCACGATCCCTTTATCAAAAACTTTTTATCTCATAGAGAGAGAGAGAGATGAGAAGTAGAAGATCAAAGGATGATAGAAGAAGAAGACTGTGGATCCCTCAGCAAGGTAATTCTAATTCTTTTTTGTATTTTTTATATTTAATTGATTATTTTGTTATTTAAGTTCTTCCACTACGATCAATACAGATTGATTTTGCTAATCTACTAAGAAATTTTTGGCTGTTAGAATGTTATTTTTATGATTAAAATGGTGATTTTTTTTTTTAAAGTCGCCTTGAATCAACCTTTTTTATTTTAATGCTTGTTCTTTCAGGATCGAATAGTCATGAAATCTTCGAAGAAATCGACCTCGCTGCTGAGAATTGTTGTTTTATCACTTACAATGATCTGCAGTCTTTATATTTCCTCAGTGTGCTTCAGACAAAGCAAGGTGTTTGTAAAAATGCTGCATAACCAACAACTAAATGATCGCGTTATTCCGAATTCTAAGTTTCCGGATGAATTTCATTACCCAATACCAACCAATTACAGCAGGTATTCTTCTTTACATTCTTGAAATAGTCGATGTTTTTCTTTAACATCTATCGATTCGCTCGGAATGTATGATAAATGGCAGGGAAGAGTGTCGCCAAACACCTGTTCGATTTTTTGCTATCGTATCGATGCAGAGGTCCGGTAGCGGGTGGTTCGAAACTCTGTTGAACAGTCACCCGAATATCAGCTCGAACGGCGAAATTTTCTCTGTAAGAGAGAGAATGGGAAATTTATCGACTATTATGCGAGCTTTGGATAGAGTTTATAATCTGGATTGGTATAGTAGTGCCGCCAAGAACGACTGCACCGCAGCTGTAGGCTTCAAGTGGATGCTTAATCAGGTATATCATAATAATGTACATGCATATTTCACGAAATAGACTAATCTCCACTCGACAGGAGCTCGGCCTGCTCCTGTCGAGTCCGTAACCGTGGATCGCGTGATCCTACGGTTAAAATCCGACCCGAGCTCTTAAAAAACACGCACGTGATGTCAGCCGTCGGATCGCCGAGGCGATCCGACGGCTGAAACCGATCCGAGCTCTTACAAAAACACGCGCGTGATCGGAGCCGTCGGATCGTCGCGATCCGACGGCTGCGGAGTCGACAGGAGCGAGCCGTGCTCCTGTCAAGTGGAGATTAGCATCTCTCCATATTTCACGTCTTTGTCTTCGTAAATCAGGGTTTCATGATATATGTAGTTATATGTCCATTAGAACTGCAGGTAGGCGCAGTAGAAGGTGCCGAGTAATTTCTTTACTTACAATGGTGGAATTGTCAAATTGTCATTTAGGGCAAAATAGTTGCTATATGCACGGTTTTACGTGCTAGTCAGCACCTCCTGTGCTGGAAGCACGTTTCTGTTCCGACAGTAATCGGCATGGCATGAATCGACACGGACGTGCCGAAAAACCTTATATATGAATTATAAATTTATTTTAAATTTTCTACTTTATTTTTAAAAAATAACAAATAAATATATATTGGTACGGTCGACACGGCACGATCAGCACATGTCGGCGTCTGAGTTTATCAAAGTTCTATTCAGTTCGGCACTGAAAACCTTGGCTGTATTTAACTGTATGTATGCAAGAATCACAAGGAGAAGCGCATTCAGAACCTCATTGTCCTCTTGGGTGCTGTCTCTTTGGGTGGAAAACTGTAGGCAGAAGAGAGAGAAAACAGATCGCGCTTATCAAACTAAAGTACGGGAGTATTTTGGTCATTACACGCACTAAAGGGGCATAGATTCGCCAAATCAAATTAGGGTGGTATATATCTGCAAAAATCCATTAAAGGGGGCACATATCCGTAAAATGCCCATATTTCTTCTATCTATATATATATATATTGAAAGTCCAGATATGTATAGCTTCAAATGTGCAGCCGACACTTCTTTCTCACCTATTTGGTTGCTATTATCAGGGGCTGATGGATCACCATGAAGATATAATCGAGTACTTCGAAGATAAGAAAATATCTGTAATATTCCTTTTCAGAAGAAACTTACTCTGTCGTTGGGTGTCTCTACTTGCCAACGCTCACGATCGTTCTGCAAAGCAATTAAATGGGACACACAAGGCTCATGTCCACTCAAAGCAAGAGGTCATATATGAATTCTCATCCCATCACAATTCATATCCAGTTGCTTGGGCTGCCTGGGTGGGGAGTTGTGCCTCGGGAAGCGTGCGTTCCACGCGTCCTGCGCGGCACATTTGTGGGTGCGTATCCAGTGGAGTGCATCCATGCGCTCTCGGTTGGCGGGTTTGGGGACGGGACCGCCTATGGGGGTTTACCCGCGAGTTTGAGGTCCCTTCGGGGGCGACCGCTCGCGTTTCGGGTTCCACCACGATAATCTCAAAAAAAGATAAAGACCTGCAGAGGAACCTAATGTTTCAGTTTAAATATGCAGGCTGATTTGCTTGCAAAGTACAAGCCAACGATCAACGTCACGATGCTCACTGAAGACTTGGAGCGAGCAGAAGGATCCATTGTTAAGGCTCTGGAATACTTCAAGAGCATCCGGCACATTGTCTTCTACTACGAGGATCTTATTAAGAATAGTTCGGTGAGTTATAGATTTTTCTTAAATTGTATTCTTCATTCAATCAATTGAAAATTAATGTCTTTTTTGACAAGCATTATCGAAATGATGTAACCATGATGCCCATATTACTAATGTTGGGCACTGTGCGCGCGAGTAGACTCGAGGCCGAGCCCCTACGGGGGCGAGTAGGCTAGTGGTTTTTGAAAACGCACAGTTGACCAATATGAATATTGGATTGGGCAGAGTGGGACCCTGGTTTGTGCAAGTAACATTGCAGCTCTTAAATTGTCCCACATTTGCTGATGGTTGAGAGGATAATGTGCTTATATGTGGGTTAAGTGCCTTTGAGAATCAGAGCATTTCATTTTCATGTGAGACAAGCCAATCATGCAACTAATTCAGCACTTTTCTGCAGAAGCTGAACGAAGTTCAAAATTTCCTCGGACTACCTCGAAGAACACTGAACAGCCATCATGTGAAGATTCATACAAAGCCGTTGTCCAACCAGATTGAGAATTGGTCAGCTGTCTGTAATGCATTAAATGGAACTAAATTTGAAAGGTTCTTGCATGGTGAACTCTAGAAGATGTTTCCCAAGACCAGCTAGCGTATATAAAGGCCGAGAAGTTCCTCTTTTCGACAAGAATTTTCCAGCTCTTACCTGCTATCAGAAATCAGAAAATTCAGACAGATAATGTCTGCGTGGTTCTCTCTCGTGTTTTATCATCGGTGCAAGTTGACGAGGCTTTCTTTCATGCAAGTTCCAAGTTCTTAAGGCTTAAAAAGAATGTCTTTTTATCCTCCGATGTTAACATATATCGATCGTTAGAACCTCTCATTCTGTATGTTTCGAGCAAGGGATTCACTTGGAGTCTCGGGTGTCCTACGGTGGGATTTGTAGTAGGAGAATAATTTGGAAGAAAGTTCAGAGATACAAGAGGGTTTTGTTGCCCTCCGCCCGCGGGTCGAACGGTTGGGGCGTGGTGGCCACAACCATCACGTCTCGCGTTCGAGCCCGCGGGTGTCCTGAAATGGAGATGTGCCCGGAGCCACGAGGTTACAGCGGTCGTGCGAAAGCTGGTGGCTGTATAACTCCCAGTACTCCATGTCTGTCCGAAGGCGGACGCCAGGCCGGGGTTAACTCTCCTGCTGCGCACATAAGGTCCAAAATGGTTCTTATAGATTGTGCCCTAGAAAAAACTGTTTGTCTTTGCCCGTTACTGAGGCTGAGATGCCTTTTGTAAAGTTGATTATAGTGTGGAAATCATGTCACAAAGTACTTAAAACAAAATTTCTAAAAAAAAAATTTGTGGATCATTTAAGAAGTGTAGATCATGTAAGAGTGATGCCTGCTTTTAAGAAGTGTGGATTCATTTAATCTAAAAATTGTTTTCATGCAATTTTCATGAAGTTTATAATGAAAATCTTGCTTCCTTCAACCATCGTCACTGATATATCATTTACGTTGAGTGATTCCTGCTTGCTCGACGATGATTCCCATCTGTCTGGCACAGGCTGTGCCGCATGTCGGTAAATCCCAAACTCAAGACATGCCGAATGTGCCGATGTGCATGCCGACGGTGCCGTGCCAATCGTGCGATATATATTTAGTGATTATTTTTATTTTTAAAAATACAACTGTAAAATTTTTCGGCACATGTCGTGCCGGTTCGTACCATACCGATAACTGTCGGGATGGGCACGTGTCGTCCGGCACAGCTGTGCCAACCGGCACCTAAAACTATGGTTCCAGTGCAGGTGTGAGTTCCAGTGAAGATCTTGAAGAATTTCAGACTAATTAACCAAGAATATACACATTTGACACCACCACTCCAGAGCCGGTGGTTAAAACTTAAAACAAGATTTAATGCCGCATTTCGATAAATTCTGAATTTGTGACGTGGCCAGCGTGCCGTGCCGACCGTCCCAAATTTTTTTTTTTTCTAATTTTTATAAATTAATTTATTAAAGAAAAATAAAACGCACTCTCCCACAAAGAATGTACACAGTCGGGTACATAAATTTACAATGTAATTTTACTTCGTCTATCTTCTGCCGAGCAACATAACAGAGTTCTTTTTTTTTTTTTGAGATTATCATGGCGAAACCAGAAAAGCAAGCGCACGCCCGCCGAAGGGACCTCAAACTCGCGGGTAAATCCCCACGGGCGGTATTTACCCCAACCCCGCCAACCAAAGAGCGTAAGAAGGCACTCCACGGAATACGCACCAACAAATCTGCCGCACAATTTCGAACCCAGGTGGGATGCACATTTTCCGAGGCACAACGCCCCATCCAGATGGCCCAAGCGCGGGGGGCACTGAGCACCGTAATGAGGTACGCACCCACAAATAAGCCCGCTCATCAGGATGTCGAACCACGGGTTGCAACGCAAATAGATAACACCCAGACACAATCACTAGGCACTGATTACCTTCAGGTTAACACCAGTTCAGAACTAATTGAATTCTACAATTCCTTTATCAGATGATATAAGTATAACCTTTTCATCACAATGAAATTTTTGTTTGGGGATCAAAGTATGATTCGCAATGGCATACATGTACGCCTATGAAGCTAAAGGTCGGTTTTATCGACCATGTGGAACTGTGAATGTGATATTATTCCGACCGTATCATGACCCGCTGGTGGACGATCCCACGGTTCAACGAAACGTGCAGTCGTAGTAGAATGAGGTCGTTATTCTGGACTGCGGGTATTACCATATCCTCGCTCACGTGTTCAACATCCGTATAACTAGCCTTCCAACATCGTCAGTAATCCTCGCTCGCCTCTTGCACACATAACGGTAGGTCCCACTTGCATCATCTGAGCCAGTTGTAGGTCTACGTTGCTTCGGCGCTTTATGCTTCGTCAAGTTTAGCTCCGAGGCATCTGTCTTCCTTCCATAGCCCCCACACCTAATGTCACTCATAATTTATCGCGTTAAATATAGTGTACATATTTTTATAACATAGATAGAAGTAAGAAAAGAGAAGGGCAACGCGTACATGTTCTAAAGAGGCTTCTCTGTTCGTTTTCTCTGGTATGTCATCCTATTCTTCTTGCCGGTCAAAATCTCCAGAACTCATTGAACTCCGACAGGCCTAAAACCACATCTGATTTTACGGAAGAAAAGATTCCCCCCATCGCATACTCAGGTGACATATATCCACTGTATGGCATGAACAAAGTTTACAACTAATGTAATAGTAATACAAGAACAATAACATCCCAGTCACGAGTCCCCACCAGGATGAATTTAGAGAGGGTAGATATACACACCCATGCCCTGAATGAGACTATTTACTATAGGATCTAGGCCGAAGATGCAAATCCAAGACACACAGACAAGCAACTACACAATTTTACATAATATAAAAGCACGCCGAACATACTCAATCTAAGCACAAATCACGCACACATAATATAAAAATAATAATAATAATAAAAGGAGACGGTCTAATCTCCTTTCAACAGGAGATTAGACCGCTTTTGTCGATTCCGCAGCGACTTTCAGTGCGAACTTTCCAAAATCGCTAGCAACTTTCTGCTCCGCAACGGCTACGGAGTCGACAGGAGCGCCTAATCTCCTTGGAGTCGTCGGGAGCGCCTAATCTCCTGTTCAGTGGAGATTAGGCGCTCTCGTAATAAAAGACTCAATTCCGTAACTGGCATCTTTCGGTTTATTACTTACTATGTCCCAACTGTTTTCCCTGTGTTTTATCTTAGATTTCTTGCATCTCCTCTAAACAATCTTGCCGCTTGCCGAAATCTGAAAATTCTAGGGTTTCTATTGTCCCTTCTGGGATCTGATGTACGGATGTTGCTGAGCTTTTTCAGGTGCTCATGTGACATGATTTATTAATCCTTTGAAATCTTGGTTTGAAAGGTAGAGTAAGTTCGTCCAAATGGGCGATTCCTAAAACAATGTCTAGTCGTTATTTGCCAATTTCCATATGGTGCTTGCCTTTTACCTGATTCGAAAAATATATAGTCAGTTAGTGCTTGTTTATCTTATTCGTAACATAGTAAAAAAAATGCTGTAAAAAAAATAAAGATCTTTTCCCGAAATTTTATTTTTTTTTTTCTTTCCTCTCTTTTTTTTTTGTTTTTTTTTCTTCTATTAGGTATTATGGATATAATAATGGTTGCAAATCTTTCCTTACGTAACGCTAATACAGTATAGAACCCTTCAACTTTTTGCAACTTGTGTTTATTCGAAGGCTAAACCGAAATATTTTCACAGTAAGACAACTAGTAGGATTATTTTGACCGTGAAAAAAGTTAGGGTTGATCTGGATATTGCCCCATTAGCCCACTTTTTACTACTTTTTATTAGGGGTGCTCAAAAAAATACCCGACTTGAGGACCCGACCGGACCCGAAGTATTTGGGTCGGGTCTATCGAGTCCATGGGTCGGGTTGGGTCTCGTTTTGAGACCCGAACTTCGGGTCCGGGTCCGAGTTGTTGCATACCCGACCCGATCCCGGACCCCTTATATATTATTTTATTATTAATAAAATATATACCTGTCTTATATATAAGTATATTTTTTTTAAAATACATAATATATTTTGTTACATGAAAAAAAGTATTGCACATAAAAAGGACTCTATTTATCATAGACTCAAAACTCAACCATCTTTTAACCCATAGTTTGGATTTATTTGGACCAATTGTTCAATAAATTTCTTACACTTAGTGGACTTACCCCATTTTTAAACCATAAGTGATATAAGAACCCAAATACATCCCACTAAAAAGTTAAAAAATCATCCTATTATTCACATATGTGTTAAATTAGTAAGTGTCTAGTGCTATCTAAGGAGTTCTTAATGTAATAGCTTTGATCACCAAAATAATATATTGCTTATATATTATTATATATAAGAGTTCTTAATGTAATATATTTTTTTAATATTACAATTAAAAAAAATTAAAAAAAAAAAATCTGACAAGACTAGATTAGACACGACCGGACCCGACCAACTCAAACCAGCTCGGGTCGGGTTTGGCTGACCTAGACCCGTGGGGGGTTGGGTCGGGTCCAGGTTTGGTCGGACCCGGATCCGACCCGATTTTGAACACCCCTACTTTTTAGTATTAAATGTCTTGGGAAAGACCATTTTCCATGTGACTACTTTGAGAAGTGGAAAATGATCATTTACAAAACATCGAGAAGTGAGAATAATCCTTTCTAAGCATTTTATTGAATGTTTATACGGATGTGTCGTTGACCATACAGTCTTATGCAAGTTATATATGCTTCTACTTACACAAGTTGCTTAGCAATTGGTGCTTGCTAGTTCTTAATATCCTTAAACTGTAAATAACAGCTCTAAAGGATTAATATTCATATCCAAACACGGAATCTCGGAATCATTAAACTGAACCTATGAGTGCTAGACATAAGTCGCAAATAAATTTCTGTGCTAGACATAAGTCGCAAATAAATTTCTTATTTTCAATAAAGGAAACACAAAGAAGGAAACAGACCAAAAATGAAGGCATCTAAGCTCTTGTTGGGCATGTACTCGTAACCCAGCATTCCTCTCATCGGCCATGAATGCAGCAACCGAGATAGGCCGAACAAGATCCTGGCTGAAGTTTAGCAATTAGGCATCCACCTCGCTGTTGATAACTCCATTTTACCCTGCTGAGTAATTCTTAGATAACTCTTCACGCAATCTCTTGCCCATCATCTAGTTGTCCCTGCAAAGTTGTTATATGGGCATCATAGATAGACTACATTTGGTTATTCAAACCAACACTTGGTAATTTTCTGTTTCCCTCATACATATTTGGTGCTCTGTAGTCTGGAGAAAGTATACAGCTAGGCAATGATATGTATATGAAGGCGACGGGGCGTCACACTAAATGGGGCGGTGAGTCAAGAACCCCACCAACCCATTATTCGATTTATGTGCCCTTAGTTGTGCATTTGCGAATGCTAGTAATGTCGGGAATTCAACACGCGTTGCCCTCCCACGTGCGACATGTGGCTTTGCCTGCGGATCAGCCCTAGGGTATCCTCCTACCTGAACGGGTCGTGTATAGGTTTATTTGCGGCAACGCCGGTTACTAAAAAAATTGAAAATATCTATGAAATCAGTCAATTACCAATATAGTTAAGACCAAAGCTACAAGCATATCCTGGTGAGTTTGAAAAACCCTAAGAGTAAATCTAGGGGTTGAAAACGAGTTCGATTCCGAGTCGATTTAGTGCTTTTGCTCAGCTCGGCTACGGTTTGAAAAAATTTCCGAGTTCTAGTTCGAGTCGAGTTTGGTTCGAGCCGGTCTCGAGCTTAATCGAGCCTAATAATTGTTAAATTATGAATATATACTGTAATTTATTTTCGCTCTTACATAAATATTAGTGTGCTTATCCATTAAAATATGTAAATTATATTTATTTACAGCAATTATTATTATTATATAATTTTAACTATATATTTGGATGCTAAAAATTAATATAGTGATGAACAAAATATTCTCACAATGACCTTATTGAGCCTATTTTTTGAGCTTGCGAGCTTTCGAGCCGAGCTCGAGTATCACCCTGCTCGTTTAAACTGAGTTTGAGTCGAGCTTTTAGCGAGTCGAGCTCGAACTGCTGATGAGTGGCTCGACTCGTTTACACCCCCAATGACATCGTTCGATAAAACTATCTGCATCTGCTTATTCAGAATATGCAAAATTTTCCTTTAAAACTGCAAAATGTACCTTGTAAACTGGGCCAAAACCACCTTCTCCAAGTTATTTTTGTTGAGCAGAAGGTTCATCAGTAGCAG
Source organism: Xerophyta viscosa (assembly GCA_002076135.1). Lineage (NCBI taxonomy): Eukaryota > Viridiplantae > Streptophyta > Magnoliopsida > Pandanales > Velloziaceae > Xerophyta > Xerophyta viscosa. The sequence goes on along the minus strand of MJHO01000027.1, from coordinate 1,933,404 downwards.
TTCAATTTATGGACACATCAAATAAGGCAGCTCCAGTATTCCTTTCCTATTGCTTTTCTGATGTCTCGTTCAGTCCTGAGATTTCTGCAGATAATAATCTGCAAAATCAGTATGAGTGTGATAAGATAAATGAGCAACAACGAAAAACACCTAGTCAGAGTTCGCCGTCGTAGCGAATGGGAAAACCAGCTCGATTATACTTTATTGATATGGGAAACCATTCTCTATTTGCTACGTTCTTAGCCTCTCTGCCTTCGATCACTTTATTGCTCGGTCGAAAACCAGCTCGATCACTACTCAACTTACAAGTTACAACCTAAAAAGCCATTGCCAATTAGCTAACTTTATAACAGTTGAAATTTTTTGCTTGCTGCTTTTATTTAAGTCTTTAATATAAACCCGAAACTCCGGGTGGAAGGTAAAGGCTCTTTTTGCCGGGTCTATATAGATATAGCGGAAAACTACCGTGCTTTTCTCTTCTCTTAGCAACACGCATTGCAGCCACAATAGTTGTTAAAAGAAAATACGGACCGTCACTGCGTATGAAGTATAACCAGCGGTTCTTCCTTTTCCTTGGAAAGTTCCTGCTGTTGTCATTAAAATTAGTATTTAGTAACAAGCTATCTAATTTCCGTGAGCAAGCTTCAAATTCCCTTCGGATCTAACATAATCATGCACATTCAACTCTTTATAATATGCAGGGAAACTCATATTTTTGCCGTCAGAAAATATACCTAGATCAGAAGCCTCAAGACGGACATACAGATCGTCCCCTCCACCTTCACTTAATTGCCTAATGTCGATTAGATCTCCAATCCAATTGATGCAACCACTTCCTCCGCTAAGAACCGCATATGCTGTACAGGAGCAATTCCTTGCACATCTATCCTGGCATTCATCGAGACTCAATCCGGAGTGAACCGGACGCGTTGGATGTGTCGGGCACCTTCACATTGCTAACCTTCAGGAAACCATCCAGCGGTCCGCAAGATAAGGGTGTTCGCCTCTTGCAGCCTCCTCTGCCCAACCTCATGTCCCAGTCCCTCGGCGAGCGTGGTTCAAACCCTTGCAAACACTTGCACAGTAGTGAATCATCGGAATTGCATATGCCGAAGACCCCACATTCTCCGTAGCGGTCGCACTGGTCTTTTGGGTAATAGTAGTACGTGGTCCATTGATTGTTCATCCAAACCAGACGGCGAACTTCCCTTTGCGGCGTTAATAGCAATGTTGAAACGACCGAACTACTTGTGATATTGTAGATGTAACAGACCTCATCGCGATCGACGGTCATGTTGAAGACCAAGAAATCAATCATTTTCATCTCAGGGGCGCCGCTATAGCCGCGGCCACTCCAAGGCCCCGATCGATATGCGGGGTTCATGTCATTGTATATTATCATCTCTGGCGCACTGTAATGTTCCAAACTGTGGGTTATAGTGCCCGGGGAGGGATCGGAGCTGCTCGTCCATGCAACAAGACGCCTGACGATGTTTTTCCTGAAATCTTTTCCGATTCTCATTCCTGCTAGCAAGGTGTCAGTAGGGTAGTCGAAGCTTTGCCATATAACTGTATCTGCTTCAGTGACAAGAAGGTTACCAGAATCAAGAAGACGAACGAGAGGCGCTGTTGCGGCGGTCGTGTTCGTTGACCAGGCGATACCGCCGGAATGATCACGGATGACAAGGTTCCCTTCAGCCGTGAGAGTCAAATCTCCCCCGGAGCTATTAACAGGATTTGCTCTATTTGCAACCCAGAAGAATCTTTCTTCGAGGTGTGTTCTTGTACCACTAGGCCTACATATCTGTTCTTGGATTCAGAACTAGGACTGAAAAATCCGAGTTCGAATACTCCGCCGTTGGAAACAAGCGTCTGGCCGTCGGAAACAGATCGACCTGGGCTGATCGTATCTTGCGCAACTGATAAACCGAAGAAGAAGAGAGTAAAGAGAAGCAGGAAGAAGATATCTGAGGACTCAGGCTTGCAAACCATGGTACTTGACTACTCTGAACAAGCTGATAGAATTTTTTTCCAAGCCAGTAGAATAAAAATGATACTTGAATACTCTGAACAAGCTGATAGAACTTTGTAATCAAAGAATTGTCTCATTGTCTGACTTGTCCTTTTGAACTTTCAAGTCAACTAAATCGTGTGGCATATAATTTAATCAAAGAAGACTTAAATAAATTTAACAAAAAACTCCATATTGACTCCTATTTCCAAAATCATTACATGACAGCGCGACGCAAGGGCTGATATGCAATTTGGCTAATGCCTATCAACTATGAAAGGATAATCTCATCATTTCGCAGGGTTAAGAGGGACATGAAAGCGCCATTTTGAATTAGGGAACCATAAAATGCAATTTCAAATTATGGGAGCATAAAACCTAATGCCCCAAATTAATCTAACACATTTGACAGGTTTATGCATGTCCTGTAAATTTTCACTGCTACTTCCGACAAGATTGATTCGAGATGAATAAAATAGACAATTCCTTCTTAGTTGTTATAATGAAAAAGATATAGATTCCTCATTTATGTACAACAAGCGACGAATGCGATGATCTGTGGTACTTACAAAAAAAATTGTAGATAACTAAGGATCGTAGCATGCTTGGCCTCTACGTGTCTATCAATATTTATTTATAGAGTGGGCGAGTGGTTACCGAAACTACCCGGCGGTTACTGTAACTAATCGGCGGTTACAGAAATCGCAAGACGGTTACCGAGCCCAATTGGATGCTTGCTTGACTCGGACTCGACTCGAGTCATGCCAACAAAAATAAATGTTATCAAAATTATGGTCGAACTTATTCCATACATTTAATAGATTGCTACCTTCCTTCGACCATCGTCACTGACATATCATTTATGCCGAGTGATTCCTGCTTGCTCGACGATGATTCCCATCCGATAGAAGCTCTAGTTGCAACGTAACCAGGTTGTTTAGGGTTTCGCAGAGAAGCAGTTTCACTGCCGACCATCATCACAACAGAAGCCATTGTTGGCCTATCTTCAGGCGACACAGAGGAGGCCAACTTTGATGCATCTCATAACATCTGGCAAGTTATATGAACCCATGGAGTCATCTGCTAGTTCCATGGCTCTGCCTTCTTTTCATAAAAGTAAAATATTTAGGCAGAACAAGTAAAATCCACAACAAATAAGAAATCAACTGCTTAGTTGCTGCAATAAACTGTTGGGAGTTTAAAAGAAGCTGTTAGGTAACTTGAAATAACCAACATAAACTATTTGGTATTGGTTAAGTTTTAAGTCTGCGACTTAAAGAAAATTTGTTGAAAATAATGCTAATTGTTTACCATTACTCCTTTTCTTTACAAGATTTTTTTTAGCAGGTTATTTCAAGAAATCTTGTAATATTCTTTATTTTTGAGGGTCTAAAATCCTCACCTAGAACTAGGGCTCTGTCTGTATAAGGCCTTCACCTGACTCTCATAGGAGGACATTTAGAAGTGCTCCGTCGCATGTGAGAGGGTGCACGTGTGCGTATCCGCCGGCGCAATATTTTGCAACTGGTGGCAGGTGAAGTCGAATTTGGGTGGGGAGTGATCCTGAACTTTATGCACAATAGATAAAACTAGTGTGCCGTTGGTGATGAAAGTATATATTCAGATGAACTATTTGCCTCCTGGTCCAAGTTTATTGGCTGTTTGGACATTGAATAAGAATAGCAACCAATACAAGGGAGATTCATGGATTTGGTAGCACAAAGTATATCTTGTATGCGCCGCAAAATAAAGGTTGTGTTGAAAAAAAAAATAAAAGTAAATAAATTGAATGTAGGGGTGAAAACGAGTCTAGTTCGAGCCGAGTACCGCTAAACTTAAGCTCAGCTCAATTGGTTTTGCCTGAGTTCGAGCTCGACGAGCTTCAGAAGTTGAGCTCAAATTCGGCTGAAGAGTCAAAAAATCTCCCATGTATTGAGTTCGAGCTCAACCCATAGAAAACTACACCAAAAACCCCAAAAGAAACAGAAAATTACAACCACCACAGTATCACACGCCGTGACCGTGAGGAGAAGCATAGAAGATGCCTATGCCTGGTGATATGAGGAGGTTCAGGGAGGTTCCGTCCATGAAAGCTGAAGAAGTACTCTCGTAACTTTATTACCTCTCCGACCAGATATAATTTTTCCGAGGTCCGTATGCTTAGGTTCAGGGAGGTTTCGTCCATGATCGTGCTGTGCCGATAGTACCGTGCCGATCTGTGATCGTGCCAATCGTGCGATATATATATTTAGTGGTTATTTTTATTTTTAAAAATACAATTAGAAAATTTTTCGGCGCAAGCGTGTTTGTTCGTACCATGCTGATAATTGTCGGAATGGACACGTGTCGTCCGGCACAGGTTGGGTCAATCAGCACCTAAAACCATGGTTCCAGTGCAGGTGTGAGTTCTAGTGAAGATCTTGAAGAATTTCAGACTAATTAACCAAGAATATACACATTTGACACCACCATTCCAGAGCCTGTGGTTAAAACTGAAAACAAGATTTAATGCCGCATTTCCATAATTTCTAAACTCATGGCGTGGCCAGCGTGCCATGCCGACCGTGCCAATTTTTTTTCTAATTTAAAAATAATTTATCTAGGAAAAATAAAACGCACTCACACAAAGATTGTACACAGTCAGGTACAGAAATTTACAATGTAATTTTACTTCGTCTATCTTCCGCCGAGCACCGTAACGGCTAAGACCATTCAGAACTAATTTGAATCTACAATCCTATATCAGACGATATAACCTTTTCAGCTCTATGAAGCTAAAGGTCAGTTTTATCGACCATATGGAACAGTGAATGTGATATTATTTACCGTACATGATCCGCTAGAGGACGAATCCCCGTTAACAGAACGTGCTGTCGAGTAGAATGCAGGTCGTTTCGGCTGTGGGATTACCATATCTTCGCTGCTCAACATTATAACTACCTCCGACATCGTCGGTCTATCCTCGCTCGCCTCCTGCACACATAAGAGTCCCACTTGCATGCATCTGAGCAGTTGGGTCTCGTTGCTTCGGCCTTGTAGTGCTTCGTCAAGTAGTTCCGAGCATCTGTCTTCCTTCCATAGCCCCCACGCCTAATGTCACCCATAATATATCGCATTACATATAGCGTACAAATTAGTATAGATTGAGATAAGAGAACAGTAGCGCGTACATGTTCTAAGAGGCTTCTCTGTTCATTTTCTAGGTATGTCATCCTATTCTTCTTGCCGGTCAAGATCTCCAAAACTATGACTCCGAAGCTAAATACATCTGATTTTACGGAGAAGATTCCCCCCATCGCATACTCAGGTGACATGTATCCACTGTATGGCATGAACAAAGTTTACAACAAATGTAATAACATCCCAGTCATGAGTCCCACCAGGATGAATTTAGAGAGGCTTAATGTACGCACACATGCCCTGAATGAGGCTATTTACTTAGGATCTCGGCCGAAAAATGCAAATCCAAGACACACAAGCAACTACACAATTTCACATAACAGAAAAGCACGCCGAACATGCTCAATCTACGCACACAAAATATAATAATAATAATAATAAAAGGAGACTGGCTAATCTCCTCTCGACAGAAGATTAGCCCGCTTCTATCGACTTCGCAGTCGTCGGATCGCGATGATCCGACGGCTGAAATCGCGCGCATATTTTTAGTGCAAAAGTCGCTAGCGATTTTCCAAAATCACTAGCGACTTAGTGCTCCGCAAAAGCGTCTGTATTTTCAGCCGTCGGATCGTGTGATCCGACGGCTGCGGAGTCGACAGAAGCGCTTAATCTCGTAATAAAAGACTCAATTCAATAACTGGGCATCTTTCGGTTTATTACTTACTATGTCCCAACTGTTTTTCCTGTTTTCTCTTGATTCTGGTCTCCTCTAAACAATCTTGCCGTGCCGAAATCTGAAATTCTAGGGTTCATGTCTTTGTCGAGGAGGATGTTGCTGGCTTTCAGGTCTCTGTGAATGATTTTAAGCCTTGAATCTTGGTGAAGGTAGAGTAGTCCTCTGGCGATTCCTAAAACAATGTCTAGTCGTTGTCGCCAATCCAATATTGTTGCTTTCTTTGTATCTGAGTATCATAAATATATAGGGAAGATAGTGCTGTAAAAAAAGGTAGAAAAAAAAATGCGTGGTATGAAAATCTCTATTATTTTTATTGTTATTAGCTCTTTATATGGATATATTTATTCGGTGTGGAACTAGGATGCTTCCTTACCATAACTACACACAATATAGTTTCCTTTCAATTGCAACTTGTGTATCAAAGTTAAAACGTAAATATTTTCACGGTAAGACAACTAGTAGGATTATTTTGCCCTAAAAAAGTTAGGGTTGATCTGGGTATTGCCGCATTAGCCCACTTTTTACTACTTTTAGTATTAAGTGGAAAATGATCATTTACAATATATTGGGAAGTGAGAATAATCCTTTCTTAGCATTTTATTGAATGTTTATACTGATGTGGCATTGACCATACAGTCTTTAGGATTAAAATGTCCCTGAAAAATAGGGTTTTTTTTAAAAAAAAAAAAAAAAAATTAAAAGCGGAGGCCATTAGGTTCTCAGTATGTTTGAAAGAGAAAAAAGAAAACAATAACTTATGTTATAGGATAATGCTTGAAAACACAGAGGGGCGCATGGCTTTGCGCATGGAAATTGTAGGAAATGGTACGCAAATCTATGCACGGGTCCGTGTTCTCAAGCATTTTCCTATGTTATATATGCTTCTCTTACACAAGTTCGCATGGTCCTTCTACAAAATGGTGCTTGCTAGTTCTAATATCCTTAAACTGTCACAACAGCTCTAAAGAATATAATATCATATCCAAAACGGAATTCGGAACTGATCTAAACTAACCTATGAGTGCTCGACATAAATCGAAAATAAATTTCTTATTAGCATTGACAAATGACAGGATAATGCATTAGATAAAACACTATAATGATATTATATGGTATAACAGACCAAATATGAAGGCATCTAAGCTCTTGCCGGTCATGTACCTATGATCTCTATAACATCCTCCTTCTAGCTATGAATGCATCAATCGAGATAGTCTGACTTAAGATTTCCGTGCGGAGTTTATGACTAATAGTATTCTACTCTCGCTGTTGAACCTTATTTATATCTCTCTGCTTGAGAATTCTTAGATAACCTCTTCACAGCAATCTCTTGCCCATCATCTAGTTGTCCCTGCAAAGTTGTTATATGGGCATCATCGATAGACTACATTTGGTTATTCAAACCAACACTTGGTAATTTTTGGTGCTTTGTAGTCTGGAGCTAGGCAATGATATGTATATGAAGGCGACGGGGTGTCACACTAAATGGGCAGGGGCTCAAGAACCCTCCCCACCCAGATTTGATTTTATGTGCCGCCAGTCGTGCATTTGCGAATGCTGTCATGTCGGGTATTCACACGCGTGTGCCCTCCCACGTTCGACATGTGGCTTTGCCTGCGGATCAGCCATAGGGTATCTACTCCTACCTGAACTGGCTGTGTATAGGTTTATGACGGCAATGCCGGTTACTAAAAAAAGGATACCTATGAAATCAGTCAATTGTGAATATAGTTAAGACCAAAGCTACAAGCATATCCTGGTGAGCTGAAAACTACCTGCATCTGCTTATTCAGAATAAGCAAAGTGTACCTTGTAAACTGGGCCAAAACCTCCTTCTCCAAGCTTATTTTTGTTTGAGAAGTTATCAGTAGCAGTTTCAATTATGGACACATCAAATAAGGGTAGGACCAGATCCTTTCCTATGCTTTCGCCGATATCACTTTCACTCCTTAGATTTCTCTGATAAACTGCAAATATCAATATGATGCGAAGAATGAGCATGCTTGATAATTTCATTAAAGATGTCTACACCTTCTTGTTTTATCTGTATTTCTAATCAACTTACAACTTTATAAAGACCATTACCAATTAGCTAACTTTCATAACAGTTGAAATTTTATGATTGCTCTATAAACTGAGCAGGCTCTTTCTTGCTTTTTTTAAGCCTTTAAAATAAACCTGAAACTCCGGGTGGAAGGTAAAGGTTATTTTTGCCTTGGTCAGATAGATATAGCGGAAAAACTTACCGTGTTTTCTCTTCTTCTTAAGCAACAGCATTGCAGCACAAATTGTTAAAAGAAGAATAGGAACCGTCACTGCGATGAATATAACAAGTCGACTCTTCCTTTTCCTATAAGTGTCTGTTGTGTCATTTAAAATAGTTGATTAGCACAAGATATCTAATTTCCATAGCAACTTCAAATTCCCTCGATAATTATACATAATCATGCACATTCAACTCTTTATAATATGCAGGGAAACTCAAATTTTGGCGTCAAGAAATATACCTAGATCAGAAGACTCAAGACGGACATACAGATCGTCCCCTCCACCTTCACTTAATTGCCTACTGTCGATTAGATCTCCAATCCAGTTGATGCAACCACTTCCTCCGCTAAGAACCGTATATGCTGTACATGAGCAATTCCTTGCACATCTATCCTGGCATTCATCAAGACTCAATCCGAAGTGAACCGACACATTGGATGTGTCGGGTACCTTCACATTGCTAACCTTCTGGAAACCGTCCAGATTTCCGCATGATAATGGCGTTCGCCTCTTGCAGCCCTCCTCTGCCCAACCATAATGGTCCCAGTCCTTCGGCGAGGCGTTGGTTCAAACCCTTGCAAACCTTGCACAGCGTGAATCATCGGAATTGCATATGCCGAAGACGCCCACATTCTCCGGTAGACGTCAACAACTGGTCTTTCGGGTATTGTAATACCTGGCCATTTGATTGTTCATCGCTCCCAAACCAGGCGGTGAAGTTTCCTTTTGCGGTTGTTAACTGCAATGTTGAACTAACGACCAAACTATTTGTGATATTGTAAGGCCATAAGAGACTCGTCGCGATCAGGCGATAACATCAAAAGTTGAAGACCAAGAATCACTTGTTTCCATCTCGGGGATGCCGTTTGCCGCGGCCACTCCAAAGGCCCCCGATCGAATATAGCTTCCTGTCATCTGACACATGATCTCGCGTATTGTAATGTTCGAAGCCGTACGTCATAGTGCCCGTGGCACACGGATCGGAGACTAGCTCACGTCGCCATAGCAAACTAGACGCCTGATGATTGTTTTAGCATAAATCTTTTCCGATTCTCATGTCCGGCCAGCATGGGTTCCGTACAGGGTTAGGTCCGAAGCTCTGCCATATAACTGTGTCTTCCGCTTCAGTGACAACTAACGGTTACCGAGAATCAAGAGAGACGAACGATAGGCGCCATTGGGCGGTCGTGTTTGTCGCCCAGATGACATCACCGGAATGATCGCGGATGACAAGGTTCCCTTCAGCCGTGAGAGTCAAATCTCCGCCGGAGCTATTAACAGGATTTGCTCTATTTGCAACCCAGAAGAATCTTCTATCAGGGATGTTCTTGTACCACAGACCTAAATATCCTGTTCTTGAGTCCCCACCATGATGACTTTAGAGAGGGTTAATGTACACACCCATGCCCTGAATGAGGCTATTTACTTAGGATCTCGGCCGAAGAATGCAAATCCAAGACACACATACAAGCAACTACACAATTTCACATAACAGAAAAAGCACTCCGAACATGCTCAATCTACGCACAAACTACGCACACATATATAATAATAAAAATAATAAAAGGAGTCGGGCTAATCTCCTCTTGACAGGAGATTAGCCTGTTTTTGTCGAATCCGCAGCGACTTTCAGTGCGAACTTTCCAAAATCACTAGCGACTTTCTGCTCCGCAAAAGCATGCATATTTTCAGCCGTTGGATCGCGTGATCCTACGGCTATGAAGTCGACAGAAGCACCTAATCTCCTTGGAGTCATCGGGAGCGCCTAATCTCCTGTCCAGTGGAGATTAGGCGCTCTCGTAATAAAAGACTCAATTCCGTAACTGGCATCTTTCGGTTTATTACTTACTATGTCCCAACTGTTTTTCCTGTTTTATCTTGATTCTGATCTCCTCTAAACAATCTTGCCGTGCCGAAATCTGAAATTCTAGGGTTCATGTCCTTGTCGAGGAGGATAATTGCCTGAGCTTCAGGCTCGTTGAATGATTTTTAAGCCCTTTGAATCTTGGTGAAGGTAGAGTAGTCCTCTGGCGATTCCTAAAACAATGTCTAGTCGTTGTTGCCAATCCAATATTGTTGCTTGCCTTTTATCTGATTCATAATTATAGGAAGTCAGTGCTGTAAAAAAGTAAAAAAAAATGCTGTAAAATCTCTATTTTTTTTTCTTTTATTAGGTATTATGGATAATAACGGTTACATATCTTCCTTACCATAACTACATACAGTATAGTATCCTTTCATTGCAACTTGTGTATCAAAGCTAAAACGTAAATATTTTCACGGTAAGACAACTAGTAGGATTATTTTTGCCCTAAAAAAGTTAGGGTTGATCTGGGTATTGCCGCATTAGCCCACTTTTTACTACTTTTAGTATTAAGTGGAAAATGATCATTTACAAAACATCGGGAAGTGAGAATAATCCTTTCTAAGCATTTTATTGAATATTTATACTGATGTGGCACTGACCATACAGTCTTAGGATCAAAATGTCCCTGAATATATATATACATATATTTAAAAGCGGAGGCCATTAGGTTCTCAGTATGATTGAAAGAGAAAAAAGAAAACAATAACTTATGTAAACACAGAGGGCGCATGTCTTTGCGCGGAACCGTGTTCTCAAGCATTTTCCTATGTTATATACGCTTCTCTTACACTAGTTCGCATGGTCCTTCAACAAAATGGTGCTTGCTAGTTCTAATATCCTTAAACTGTCACAACAGCTCTAAGGATATAATCTAATATCCAGAACAGAATTCTGAACCTGATCTAACTAAGCTATGAGTGCTGACATAAATCAAAAATAAATTTCTTATTAGCATTGACAAATGACAGGATATGCTATGTTCAATAAAGGAAGCACAAAGAAGAAGGAAACAGACCAAAAATGAAGGCATCTAAGCTCTTGTTCGGCATGTACTCGTAGACCAGCATCCTCTCGTCGGCATGGATGCAGCAAACACCACAAAAGCCGAACAAGATTCTTGGCTGAAGTTTAAGCATTAGCACACCTCACTGTCGAACTCCATTTATAACCCTGGTTTGAGAAATTTCTAGACAACCTCTTCACAGCAATCTCCTTGCCATCAATCTAGTGTCCCTGCAAAGTTATTTATAGGGGCATCAAAGATAGACTACATTTGGTTATTCAAACCAACACTTGGTAATTTTCTGTTTCCCTCATACATATTTGGTGCTCTGTAGTCTGGAGAAAGTATGCCGCTAGGCAAAGATATGTATATGAAGACGACGGGGTGTCACACTAAATGGCCAGGGGTTCCCTTCAGCCGCTAGTTGTGCATTTTATGTCGGGTATTTGCATGCGTGTGCCCTCCCACGTGCGACATGTGGCTTTGCCTGCGGATCAGCCCTAGGGTATCCTCCTACCTGAACGGGCCGTGTATAGGTTTATGACGGCGATGCCGGTTACTAAAAAAAAGGATATCTATGAAATCAGTCAATGGGAAATATAGTCTTAACACCAAAGCTACAAGTATCGGCCTGAAGAATGAGCATGGTTGATAATTTCAATAAAGACGCCTACACCTCCTTGTTACAGTTGCAACCTTAAAAACCATTACCAATTAGCTAACTTTTATAACAGTTGAAATTTTTTGCTTGCTCTATAGGATGAGCAGGCTCTTTGTTTTTTCAAAGCCTTTAAAATAAACCTAAAACTCCGGGTGGAAGGTAAAGGCTCTTTTTGCCCTGGTCAGATAGATGCAGCGGAAAAACTTACCATGTTTTCTCTTCTTCTTAAGCAACACCATTGCAGCACAAATTGTTAAAAGAAGAATAGGGACCGTCACTGCGATGAATATAACCAGTCGGTTCTTCCTTTTCCTGGAAGTTCCTGCTGTGTCATTTAAAATACTTGATTAGCACAAGATATCTAATTTCCGTAGCAACTTCAAATTCCCACGATAATTATACATAATCATGCACATTCAACTCTTTATAATATGCAGGGAAACTCATATTTTGGCGTCAAGAAATATACCTAGATCAGAAGCCTCAAGACGGACATACAGATCGTCTCCTGCACCATCACCGAATTGCCTGATATCGATTAGATTTCCAATCCAATTGATGCAACCACTTCCTCCGCTAAGAACCGCATATGCTGTACAGGAGCAATTCCTTGCACATCTATCCTGGCATTCATCGAGACTCAATCCGGAGTGAACCGACGTGTTGGACGTGTCGGGCACTTTCACATTGCTCATCTTCGAGAATACATCTGCATGTCCGGCGTGTCCGCAAGACAAAGGGGTTTGCCTCTTGCAGCCTTCGCTGCCGATTCTCCTGTCCCAGTCCCTCGGCGACCATGGTTCAAATCCTTGCAAACACTTGCATATGTATGTGATCCGAATTGCATACTCCAAAGACTCCACATTCTCCATAGACATCACACTTGTCTCTCGGGAAGTAGTAGTACCGCTGGTCCTTATTGGTCAATTGGCCAAACCAGACGCGAATTTCCCGTTTGCGGTGTTATTTGCAATGTTGAAACGACCAAACTATTTGTGATATTGTAGGTGTAATAGACCTCGTCGCGATCGACGATAACGTTGAAGACCAAGAAATCACTTGTTTTCATCTCAGGAACTCCGTTATAGCCGCGGCCACTCCAAGGCCCCGATCGACTTGTGGGCTTCATGTCATCGTATATTATCATCTCAGGCGTACTGTAATGTTCCAAACTGTGGGTTATAGTGCTCGGGGAGGGATCGGAGCTGCTCGTCCATGCAACAAGCCGCCTAATAATGTTTTTCCTGAAATCTTTTCCGATTCTCATTCCTGCCAGCATGGTGTCCGTAGGGTAGTCGAAGCTTTGCCATATAACTGTATCTGCTTCAGTGACAACAAGGTTACCAGAATCAAGAAGACGAACGAGAGGCGCCGTTGCGGCGGTCGTGTTTGTCGCCCAGATGACATCACCGGAATGATCACGGATGACAAGGTTCCTTCAGCCGTGAAGAAGTCAATCTCGCCGGCAGCTATTAACAGGATTTTGCTCTATTTGCAAACCAGAAGACTCTTCTATTAGGGATGTTCTTGTACCATGGCCTAAATATCTGTTCTTGGATTCAGAAGTAGGACTGAAAAATCCTAGTTCGAATACTCCGCCGGCGGAAACAAGCGTCTGGCCGTCGGAAACAGATCGACCTGGGCTGATCGTATCTTGCGCAACTGATAAACCGAAGAAGAAGAGAGTAAAGAGAAGCAGGAAGAAGATATCTGAGGACTCAGGCGTGCAAACCATGGCAGTAGCTCCAAGCCAGTGGAAAAAAATGGCACTTTGATAAATCTGAACAAGCTGAAAGAATTTTATTAGCAAAGAATTGACTGACTTATACTTTTGAACTTTCAAGTCAACTATATCGTGTGGCATATAATTTAATCAAATAAATTTAACGAAAAACTCCATAATTTCTAAATCATTGCAAATCAGCCCATATAAGTGCTTGCATGACAGCGTGACGCAAGGGCTGATATGCAATTTGGCTAATGTTTAATGTATATAGAAAGAATTTGAGCTATGTCTATCAACTATGATAGCGACAAATGTGTATATTCGAGATTATTTTTTACTCTTAATTAGCTGAGTATAATGATTTCTTAACAATGATTATTAATTTTTTTGGCTTTTTAATAAATTTGTTATTGTTTTACAAATAAAATGCTAGCATCTTAATAATCCATTCCTTTTTTCTTTTAAATTTTCAGCTCGAACAAAGTAAACTTAGGCAGAGTTGTAAACTTAAGCTCGAGTCAAACACACGTATCGGACGGCCGTGCAGTTGAGATCAGATTTTTGAAATCGTCGCTGTTCGTCGGAGCTCGAGCCGAGCCTCTTGCCGTTCAGGGAGCATGCTATCTCCGAAGCTTCTTTCCTCGATTCCATGTTTCGGCCCGAGCTTGTGACGCCAGTCGCATCTGCGCTACCGGGCCTCAATCCCTGTTTCCGATGGTCCCCGTCCCGTCCCTCATCTGCGTTTAATTCGCCGGCGCCGAGTTCCGCCACCACACCTGACTACCGACGACCTCCTTGCGCTGCGCCGTTTGCCGCAGCTTATATATTCTGTGCGGAGGGTGATCATATGTGTTAACAAACTCGATCTGTATAGCTCGATGAACCCCAGATCGAAGGTGAGAGCAACCGGAATTACACATTGAAATTTAAGTTAATCTGAGGGCGACGGGTTCCCGGTGGGGAAGATGGATAAATAGTAACTTCAAAGAAGATACGGTACTCCTTTTTTTTTTTTTTTTTTTTTTTTTTTTTTTTGCTCAGCACAGTCAGGGAGCCCCCGGTGTTCTAGATCTTTGGCCCAGACTAATCCAGAGCGGAAGTCTGGAGTGGCTTTAAACGCAGGACAAGTCCCATCCCCTGAACGTGTTGGATGTCTACAGAACTCGAGACGTTTCTGCACCTCGAACCCGCGACCTCTCCCACTGAAACAATGGGTCTCTCAGGTCAATTTATAGATGGGCTGAAACTATAACAGAATCTAGGCAGCCCAATTACTTATCTAACTACTTTTACAAAGTGGATATCAACTTTCTGAAAATTACAACGTCTGCCACTGCGTATACTGATATCAATGTAGGCTTAAACTTGTAATTATTTTCAGTTAACTGCAAAGAAGAGGTCGTCAATCTTCCTCCATGTGTATTCTAGAAGCTTTTCCGTCTCTTTTCTTGCTAGAATTCTACGTCTTCTTCTTCACTTTGCCTGCTTCTCCTTCTTCCACATCTGAGATGTTACAAAATGATTATTAAAAAAAAGCAATGTTATCTTTTTCATTCGAGAAGATGAACAATTCTCTCTTACTAAAAAAAAAAAAAAAAATTCGGTCGTGCCGGCTGTGCCGTGCTGAACGTGTCATGTCGACATTTGTCTGCACATAGACGTTTTGGTCGGCACAAGTCAAACTATGGTTACAACATGATTACTTGGATATTGGATGTGCCCTCATAGCTGAATTTGGTAAAGTGTAATTCTAGCTCAACCCATAGAAAACTACACTAAAAACCCAAAAGAAACAGAAAATTACAGCCACCACAAAATCACAGGGCCATGACAGATGCGGAGAAGCATGGAACATGCCTATGTCTGATGATATGAGTAGGCTCAGGTGATGAGGAGGTTCAGGTGGGTTCTGTCCGTGAAGCTGAAGTCGTAACATTAGATATAATTTTTCTGAGGTCAGTATGCTAAGGTTCAGGGAGGTTCCATCCATGCCGATTGTGAGGTGCCGATCTTGCTGATCGTGCTATGCCGACGGTGCCGTGCGGTGCCAATCGTGCGATATACATTTAGTGTTATTTTTATTTTAAGTACAATTATAAAAATTTTCGGCGCATGCGTGCCGGTTCGTACCGTGCCGATAACTGTCAGAATGGGCACGTGTAGTCCGGCACAGGTCGTGTCAATCAGCACCTAAAACCATGGTTCCAGTGCAGTGTGGGTTCTAGTGAAGATCTTGAAGAATTTCAGACTAATTAACCAATAATATACACATTTGACACCACCACTCCAGAGCCTGTGGTTAAAACTTAAAAAACAAGATTTAATGCTGCATTTCGATAAATTCTAAATTCATGACGTGGCCAGCGTGTCGTGCCGACCGTGCCAATTTTTTTTTTTTTTCTAATTTTTAAAAATAATTTATTAAAGTAAACTAAAATAAAAAGAAAACACACTCTCCCACAAAGAATGTACAGAGTCAGGTACAGAAATTTACAATGTAATTTTACTTCCCACAAAGAAATTTTACAATGTAATTTACAGACAGGTACAGTAAAATTTTACAATGTAATTTTACTTTGAATCTACAATCCTATATCAGATGACATAACCTTTTCAACACTAATGAAATTTTTGTTTGGGAATCAAAGTATGATTCGCAATGGCATACATGTATATCTACGAAGCTAAAGGTCCGTTTTATCGACCATATGGAACAGTGAATGTGATATTATTCGCAGAACAAGATCCGCTGGCAGGGCGAATCCCCGTTAACAAACGTGCCGGCGAGTAGAATGCAGGTCGTTTCGGCTGTGGGATTACCATATCTTCGCTGATCAACATTATAACTACCTCCGACATCGTCGGTCTATCCTCGCTCGCCTCCTGCACACATAAGAGTCCCACTTGCATGCATCTGAGCAGTTGGGTCTCTTCTTCGGCCTGTAAGTGCTTCCGTACAAGTAAGTTCCGAGCATCTGTCTTCCTTCCATAGCCCCCACGCCTATTGTCATTCAAAACGTATCACGTTAAATATAGTGTACATATTTGTATAAAGTGAGAATAAGAGAACGGTAGCGCGTACATGTTCTAAGAGGCTTCTCTGTACATTTTCTCGGTATGTCATCCTATTCTTCTTGCCGGTCAAAATCTCCAAAACTATGACTCCAAAGCTAAACACATCTGATTTTACGGAGAAGATTCCCCCCATTGCATACTCAGGTGACATGTATCCACTGTACGGCATGAACAAAGTTTACGACTAAAGTGGGGTCTGGGAAGAACAAATATACACAACCATGCCCTGAAAGGGGCTATTTTCGTAGGATCCCCAGCCTAAGAATACAAATCCAAGACACAGGCACGCAAGCACACAATTTTACAGAACAAAAAAGCACTCCGAGAATGTGCAAACCAAGCGCAGACCACGCACATATAAAATAATAAAAATAATAATAACTCAATTTGATAACTGAGAAACTTTTGGTTTATTACTTACTATGTCCCAACTGGTTTTCCTGTTTTCTCTTGAATCTGATCTCCTTTAAACAGTCTTGCTGTGCCAAAATCTGAAATTCTAGGGTTCACGTCCTTGTCGAGAAGGATATTGCTGGCTTTCAGGTCTCTGTGAATGATTTTAAGCCTTGAATCTTGGTGAATGTAGAGTAGTCCTCTGGCAATTCCTAAAACAATGTCTAGTCTTTTTTGCCAATCCAATATTGTTGCTTGCCTTTTATCTGATTCAAAATTATAGTAAGTCGGCGTTTTAAAAAAGTAAAAAATGCTGTAAAATCTTTTTGTTTCTGGATAGTAATGGTACATATCTTCCTTACCAGAACTACATACAGTAGAACAAACATTATCTGCTCCCCCATAGTATCCTTTTGTTGCAATTTTATTATTGAAGCTAAATCGTAAATATTTTCATGATACATATACTTTCGTCATTCTTTTCCAAGAACTACTAATTTGTTTTCTCAGGCTAAAGAAATGCCACATCAGTCTAATTTTTATTATTTTTTATTTTTGTATGTCTTGGGAATGACCACTTCGCATATGACTATTTTGAGAAGTGGGAATAATCGTTCCCAAAGCATTTTCTTGAATGTTTGTGCTGATATGGCATTATCCATATCGGTCTTCTTTAGGTCAAAATGTTCCTGAAGAATATAATTTATCTTGATTCTAGAAGCCGATGCCATTAGGTTCTCAGTAAAGCTTGCTTGAGCTGTAAAGGATATAATATCATATCCAAAACAGAATTTGGAACTGACCTAAAGTAAACTATGAGTTGCTCGACATAAATCGAAAATAAAATTCTTATTAGCATTGACAAATGACAGGACATGCTATGTTCGATAAAGGAATCGCAAAGAAGAAGGAAACAGACCAAATATGAAGGCATCTAAGCTCTTGTTGGGCATGTACTCGTAGACAGCTCTCTCTCCCGGCAGAATGCACTTTGCAGCAACCCAGAAGCCGAACAAGATTCCTGTGCTGAAGTTTAGCAATTAGCATCACCTCGCTGTTGAACTCATTTATACCCTGCTGAGAATTCTTAGACAACCTCTTCACAGCAATCTCTTGCCCATCATCTAGTTGTCCCTGCAAAGTTATTATAGGGGCATCATAGATAGACTACATTTGGTTATTCAAACCAACACTTGTAAAATTCGTTTCCCTTTTCCCATCTACATATTGGTGCCTGTAGTCTGGAAAAGTATACAGCTAGGCAATGATATGTATATGAAGGCGACGGGGTGTCACACTAAATGGGCGGGGGCTCAAGAACCCTCCCGACCCATATTCGATTTTATGTGCCGCCAGTCGTGCATTTGCGAATGCTGTCATGTCGGTATTCACACGCGTGCGCCCATCACCACGTGCGACATGTGGCTTTGCCTGCGGATCAGCCCTAGGGTATACTCCTACCTGAACGGGCTGTGTATAGGTTTATGACGGCAATGCCGGTTACTAAAAAAAGGATATCTATGAAATCAGTCAATTGCGAATATAGTTAAGACCAAAGCTACAAGCATATCCTGGTGAGCTGAAAACTAGAGTAACATTGTTCGATAAAACTACCTGCATCTGCTTATTCAGAATAAGTAAAAGTTTCGCTTTGAGGACTGCAAAATGTACCTTATAAACTGGGCCCAAAACCTCCTTTCTCCAAGCTTTATTTTGTTTTGAGAAAGTTATCTGTAGCAGTTTCAATTATGGACACATCAAATAAGGGTAGCTCCAGATCCTTTCCTATGCTTTTGTTGATGTCACTTTCCCTTGTTAGATTTCTCAAATAAACTGCAAATATCAAATGAACATGCTTGATAATTTGATTAAAGATGTCTACACCTTCTTGTTTTATCTGTATTTCTAGTCAACTTACAACTTTATAAAAACCATCACCAATTAGCTAACTTTCATAACAGTTGAAATTTTATGATTGCTCTATAAACTGAGCAGGCTCTTTGCTGCTTTTTTTAAGCCTTTAAAATAAACCTGAAACTCCGGGTGGAAGGTAAAGGTTCTTTTTGCCTTGGTCAGATAGATATAGCGGAAAAACTTACCGTGTTTTCTCTTCTTCTTAAGCAACACCATTGCAGCACAAATTGTTAAAAGAAGAATAGGGACCGTCACTGCGATGAATATAACCAGTCGACTCTTCCTTTTCCTATAAGTGCCTGTTGTGTCATTTAAAATAGTTGATTAGTACAAGATATCTAATTTCCGTAGCAACTTCAATTCCCTCAATAAATTATACCATAATCATGCCTATTCAACTCTTTTTTATAATATGCCAGGGAAACTCATATTTTTGGCGTCAAGAAAATATACCTAGATCAGAAGCCTCAAGACGGACATACAGATCGTCCCCTCCACCTTCACCTACTTGCCTAATGTCAATTAGATCTCCAATCCAATTGATGCAACCAATTCCTCCGCTAAGAACCGCATATGCTGTACAGGAGCCAATCCTTGCAATCTATCCTGAATTGCATCGAGACTTCAACTCCGGAGAGTGAACCACACATTTCATACGTGTTCGGGCAATTCACATCGCTAACCTTCAGGAAAACCGGTCCAGCGTCCGCATATAATGGCGTTCGCCTCTGCCAGCTTCTCTGCCCACCCTCATGTCCCAGTCCCTCAGCGAGCGTGGTTCAAACCCTTGCAAACACTCGCACAATGGTGAATCATAGGAATTGCATATGCCGAGACCCCCACAATTCTCCGTAGAAGTCACACTGGTCTTTTGGGTAATAGTAGTACGTGGTCCATTGATTGTTCATCCAAACCAGACGGCGAACTTCCCCTTGCGGCGTTATTAGCAATGTCGAAATGACCGAACTATTTGTGATATTGTAGGTGTAACAGACCTCATCGCTATCAACTGTCACGTTGAAGACCAAGAAATCACACGTTTTCATCTCAGGGGAGCCGTTATAGCGGCGGCCACTCCAAGGCCCCGATCGACTTTTGGGCTTCTTGTCATCATAAATTGTAAACTCTGGCGCATTGTAACGTTCCAAACTGTTGGTCATAGTGCCCGGAGAGGGATCGGAGTTGCTCGTCCATGCAACAAGCCGCCTAATGATGTTTTTCCTGAAATCTTTTCCGATTCTCATTTCCGCCAGATTGCGTGTTCCGTAGGGTAGTCGCAGCTTTGCCATATAACTTGTATCTGCTTCAGTGACAACAAGGTTACCAGAATTCAAGAAAGACGAAACGAGGAGCACCGTTGCGGTGGTCGTGGTCGTTGACCAGGCGATACGCCGAATATCATGAATGACAAGGTTCCCTTCGAGCGTTGTATCTAAATCTCCGCCGGAAGCTATTAACAGGATTTGCTCTATTTGCAACCCAGAAGAATCTTCTATCAGGGATGTTCTTGTACCATAGGCCTACATATCTGTTCTTGGATTCAGAACTAGGACGGAAAAATCCTAGTTCGAATACTCCGCCGGCGGAAACAAGCGTCTGGCCGTCGGAAACAGATCGACCTGGGCTGATCGTATCTTGCGCAACTGATAAACCGAAGAAGAAGAGAGTAAAGAGAAGCAGGAAGAAGATATCTGAGGACTCAGGCTTGCAAACCATGGTACTTGACTACTCTGAACAAGCTGATAGAATTTTTTCCAAGCCAGTAGAAAAAAATGATACTTGAATACTCTGAACAAGCTGATAGAATTTTGTAATCAAAGAATTGTCTCATTGTCTGACTTGTCCTTTTGAACTTTCAAGTCAACTATATCGTGTGGCATATAATTTAATCAAAGAAGACTTAAATAAATTTAACCAAAAACTCCATATTGACTCCTATTTCCAAAATCATTACATGACCGTACGACGCAAGGGCTGATATGCAATTTGGCTAATGTTTAATGTATATAGAAAGAATTTGAGCTATGTCTATCAACTATGATAGCGACTAATGTGTCTATTCGAGATTATTTTTTACTCTTAATTAGCTGAGTATAATGATTTCTTAACAATGGACATTAAATTTTTTGCTTTTTAATAAATTTGCTATTGTTTTGCAAATAAAATGCTAGCATCTTAATTGTAATCCATCCTTTTTTCTTTTAAATTAAGTTCTGGTCAGAGAATACTTAGTGAAGAGGTTGTTTAAACTTTAAGCTCGAGTCAACACACGTTATCGGATCGCCGTGCATTTTAGTATCTAGATTGAAGCGCTGCTGTTCGTCAGGCTCGAGCCGAGCGTCTTGCCGTTTAGGGAGCATTGCCTCATCTCCGAAGCTTCTTTCCTCGATTCCATCTGTTGTCGGCCCGAGCTTGTGACCCAGTTCGCATCTGCGCTACCGGGCTCAATCCCTGTTTCCGATGGTCGTCGTCCCCTCATCTGCGTTAATCGCGGCGCCGAGTTCCTCCACCACACCTGAGCTACCGACGACACTCATTGCCGCTGCGCCATTTTGCCGCAGCTATATATTCTGTGCGGAGGTGACCACATCGAAGGTGAACTCCGATCTGTAATAGCTCGATGAACCCTAGATCGAAGGTGAGAGTAATCGGAATTACAGAGAAATTTAAGGTAATCTGAAGGCGAAGGTCCCGGTGGGGAAGATGGATGAATAGTAACTTCAAAGAATTGGTTAGTTCATACAAATTGGTTAAGTTCATCCAATGGGTCCTCAGGCCTATTTATAGATGGGTCGAAACTATAACAAAATCTAGGCAGCCCAACTACTTAACTAACTATTTTTACAAAGTGGATATCAACTTGTTGAAAATTACAACGTCTGCCACTGCGTGTACTGATATCAATGTAGGCTTAAACTTGTAATTATTTCTCTCTTCCGGCCCGCAGGAGACGGTGTGGCGGTGGTGGCTACAATCCATTCCACGTCCCGGGTTCGAATGCCTGCGGGAGCGCCTTCGTTTGTGGGATAAGTGCGCAAAGCCTGTTTTCAGGCTGTATGCGAAATGTGGTGGGCCAATTGGCGTACTCCACTGCGTGGTCCGGGGACAGCCGCCACGCCGGGTTTTACTACCTGCTTCTCTTCTCTGCCCAAAAGGGTTCGAATTGCCATAAGTAGAAAAACGGTCAGTCTCTCTATCTCTTGCTTGGGTAGTTTTGCCTCTCATCTCAAAAAAAAAAACTTTGTAGTATTTTCAGTCACTGCTAACGGATCGAGGTCGTCAATCTTCCTTCTAATAGGGCTGGAAAAACGATCTCTCTCTTATAGCTTGGCTCGAATCGTTTAAAGCTCGGCCACTCGATTATTATCGACTCGAGTCGAGTTCGATTGGTACGAGATCGAAGTGTCGAGTAATTAAACGAGGCGAGCTTTAATTGGTTACTCGGCTTCTTACGTTTCCGCGAGCCAAAGCAGTTTTTCGTATTTATTCAAACATTTTTTTATACAAATTATTTAAGCGAATCGAGTTTCGAGTGTCGAGCTGCAACTCGAGCTGATCATTCATGTAATCAGCCGAGCTCTTAGTTCGATCTCGCTCGAATGACTCAAGCTGGCTCAGTTGATACATATCGAGCCGAGCTCGAGTTGAGTCGATTTTAATTTATCGAGTCGAGTCAAGTTTGAGCTCAGCCTCTGAAGCTCGTCGAGCTAAACTAATTGAGCCGAGTTTGAGCTTAGTGGTACTTGACTCGAACTCGGCTTGTTTTCCTCCACATGTATTCTAGAAGCTTTTGCGTCTCTTTTCTTGCTAGAACTCTACGTCTTCTTCTTCACTTTGGCTTGCTTCTCCTTCTTCTACAATCTGAGGTGTAACAACTATGGTTACTCTGGATTTTGCCCTCATAGCCTGAATTTGGTAAAGTATAATTCTAGTTTCCTTCTTCAGATTTATGATCTGTCATTGAGTATTGAGTAAACTTCAAGTTGAAATTGAATTTAGATTTTCTAATGCCTATTTTTGGTGGAACCCAATTACCTAATTCCATGTTAGATCTCTCTCTCTGAGCATGCGAAAGTTTTTTTTAAATTTAATTTAATTTTAAAAAAAAAATAAATGTTTTTGTTTTAATTCGCTTCGTGCCGTTTGGTTTTGAAAATAACTATTTGAATTACTGATTTATTCTAATTTCATTTGGAGTTTATTTAATTTACTAAAATCTCTATTATTTTTGTGATCTCCAATTTTTGGGGCGTTACAGATTTGCTATTAGAGCAAGGTTGTGGGAGCATAAAACCATCGTCTTTTAAGGAAAAAAAAAAACAAAGATAATCTCATTATTTCGCAGGATTAAGAGGGACATAAAAGCGCCATTTTGAATTAGGGAAGCATAAAAACGTAATTTCAAATTATGGGAGTATAAAACCTAATTTTTACGTTTCCTGTAAACTTTCGCTGCTACTTCCGACGAGATTAATTCCAGATGAATAAAATAGACAATTCCTTCTTAGTTGTTATAATGAAAAAGATATAGATTCCTCATTTATGTACACCACACCGACGAATTCGATGATCTTTAAAAAAAAAAATGTTATCAGAATTATGGTTGAACTTATTTCATACATTTAAGAGATTGCTACCTTCCTTCAACCATCGTCACTGATATATCATTTACGCCGAGCGATTCTTTTTTCTTCTTTTGGGATCTTACTGCTTGCTCGAAGATGATTCCCATCCGATAGAAGCTCTAGTTGCAACGTAGCCAGGTTGTTTAGGGTTTGGCAGAGAAGCAGTTTCACTGCCGAGCATCATCACCACAGAAGCCATTGTTGGCCTATCTTCAGGCCTCTCCTGGACACAGAGGAGGCCAACTTTGATGCATCTCATAACATCTGGCAAGTTATATGAACCCATTGGAGTCATCTGCTAGTTCCATGGCTCTGCCTTCTTTCCATAATGCCCAAGCCTGTAATAATTTGGTAAACATTAAGATAGATGTTAGGTAACTTGAAATTACCAACTCATCAAACTATTTGGTATTGGTTAAGTTTTAAGTTACGAATTAAAGAAAATTTGTTGAAAATAATGCTAATTGTTTACCGTTACTCCTTTTCTTTACAATTTTTTTTTTTTTTTTTTTTTTTTTTTGCAGGTTATTTCAAGAAATATGTAATATTCTTTATTTTTGAGGGTCTCAGGTCCCCACCTGGAGCTAGGGCTCTGTCTGTATAAGGCCCTCACCTTAACTCTTATAGGAGGACATTTAGAAGTGCTCCATCGCACGTGAGAGGGTGCATGTGTGCGTATCCACCAGCGCAATGTTTTGCAACTGATGGCACGAAGAGTCGAATCTGGGTGGGGAGGGATATTGAGCCCCTAAGTTTATGAACATTAGATAAAACAAGTGTGATGATGGTGATGAAAGTGCATGTTCAGATGAACTATTTGCCTCCTGGTCCAAGTTTATTGGTTGTTTGGACATCGAATAAGAAGAGCAACCAATACAAGATTTTTTTTTATACGTGCCATGCCGGCTCGTGCCGTGTAAACAACTGCCGGAATAGGCACGTGCCGTTCAGTACGGGTTGTACCGATCGGCACCGAAAACCATAAAAAAAAACTAAATTGAATGTCAAATATGTGAGTTTTTTTTTTTTTTTTTTTTTTTTGTACTTACAAGGCCTAGAAGATTTAGGTTTGGATCAGAGAGATAGACTCCTCGATTCCGCCTGCCGCTTACAATTTCTAGTACAAGAACTCCGAAGCTGAATACATCCGATTTAACAGAGAAAATACCATCCATAGCATACTCTGGTGACATGTATCCGCTGCACGATTTAAAATTGCAATTAAGCATTTAATTTTAATTTAGGATGTACGTAATAATCAAGAACAAGGGATAGAAATACTTACAATGTTCCTACGACTTTTCTGGTGTTCACTTCTGTCTCTTCACCTCCGAAAATCCTTGCCATTCCAAAATCTGAAATTTTCGGGTTCATCTCCCTATCCAGAAGAATGTTGCTTGCTTTAAGATCTCTGTGGATGATCCTGAATCTTGAGTCCTGGTGAAGATAGAGTAGTCCACGAGCAATCCCTGATATAATTTTGTAGCGAGTTTGCCAATCTAACAACCCTCTCTTTGTTTTGTCTGTAAACAAAGGGAATTATCCAATATTTTACGACCATTAGTAATTATTATGGTTTATGAATGGGTGAATATATCTTAAGAATATTATTATAGGAATCTAAATTAGTAGTGCTAAATGCTCCGCCCGACTAATCGTCCAATGACTGACTGCCATATTAAACTTGATTCGATGAGAATGATGACTCACCAAAGAGGAAGACATCCAAGCTTTTGTTAATCATATATTCATAGATCAGCATCCTTTCTTCTGCTTGGATGCAGCATCCGAGAAGACGAACTAGATTACGATGCTGAAGCTTTACGATCAATATCACCTCGTTCTTGAACTCATCGAGTCCCTGCACCGATGTCTTTGCTAGCCTTTTCACAGCTATTTCTTGTCCTCCTGCAAGTTCTCCCTACCATATTCCATAAAAAAAAAGAAAAAAAAAAGTTATCACATTGCTCTAATTATTTACTCCAGATTTTCTTAGTGTCTGTTCTTATTTCTTAGCTATGATTATTAAAACCTACCTTGTAGACGGGGCCAAAGCCGCCTTCCCCGAGCTTCTTGGCGACGGAGAAGTTATCTGTTGCTGCTACGATGGTCTCAAAATCAAACAATGGCATCTCGATATCATGGTCTCCAGTGCTGTCATTGTTGAGGTGATTAGAGAAGGATATAGTTCCTAATTTTGCTGCAATATTTTAGAAAAATAAAAAGTTAGTAATTCATAGACTAGTTTCTTATTTCATTTTTTTTCCCAAAAAAAAAAAAAAGGTTTTTGATTTCATTTTGAACTTTGTTTTTGCAGGTACAAATACGAATGTCGCACCTCGTCTTTTCCTCTTCTTCCTTCTCCATATTAAGCAACCTAACAGAGACAAAAGTAAGGTCCCGAAGACAGCGCCGAGGATGATACCGACGGTTGCTGCCCCACCTCGTGACTTACCTGAGTTCGCGGCTGAAAATCCACAACAAAAATTAATTTCAAAGATCGATTGTCAAGAAGTCATGAATGAATTGAACTGAACTACCAACTATTTGATGTTTGATCATGTATGAACACAAGGATTCAAATTTCTTAGTTTTGGTTAACTGTCATATTCTTCTTTATGACATAGCTATAAATCTATCACAATTCTTGGATTTTGTATTCAAATGTCATCACCAAATCTAGTTGAACTTTTATAAGCCACCTATTGTTGACAAAGATTGCTGATGTGTCGGTCTAGAATACCGAAAAGATAATGCTGGACGGTCATTCCGAAAGTGGCACTCCACCCGATTTGAATGGGTCCGTTTGAGACTACTCAGAGGTAGAGGGTCTTGCGGAAACAATTACATCCGGAGCATGGTTGCGTATATGATAAGCTTCACAGACATCGTCCGGGCAGAATTTATCTCCGGATTTTTGTTGTTGAGATCACTCAGTTGTATGTTACGAATCAAAACTACTACAACGTTACATACCTAAATCAACGGCAGCAAGACGTACGTAGAGATTCTGTCCGTTGTTAGTGTACAACCTTAGATCGGTGAGCTCGGTGCTCCACATTATGCACCCGCTCCCCGCGCCATCTCCGCCACTAATGTTCGCTACTGCATAGGCGGTGCATGAGCAATTGATCAAGCACGCCGTACGGCACTGGTCCAGTGTCATGTCCATATTGACGGTTACGCTTGATGTGTCAGGTAACTTGGCCCCGTTCACGGTTACGAACCCGTCAGTCCGGTTCACGCAGTCCAACGTCGTTTTTCTAAAGCAACCATCTGATCCGTCTCGTAAGGCCCAATTAGCAGGGTTTTTGGGTTTAAATCCTTGCAAACAGCTGCAAATCGGAGAGTCATTCGGGTTGCACAAGCCGTTGGGTCCGCATGGAGAAACATCATCACACTGGTCCTTGGGGGCAAACCAGAACAAATTCCAAATTCCGGGTTGGGTCAACCAAACTAACCTTTGGGTCGACCCGGATTGGTTCACTATCAACCTAGAAATGATACTATTATCTCGAACGTTGAAGGTGTAGTAGACCTCATAAGAGTTCCTAACAAAAGAGAAGTTGAACATACTGTAGGTTTGCATCTCCGGGATCCCAGAGAACCGGACTCCGTTCCATGGCCCGGTTCGCCATTTTTTAGTTGAACCCGACCAGAGAAATATTTGTGGGTCACCATTGATATCCATGGCCATTGTATATGGACCGGGAGCTGGGTTGCTCGAGTCGGTCCATGCAGTGAGGTTGCGGTTCAGACCCGAGGTGAGATCCCACCCGAGCTTCATACCAGGAAGCAAAGTGTCCGTCGGATGATCGAAACTCTGCCATGCAAACCTTCCGTCATCACCGGAAACCACAAAGTTGCCCGAGTCGAGAACCTGAGCTACTGGATTGCTCACTGTTCCGGCTGGCGGAGCCACCGACCAGATGACGATGGAGTTGTTTACGGTTAGGATAAGGGTTCCGTTTGGGGCGAGGGAAAGTTCGCCGGAGTCACCACGGATCGGAGTGTTCCGGTTTGCGACCCAAACTACTGTCTGTACCCGAATTTTATAGTACCATATGCCAACATAGCGGTAGGATGAGCTTGGAGGAGTGAAGAAGCCGAGTGCGAAATTCTCTCCCGGAGATATTAAGGTGTCGCCGTCGGCGAGGGGGTTCGCCGGAGTGAGGGTTTCTGTGGATGACGAAGGTGAAGATGAAGCTATGAAGATTATGACGGAGAGGAAGAGAGAAAATTGGTGGTGATGCATCTGAATTACGTTGGTGTGGTATCAGGAGCCTAAATGAAACAGTTATACGATCAGTCGCTACATATATATGGGATTGAACAGTAGAATGGGTCACACTGCCGGTCGCTCCTTGGGTCTTTCCATGCTGTTTAGGAGATGGTGGGGTGACTTACGGAGTGAACTGAGGGAGCAAGCTCATTAGACTGGCACCAATAATTCCTTGGATCATTCCTTGGTGTAGTGACGTGGGGATGAGTGGGAAGCACCGTTCGGGATGGGTTTTGGTTAGGAGATGGAGGGTTGGATATAGGAGGAGTGATCCGAGGAGTGACCCCGTGTGGGACACGCTTAAATGTGATCAAACAATGGAAATCGAAAGCTTTGAATTTTGACTCGAGAAAATCCAAATCCGGCTGCTTAATTTCCGTGTGAAACAAGAAAGGGATGATAAAAGGCCATGGTCACACCTAGGATCACTCTCTATCTCTTATCTGTATATCCTAACACCCATCTCGAGACAGAATCAATACATACCTACCGTCAAGTGACTATAGGAGCAGCTGGTGGTGCGATCCTCAACAATACGTTGCTTATGCAAAGACTCATAAATGGAGAGGAATTCTAGGCTGGGATGACAGAGAGAGTTTTGATAGGTTATTTGATTTTCAAAAGGATAAATTACACCAAATAAGACACTTGTCGGGTTTTAATTGGACGGTATTGATATAATCAAGATATTCTTTTCAACCGTGGAAAATTGCTCTAAGTCTGATATTTTTCGGCAACAAAATTTGACTCGACTTAGATTATCTACTTTATTTCACCATCATTAAGTAATAATTTTGACGTTAAGAATATTACCTATTGCTAGATCAGCGGCCGCCAGCCGGACGTAGAGATCCTGACCGCCGGTCACATAAAGACTGACATCCGTCATCTCTGCCGTCCAAATTATGCACCCAGTCCCGCTCCCGCCGCCGCTGATGTCCGAGCTAGCATATCCTATGCACGAACAATTCCTCAAACACCTCGATCTGCATTCATCTAATGTCATCGTCTGGTCCACTGTCACATTCGTCGTGTCCGGTAACTTCGCCCCTTCGACAACATAGAATCCGTCGGTCCCGTTCTTGCAGTCGAACGGTGTATTTCGCATACACCCGTCACGTCCGTCACGTAATTGCCAATTTGTCGGAGACCTATACGTACAACACTTAAAATTACCCTAGATCAGATAACTGTAGTATAGATTCATATATTCTATATACGTTGACTAAGTCGTCACGTAGACTACTAGTCAACATAGTAAGGTAAGGAATGGTTGACCACCTCGGCCGGAACCCGGGCATGCATTGGCATACGGGTGATTCATTGGTATCGCAAAGACCGAACTGGCCGCACGTCGATATCGGATCGCACTGCCCCTCCGGGTTCTTCCAAAAAGTGTTCCACACGCCGGCGACCCAGACCATTCGCTGCACAAGCCCGTCGCTAGTTACCATCACCCGCGAGACGACGTTAGGGTCGTGACTCGTGTACATGTAATACACCTCGCCGGCGGCGGGGTTGTCGACGAAGGTGAAGTTGAAAGGGCTGCCGGTGCTGTTCATGAACGGCATCCCGGTGAACCGTAGCCCGTCCCACGACCCTACGCGCCATATTTTGCTTCCCGAACCAAGAAGGAACAGCTGCGGGTCGCCGTGGAGGTCTAGCGACATACTGTAAGGCCCCGGCGAAGGATTATCGTCGCTCGACCACGATGTGAGGTTACGGTTGAGCCCGGAGGTGAGATTCCATCCAAGTTTCATGCCGGGGAGGAGCGTATTGGTCGGGTAATCGAAACTCTGCCATGCAAACTCGCCGGAGTTATTGTCTCTGACGACGAAGTTGCCGGCGTCTAACAGCTGAGCTATCGGACTTTGCACGGCGGATGAGGAAGATGAGGACCAAACAACCGTGGAATTGTTAGAGGAGATTGTGAGAGTGCCGTTCGCGGAAACCGATAACACGCCGGCGGAGTCGTTCACCGGATTCCGGCGATTGGCGACCCATACCACAGTATGATCAGCGATGTTGTTGAACCAAATTCCGACGTAACGGCGGAGGGGACTCGAGACCGAGGGGTAGGAGAAGAAGCCCAGAGCGAAGGTGCCGCCGGCGGAGACGATGGTGTCACCGTCGGTGAGTGGCTGAGTTGGAGTCAGAATATCTCTGGCTAGGGATGCAGAGAAGCCATTAATGGAGAAAGAGAGCAGGAAGAGGATGAAGAAGGCCATGGAGATTTAGAGAAGGACATGGAGATTTAGGCTAAAAAATGTTGGAGTTTGATGGAAAATGGTTGACTTAGTTAGTCATATCTTGCCACCTATATGGAATTTATTATTTTTTAAATAAGAAATAATATTCGTGCTTAGTGTTTTCTATACTTTGTCGTTAAAAAACACAATGGAGACTTCCATGTAAGCCCGTTAAATTAAAATTATTTTTATATTTTTGACGTACCATAATATTTATTTAAAATTATTTTAAATGAATTTTAACAAAAAAAATTATACTTAAAAAAGAAAATTCTAAATTTTTCAAAACTACTGTTAGGGGCTGTTAATTTCGCAGCGGACTGGTGGATCTCGTGGTAATCGGACTCAAGAACACAGTTCGCTGTTTACTTAGCCGCGGGAATCGCGGAACTCATTCTGAAGTTCCGCGAGTATATGATAAATTGAGTCCGCCCACTTCGGCACTTTTAGCGGCGAGTGGGAACTCGTTTTTGTCTTCCGCCGTGAGTTCTTGTTGTGTTCTCGCGATTTCTTCTCCTTCCTCTGGCGACCACCTGTAAGTCAATGGTTGAAAATATTTGTACAATATGTTTTTTTTTTTTTTAAAATTTTATTTTATTTTATTTTATGGATAACATGTATACTGTAATAATAAACCTTTTTGGTAAATTTTTTTCAATAACAAGTCCTTTGTATTTAATATTTTTTATGTTCAAATTTGAACTTATCTCTTAATAATTTTTTAGTATTTAAGAATATAAAATTTTATCTTGATATATATTTAATAACATATAAAATTAAAAAAAAATATATAATATAACATATCAGTGGTAATATAATTTTAATATATTAATAAATATATAATTTAAGATATTAAATGAGAGATACAACAAAAAGATAGGATTAATATAAATAAATTTAATATATATTTATAATAAATTTAAAATAAATATAATATATTTTTTATGTCTCAGTTTAAATTCCTAATTCCAAGTAACAAAAAAATTATCTTTCGCCTCACTTCCAACCCCAAGTAAACAAAGAAATTATCTTCCAGTCTCTACTTCACAATTCCAAGTAAACCAAAGAAACTCAAAACCAACAAACTTTCACCCACTTCTCAGTTCTCACAGTCACCCACTTTCTCACTTCTCACTTCTCAGACTTCCCGCGCGAAGTAAACAGCCCCTTAGATATGTACTTTAAGGGCTCTAAAATTTAAGTAGGTTAGTGGTTTAATTTTTAAAACCTTAAAATTTTAAAATCTTCAAATATTCATTTAGAAAATATTTTTTAAAAATATTAAATATAAAAATTATAAATCAGAATGAAATTTACTTTTTATGTATTTTTTTAAAAAAAATTTATATATAGCAGTCAGAATACTCCGAACATAAATATTGAAAAAGAAATTAGTTTATAAATTATTTAAAAGCAATGACTAATTTGTATACAATTTTTAAAATTAGATGCTGATATCCTACTTTTCCAAAAAAAAAAGCGACCAGCATTGTTGGCTACTTCTATATAGGAGGAAAATAAGAAGATATTCATGATAAAATCCAAACTCAGAATATTATCTACTTTGGATGTATGTATTAAACTTTATGGATAATAATTGTTATTATAGAGCACCCGGTCATATCTTGCCACATATATGGAATTTTATTATTTTTTAAATAAGAAATAATATTCGTGAAATAATATTACGTTCAAAATTTTAATAAAATCTTTCATTTTTTCTCTTATCTAAAGTATTTTTATAATTCTCTATTTGATTTCTGTTATTTATGAATTTATATATCTATATTTATATAAAATCTATTTTTAGTTCTTTTCAGAAAAAATATAATATATAATAAAGCGACATACTAGAAAAATTTAAAATACTTTATACTATATAAATTAAAAAATATATAATTTTAATAAATATAAAAATCAAAAAAAAATTTAAGCAATTTTTTATATATCTATTACGGGTGTATTATTCGCAATTTTGTTATGAAGTGCATAAAGAATAAAATTTTCACATATTTACAAGCAATATTTAAGGAATTTGGAACACAAAACCATCACTATATTTGCATCAAATTAATCAAAAAATAGTAAGAAATTTGATTAATATTATTTAGGGTATTTGGTAATATCTCCTTACTATGACCAATAATTTCATTGAAGATGTTGACATTCTAGTGTTCTACACCCAATACTTTGACTTGTTCCTCATTTGATGATTCTAGAAGCCTTATATTCAAGCATTATTTGGCACCTGTTCCATCTACCCCTCCCAATTTTATCTAATATAAAATATTTTTTTAATATAAAATTAAGCTTCATAATTTGGTGCATTAATACTATTTATTATCTTTTAACACTTATTTTTCTATACTCTGAACACGATATAATTAAATATAAATTTTTGTTTGAGAGTGTACTATATAGTTCGATAAGATATTTTTGGCACATACCGATCATCAGGCGCTCGCAGGACTTTAACTGCTAATTTAGTGCGCAACATCGAGCACTCTACGGCGCTACTTATACGTAATATATTACTATATTAAGTTTGTAATTATAAGTCTATTTGATGCTTGATGCATGAGCTTATCATAAAATTAGAAAAAGGATTGATACATAATGGTGGTCGGTGACTTGGATTCTAAGAAAGTGGGCAATCTCTACCAAGGACCCTACAGCAATTTGTAGGTCCTACAAGTCCATTTTTTTTTGTAATAATATATTAATATAATATATATTATATATAATATATAATATATATTATATATATATCATATATTATATATAATTCTACGCATAATAATTTAATGTTTGTGCGACCATTACAATAGATAAATTTATGGATAGCATTTATCCATTCCACCAACTGATAACTTTCAATCTTTAAATCTGATCAAGTCCAAAATCTATATCCATATGTATTCTTATGGATGACGCTTGCAGAATTCGAAGCTAAAATCTCTACTTTATGAGATTTAATTTCCAATCATCCACTTTAAACGCCATGTGCTACAAGTCTTATAGGATATCCAAAAATTAAGGATAAATGTTATATCAGCCCCTCCTATTTCCGAGGATGTACAAGCCAATCCGTAAAATGAAAAATGCGCTGATGTACCGGAGCGCACTACTGTAATATCAATGCATTTTTCTATTTAAAAACTAATTTGTACATCGCAGAAAAATAATAGGCTGATATACAACTACTCCAAAAATCAAAAAGAAATTAGTTTTAAAAAATAATTTTTTTATAATTAATATTAAATATAATTTGTCATAAGAAGCCTCCTAATCATGATCAGAAAATAAATTTTAGATGTGAATTTTCTTCTGATATGTTATTAAGTACATACATATATTCAATATAATTTTTAAGATATCTTTTCTAAAAAGTTGAAAGAAAAAAAAAAATCTAATGACTTCATATTTTCTCCCAAAAACACCACATGATGTACCAAACAAAATGGTAGCCATTAATGATAAAGAGTTGTTTCTTTGGCTATTCCTAAGCTCTTCTTTTTCTTTTCTCCTTAACATCCAACTTAATTTTCTTTTTCTATTCTATATATCGACGGAAAATAGAGCAGTACATTAGTTCCTCCAAATACACGGTTGTTGTAATTTAATTCTTGACCAATTCTTTACGAGTGACAAATGGCAATCATATTTAATATTTAATTTCGTTAACCAACTGAACCAATACTGATTGGATTCTAAGGATCCTACGTAGTGATGAAGCTGTAGGTGTCTAAGAGCTAATCAGCTACTGGACTTTCCAAGGTAGACGGTAAAGAAAAGGAATAGATACGGTTAGGGCTGAAAATGAGCCGAGCTGCTCACGAGTAGCTCGGGCTCGAACTCGTTTAAGCTTCGGCTCGAGCCTTCGATTATTATCGAGCTCGAGTCGAGTTCCCGAGTACGAATTCAAGCTGCGAGTAATTAAACGAGCCGAGGCTTGAGCATTGTGTTACTCGGCTCGTTAGGCTTCCGCGAGCTAAACGAGCTTTTTTAATTTTTATTTAAATATTCTTTTATTAACAATTACTTAAGCGAGTTTGAGTTCGAGCTCGACTCGAGCTTCGATTTAATTCATGCAATCGAGCCGAGCTGGCTCGAATCGAACTCAAATCGATTCAGTTGATACATCGAAGCCGAGCTCGAGTCGAGTTTCGAGCTTTAATTTTCGAGTTCGAGTCGAGTTTCGAGCTCAGCCTTTGAAGCTCGTGAGCTCTGAGCTCGAGTTTTGAGCTTGAGCTAAAAGCCAATCGGCCGAGCTTGAGGCACAGCTGGTACTCGACTCGAACTCCGGCTTCGTTTTCAACTCCCTAGATTTACGGTGATTGGCTTCCGGCGGACGGAGATGTTTTTCTACCATATTCCGACGTACCAATGGTGACTCATGGAGGAGGAGGTGGAGAAGAAGCCTAGAGCAAAGATGCCCACAGCAGAGGCGAGGATACCGCTGTCGAAGAGTTGCAGTTTCTAGCATGGTGGCAGTGAAGCCATTAGCGGAGACAAGGAGAGAGAGAAAGAGAGTGAGAGAAGCAAAAAGGTTAGGGAGAGGGAGAGGAAGAGAGGAAATTTTTTTGGCTAAATTTCTTCTAATATTTTACGAAAATATAATTTTTTAATTACAATTCTCGAATTATTCACAGAAAGTAAAATTTTAAAGGTAAAATGTCTTTCACCACGTCATTGAATATAAGCACGTATTTACTCTAACTTTTTAAAGATATTTTCATAAAATTTAAAAAATTCTTATTCCGGATAGCGACGGATGGAAATCTACGTCATCGATGAAGTGGACGTTTATGGTTAAGAATCAATAATCTAATATGTACATGTAGCAAAAGAATAATTAAGAAAACACACGTTTAACATCTTCCATTGGACTTTTGTTGTCATCAATGTGATCATGTCTTTGTTCCCACCTACTTTAAGATCTCTTTTTTGATATTTTTTGGGCAATTTTTTGGGATAGAGAACAACTACTGGTCAACCAAGCAATCTTGACTTTTCTACAAGGAAAGCAAGTAGTAGAGAACCAATCATCATTCAGCTTTTCTTGCCTACACCTATCCAAGCTTTTTTTTTTTTTTTTTTTTAATAATTATTTCTAAAATTGTTTGATAATTTTTTATGTCTACTATTATAACAATTTAAACGTGTATGTAATCTTATTCTGCATAATTTGATTTGCTTTTGACATCTAATAGATATGAGCGTACCTATGAGTGCGAGATCTGTTGCAGCTAGGCGGACGTAGAGATCCAGACCGCCGCTTTCATAAACACTGATATCCGCAAGATCTGTCGTCCAAATTATACATCCTCTCCCACTTCCTCCGTCGCTGATGTTTGCGCTAGCATAGCCCGTGCAAGAGCAATTTGCCGCACACCTAGTCTTGCACTCATCGAGTCCTATGCTACGATCAACCGTTGCATATGTCGTGTCCGGTATCTTGGCCTCATTGATAACGTAAAACCCATCCGTATCATTCTTGCAATTTAATGGCGTGCTTCGAATGCATCCGTCCCGACCGTCCCGCAATGCCCAAGTCGTCGGCGACCTACAATGGATCCGAGAACAATCCCACGTCAGATCATTTGATATATATATATATATATATATATATATATAGAAATCAGTGTATAACATGTCAAAAATATAGTCAAATATAATTATAGACCGTTGACCACCTTGGCCGGAATCCTTGGATGCACCGGCAGACCGGGGATTCATTGACGTCGCAGAGGCTGAACGCGCCACAAGGGTAGTATTGCTCGCATGGCCCCTGAGGGTTCGACCAGAACGTATTCCATTGGCCACTCACCCACACCAACCGTTGCACCTGCCCGGCAGTCGTGACCACGAGTCGCGAGGTCACACCGGCGGCTTGTGTCGTGAACATATAATAAGCCTCGCCGCCCGGGATGTCGTCGACAAAGGTGAAGGTGAACGGGCTGGTTGTTGTGTTCATGGAGGGAAGCCCTACGAAGTGGAGCCCGTCCCACGGCCCTACCCGCCAAATTTTAGTCCCTCCGGCGTAAAGGAACGAGCTGAGGGTCCCCGTGGAGGTCGAGCGATAAGGTGTAGCTTCCCGCCGAAGGATCATCGGTGCTCGACCAGGACGTGAGGTTGCGGTTGAGATTCGAGGTGGTATTCCACCCGAGTTTCATCCCAGAAAGGAGCGTATCGGTCGGATAATCGAAACTCTGCCATGCAAACTCGTCGGTGTTGCTGCTTTCTCTTACAACGAAGTTGCCGGTGTCTAATAGCTGTGCTACCGGGTTTTGCATTGCCGACGACGAATAAGAAGACCATATGTGTGTCAAATTAGCGTAGGTGATAATAAGGGTGCCATTTTTGGAGAGAGAAAGTATGGCGGTAGTCGAATCGACTATCGGGTTTTGGCGATTTGCGACCCAGACGACGGCATGGTCGGAGATATTGTTGAACCATATTCCGACGTACCGGCGGCTGGTTGCGGAGGAGGAGGAGGAGGGGGAGAAGAAGCCGAGGGCAAAGGTGCCGCCGGCGGAGACGAGGGTGTCGCCGTCAGCTAAGGGTTGAGTGGAAGAGAGGGTGTCTCTTGCTAGAGTTGCAGTAAAGCCATTAACGAAGGAGAAGAGGAAGAAGAGAAGGAAGAAGGCCATTGAAGGAATGAGAATGAGAGAAGGTCTCGTGGAGGGGAAGATAAACGTGGGGTGGTTGGGTTCACTGTTACAAGGTTGAAAATTCTAGTCCAGCCTAATTAAGAAAGAATTCTAGCGCAACATAGAATTAAAAAATAATAGATTTAGATTATTTAATTTAAATATTAATTAACTTTTATTTTTTATTAAATAATTTTAAATATATTATTTTGTATTTTTATTACACCAAGTAGTGCACGAAATTCCATCATAAAATAATCGCAGGAATTGAAATGATTTACTGGATTCCTGAAATGATTCACTGGTCAAGTATTAGATATAAGCGGATGTTATTGGGCATTTTAACTTCAAATCAATCCGTAAAAGTTTCTTTAATCATACACATTAGTTTTTAAATTTTCTAATTACTATTTAAATTTTTAAAAAAAAAGTCTTCAATATTTGTGTCGGAGCCATTTTGACCATTGTAGAAATATTTTTTGAAAAAATTTTTGACATAAAAGTTATAAATTTTAATGAAATCCACAAATTTTATGTTCAATAATTTTTTTTAAAAAAAATTTTTAAATATATATTTTGATATTTTAAAATTTTAGTAAATTTTAAAATTAATCGATTAACCCACTAAATTTTAAAACCTCATAACACATATTTAAAAATATTTTTTAAAAAATATTTTAACAAAAAAATTGTAAAAGTTATCAAATTTACAACTTTCATAATTGAAATATTTTTTTAAAAAATATTTCTATATAAATTTTTTTAGAAGTCAAAATTAATAAATAAAATAAAAAAAAATTCGTAAAGTTTAAACATCCAATAAAATGAGGACTGATATATATCCAATTTAATCTAAATTTTAAGATCTTAATTTACTGACTCCGAGCAAAGAAAATTGACCAATCAGAACACTTTGACTCAGGGTTGACTCAGCAGTCAACAGAGGTCATAAAAAATATTCATGATGATTAAATGCTGCTTAGGACGTGAGTATTGAATGAACACCGCCGATGACAATGACATAGTCGATCTTAGCCGCTCATCCAACTTAATTCCATATCCCTAAATTTGAATGATTTAGCTCTAAAAAGGGGAGAAAAAAGGTTGAGATAAAATAGTAATGTTCGCATTTTTTGTTTAGGTTCCTAAAATGAACGTAAAGATCTTGCCGACCTTGTCGATACAATTTGATATCCTGTTCCTAACCTCTATGATGTTCGAGTTAGCGAGCACTTTACCAAACACCTTGCCTTGCATTCCTCCAGGCTGATCATATGTTCTTATCAACAGATAGAAATTTATTGCTCCGAATTATATACGTCGTTTTGTATACTAATATCTTTATATGTATATATATAATACGATTGGGAGATATGCACAAATATGTAATTGTTCATATTATTTGAATTTGTGGGGTTATTGATGATATATTGTCATTTTTAACACATTTTACGGTGAGATAAAATAAGTCCTTATTTAAAGTTTATTATTTTTTATATTTTAAAATAAGTTTTGACATAAATTTAAATATAAAAAGTATATATTATATCAAAAAAAAAATTAAAAATCTATTAGACATTGTTCTAAAACTTTAGCGGATTTGAGGATTAGTAATTTAAATAAAAATAAATATAAAAATTAGTGAACAGATTTTGAAATAGAGACAGATTTGTAATCATTTTAAATCCAATGTTGATTTGTGTTAGCAGTTCTAAAATTAGAGGCCGATATGCAATTATCGCATTATTCCTATTGAGAGGGGATTACGGCTTTATTTTTTATTTTTAAAATCATAATGTCAGATCATTATAGCATTTATTTATAAATTAAACTAGAGTTCTACATATCAGTCCAAATATCGCTTTAATTGGATGAAAAGCAACATTAAATTCAACTGACATAAGAATAAGTTCAGCTAAATTAAATTCAACTCAAACATTTTTTTTTTTTTTTTTTTTTTTTTTTTTTTGAGATTAACGCGAAAAATCGTGCCCGTTCTGATCCTCATTCGAACGACCGTCGTAACAAATAAATCCACGGATGGCACCGATTTCTATACCATCAATCGAAGGATTCCATCCTTACGGATAGGATAGACCCTAACGCACGCCCCCGAAAAAATCTCAAATTATAGTTCATGTTACTTTCCACGGGATACAAGGAGGTCTTTGATTCTCACACCACTTTCAGAGAGTGTCTCCTGGAGTCAAGTTTGGGCGCTCGCTTTATAAGGCGAGCGCCCGGACCACCCACGCTGGGGCGCGGAACCAAACATTTAAAATTCGATCGACGCAATACCAATTAAAGCGACATTATGGAGCGAAATTAGGAGCGATGTAACATTAATGTTTGATAGAAGAGATGCCACATGGCATGGATCTAGAAGGTCCCAAATATGAAATCTATTAATAAAAGAAAAGAGAAAAAAAAAAGTAGAGAAAATTTCTACACTGTTGCATTCCTCTACCAAAATTGCAACATTCTAGCACTTGATTCTTGTTTTTGTGTGAAGCTAAGTCCCCAAAACTCTCTCAAATTTCCACCCAAACTCTCTCAAATTTCCACCCAAACCAATCGAATTTCGCTTTTAAACATGTCGCGTTTTCGTGTGCGAGCTCTAGCTTCTTTTTCTTTTTCAAAATATCAAAACTCATCGGCCTTCTAGAACGGTGATCGTCAAAGCATCGAAGGGGCTCGAAGTTTGTTTACTTGAAGTCGATTGTGTTTCAGAAGCGCCTCTCTTCGTGACGAACCCGGGTTGCTTTGGACTTTTTACGGACGCGCTATCGCTTCCGAGCATTAGTGCAGCCGCCGACATCAAAGGCCTATCTTCGGGTAGTTCTTGGACACACAATAACCCGACTTTGATGCATCGTAATACTTCATTTACTGGAAATGATCCCATCGTTTGATCGACGATATCAAGAGCGTTCCCATCGTTCCACAAACTCCACGCCTACGTAATTCGAATCAACGAATAAGGAAATTATTGAGAGTTAAAAAAAAAAATAAGCCGATAACAGAAATACGGTATACGTGAGAGAAACTTACATGTCCGAGAAGGTTTAAGTGATGCGAGGTTTGATAAACCCCTCTATTTTTATTCCCGCTGATAATTTCTAGCACGAGAACACCGAAACTATATACATCTGACTTCACGGAGAAGACTCCATCCATCGCATACTCGGGAGACATATATCCACTGCATCATATCAAAGACAAATATCATTAAAACTCGGTCGAAACACATATGTTTTGTTTTTCTCTATCGGTTTTTTGAACTTACTATGTTCCGACGACTCTCATTGTGTTGGCTTCTGTCTCGTCCCCTCCGAAAATTCTCGCCATGCCGAAGTCCGAAATTTTCGGGGTCATCTCCTTGTCGAGGAGTATGTTGCTCGCCTTAAGGTCTCGATGGATGATTCTGAACCTAGAGTCCTGATGTAGATAAAGAAGTCCCCGAGCGATGCCCATTATAATCTTGTATCTCGTAGGCCAATCTAATAACGCCGATTTTGCTTTATCTGAAAAACGTTCGCTGCGATGTTAGCAATCGAAACAAAGCAATGTCTAGAGCTCCTAAAACACAAAATCTATGATCTTTTTGTGATATTTTAAAAAAACTTTTTCGGAAAATTTTGAGATTAACGTGAAAAAATTATGTCCTTAATCTGCCCTCTATATGTGGCCGTCGTAACAGATCAACTAACGGGTGGCACCGACCCATGTTCACCAACTGAGGCGTCCTCACCTTTTGATCTAGACATTGTCCAAAAGTTCGTTTTATCCTCCACAGAATAAAAAATGATAAATTCTTCACACCATTGCGGGTGGCTGTTACGAAATTTGAATTCCAGACTTCCGTTTCTGAGGCAGAGGCTTTTG
This sequence comes from Xerophyta viscosa, assembly GCA_002076135.1. Classification (NCBI taxonomy): domain Eukaryota; kingdom Viridiplantae; phylum Streptophyta; class Magnoliopsida; order Pandanales; family Velloziaceae; genus Xerophyta; species Xerophyta viscosa. The sequence goes on along the minus strand of MJHO01000027.1, from coordinate 1,892,936 downwards.
ACGTTCGCCGTAGGCGCTGTGGGCCGGCAATTTTAGGAGCTCTAGCATTAGTTTTTGAAATTATAGAAGGCGGGATGTATACTTACTGAAGAGGAACATGTCCAAACTTTTATTCGGCATGTATTCGTAGACCAACATCCGCTCATCCCCGTGAATGCAGCAGCCGAGAAGACGGACCAAGTTGCGGTGCTGAAGTTTTGCGATTAACATCACTTCATTCTTGAACTCGTCGAGCCCTTGCACCGAAGTTTTCGCGAGCCTCTTTACCGCTATATCGGTGTCATCGCCCAATTTCCCCTGAAAATTACGCAACATAGAACCCAGTAAATATAATTAATATTTGTGAATTCATCTATTACGACGGTCGTACAAAGTAGTCGGTTACATCACCATCATGTAGATGGTGAATAAACGGGATTGAGTCAATGTCTTCATTCTGATATTGAGTGCATATGATAAAAATTACCTTATAAACGGGACCGAACCCGCCCTCTCCGAGCTTGTTCACGAGCGCGAAATCGTCAGTTGCTGCGACGACAGAGCCGAAATCAAACAAAGGCAACTCCAAGTCATCGTCACGCCCGGTTCGATCGATTTCGGGGTCATGAAATGATACAACAGCTGGCAAAGCTGTTTAAAGATAACAAAATTTATTAAAAGAAAAAAAATATAATAATTCAGAAATTGTAATATAAATTTGGTAAAAAAAAGAAAATAATTTTTGTAATTTTTTTTTTAATTACCTTTTCTAGTTTTCTTCTTCCTTCTCCATAGAAAGACACCAACAACAGCAAGTAATGCAGCTGCTGCAAGAACACTCACACTGATAATTATAGCAATATTTGACCTCTTCTTGGACCCATTTTCTGTTGGACCTGTAGAGTCACCAAATGGAAAAATATTTTACAATTATTTTTATTTTTATTTTATTTTATTTTTTACAGTTTCAATATGTTAGGTCACTTGAATATATATTAAGACAACACCTTAGCACTCACAAAAAAATAAAAAAATAATTTTTTTTTGTATGAGAGTATGAATTGAAGCTAATTAGACGCGCATAAGCCAACTAAGACTGATCTTAGAATAGCTAAAAAAATGTATCTCTGCTATCGGCATAAACGCAACAAACCAATACATTCAGATCCAAGCCGATTTTTAGTGAGCGAAGCTGAACTTCGGTAAAATAGCTCCGACACGGTCAGAACTAGATTAAAACTAGAAATGGAGGCACGTCATCGGGCACAGGTCATACCGACTGACAGATAAAACTAGAAATTCATGAGACGGATGCATTCAACGGTAAAAACTTTGATTAAATGAGCAAATAGATCGTCATAGGTGACATATTAACATGATACGAATATATCATAGATAACTTGATAAATAAGTTAGCACAAAGACAAAATTAAAAAATTTAAAAAAAAAGAATTGGTTCAAATATTGATTTATATATGTATCAAAAGACTAAGTAGCCACCAACTCTCTTTATTTCTATTTATTTATTTTTATTATATTTGATAAAAGGCATGATCCTTTTTCAACCCATGAAGATGACCTCTATATATATATATATATGTGATTGTAGTAGTTTAATATAGTGGTTAGGTAGCATATATTTCAATATCCATGAGGAACTATGAATAAGACTAGCTAACTTATATAAGTTCACCATGAATAATATAATTCCTAATTATTGATTTTTTTTTTAAGTTTTTAAGGTCAGAATATTTTTCCGGAGCTAAGACTTTACCCGTAACTATCTCTATTCGACTTTTTCATGAAGATACTCCATCCAAAGAGTACTCCGTTAAATACATATTTTTTGTATATTTAAAAAAAAAGAACCGTAAAATTGTACAACACAAAAATATTCGATATAGTTTATTAATTTTTAAAAAAAAAATCAAAAAATTATGAAAGTAATAAGTCTACCAAATATTTATAAAAAATGACCTATAAAAAACTATTTTCCAACTCCCCTTAAGATTGAAACCATCAACCCACACGATGCGTCAAGGGTAATGTTAGGACCGGTGCTCGGCTTAAAATACGACGCCGCCAATCTAAAGGAGTCGTTTCCTCACATATGACCGAACACAAGTTCAGCCCCAGCTGGTGTGGGACAATCTGCGCTCGCAGTGTTACCTGCGTGAGCCAGGACCCAACCAGCCCAGCCCAGGAAGTCTTGCTGGCCCAGCGAACGTGACCTACCCTGCACAGTTCAGTTTCTAACCTGCGACTTTGGCTCGCAAGCCTCGCCGCGCAGGTTCGACCCGCCAGACGCACTCGCTGGCACTCAACAGATAAGACCATCGCCACCGAGAGGAAAATCCACCAACACTCCGATGAATATGAGAAAGGAAAATTTCGGATTACCCGAACCCAATTCTACGCAAGAATTTAACTTTTAATTCATATCAATTTGTGACCTTCGCAATTTAATTTTTTTTGGAGGACCTCAATTGGCTAAAACATATCGTGAGGGTAAGGTAATGCGAATGAAATTATTTGGTTATTGATTATGCAAAATAACTCAACTCTATCAGGTAGAAGACGGCGTCAAAATCGACAGCTATGTCCACATCTTTATATTCACACAAGCACGTGACCAATTAATACTTGAACCTACCTAAAAACGACACCATATCATCTCATTATCAATATATGGACGGCTGAGATTTCGCTATCAGCAAAATTCAAAGAATAGAGTACGGAAAATAAAAATCAGAGAGAAGGAAAATAAAAACTCTCACCTAGATCAGCGGCGGCGAGCCGGACGTAGAGATCCTGTCCGCCGTCGGCGAAAATCCTAACGTCCGTCATCTCCGCCGTCCACATCACACACCCTCCGTTACGGACGTTAGCGACGGCGTACCCCGTGCAGTTGCAGTTCCTCAGACACGCCGTCCCGCACGCCGTTAAACTCAGATCTTGGTAGACCGACGCCGTCCCCGTGTCCGGTAACTTGGCGTTGCTGATCAAGGCGAAGCCGTCGGTGCCGTTCTTGCAATCTAACGGCGTTATACGTCTGCAGCCGCCGGTGCTGTCACGTAGAGCCCAGTTCTGCGGCGATCTCGGCGTGAACCCATGCATGCAGTCGCACAACGGGGAGTTGTTCGGGTCGCAGATCCCGAACTGTCCGCACGCCGCCAGTGCGTCGCATGGATCCCTCGGCGCGTACCAGAATATGCTCCAGGTGCTGCTAGCCGCGGCCCAGACGGATCTCTGAGCTACGCCTGTGTAATTCACCACTAACCTCGCGTAGATTCTTGGCTGGATAGTTTGATATGAATAGCTCAGTTCGCTGCCATTGTTGATGAAGGTGAAGTTTATGAAGTTTGCGTAGGTTCGGGTATCAGGGACGCCGCTGAACTGTACCCCGTTCCACGGACCCGTGCGCCATATTCGGATATTGTTTTGGTACAGGAAGAGTTCGGGGTCTCCGCCGGCGACCATGACCCCGACGTACTGTCCCGACGCCGGATCGCTGGGGCTGCTCCAGGCGGTGAGGTTCCATACGTGGCCTGTCACGCGGTCTATGCCGAGCTTCATCCCTGCGATCAACGTGTCGGTGGGGTAGTCGAAGCCTTCCCACGCATAGCTCGCCGGATCAGTGTTACCTTCGTCGTGGACGACGAGATTGCCGGAAATAAGCAGCTGGGCGACGGGATTCGTCAGCGGCTTCGCGGGAGATCCAGATGTCCAAACCACATGACCAGAACGAGCGTCGGAGATGATCAGAACACCGCCGGAGGAGAGGGAGAGATTGGCGGCGCCGCTGGTGGCGGGATTGTTGCGATTAGCCACCCATAAAATTGTCGGCTCAGTTACTTGATTGTACCACAAGCCAAGGTAGCGGTAGGTCGAGCCAGGAGGAGTGAAGAAGCCGAGAGCAAATACCTCGTCGGAGGTGAGGAGCTTCCCGCCGTCGGAAAGCGGCGTCGACGGTGTTATCGTGTCCGATGATCGGACTCCGGAGATCGATATGAGGATCAGTATTGGGATCAGGTATGTGGATGATGTGGTCGTCGTCCCCATGAGTTTTTGCACTGTGATTGATGTGTATGTATGTGAATAAATGCTAATATATGAAGAATCCTTGGGATTTAAAAGTCGTACGTGATGTGCTATGACCAACAACAGTCTGCATCAGTTCAAGCTTTTTAAGAGTGAAATTACAGATAATGGCAGCGAAAAAAAAAAAGAAGACTTTTTGGCTGCTTTTTGATTCAAAAGTCAACCACTCTTTTAAAGACTTGAGAAGTTGACTCTTAGTCTTTCTATGGAGAAATTTTATAATGTTAGAAAAATTTTTTATAATGTTTCTGATATAAGTTTCTGAAACTAATCTAATAAAATATTATAATACTATTAAAAATAATTATTAAAATATAATAATATAAAATTAATTTATTTATCTATAATTTTTATCGATTTATTTGATGTGATGTTTAATTTTTTAAAAATAAATAAATTTTACTATAAAATTATAATTTATTTTTTTAAAAAAATATATATTTAAATAAATTGTTAAAAAATGTCTCTAAATATAAATTTCAATAGGTGTGATATAAGTTTCGAAACTTAGATCCGCAACATTATAAAATGGAAAAAAAATACTAACCGTCAATAAACTACCCAACAAATCACACACAACCAATCTCTACCACACAAGCATCCGTGATCCGCACAATTTCGTAGTGATCTACGAAAAATATCAAATTACATATATACCCATCGTGATGTGTGATCTTGATTGTGTCACGTCAGAATTTGTGATTTATTGTGTGATTTTTTGGAAGTGATAGAAATTTGGATATATTAAATATATAATTAATTACACTTAATTAATCAAATCTTTAATTTTGTGACATTTAACACTCTTTATATATTCCAATTAAAATTAATATATTCATAAGAATTAAAAATTAATAAAAATAAATAAAATATCAAACTTATTATTGACAACTTGAGTCATTTATAAATTTACTAATGTTTATGATATCATTTTTTTTAATTAAGCTACATTATTTAGAATAAAGATTTTACAACTTTAAACTATATAATTTATATTTAGATATTATACAGTTCGAATAAATTTTAATTTAATTATAAAATATCTAATTATTGTAAATTTGATAGTTTGTACTTAATACAGATTAAAAACTAATTAAATTAGTAATCCAATATCTAGTGCAACCTAAAATATAATGATCCGACACAAGTCGCTGTGTTTTCACTCTTTTTTTTAATTTTTTTTTAAAAAAAAATCTATATTATCTGCTTATTTTTTTTATTAAAAAACGTTCATTTTCCAATTGGGTCACAGCACAATATTAGAAAAAGATACACAATGCCCCATATTTTTTTAGTTTCAATACCAACCTTCATTAATATTGATTTATTTATCTAGCAATAATTGTGTGCCAACTCTCCATAATAGTAGGTACAATTTAAAATAAAATAAAAAAAAATCATATCAGCCCCTATTTTAAATATCGCGCATTTCAGCTCCTGAAAATACAAAAACTCACAACGTTACGACGCTATACACGGCCCATATTTTTTTAATTTCAATTTCATCCTTTGTTAATATTGATTTATTTATGTAACATTAATTGTGTGCCAACTCTCCATAATAGTAGGTGCAATTTTTTTTGGAAAAATATCATATCAGCCCCCTATTTCAAACGTCGCACATTTCAGCCCCTGAAAATACAAAAACGGGCGACGTTGCGACGCTATACACGGCCCATATTTTTTTAGTTTCAATTCCACCCTTCATTAATATTGATTTATTTATCTAGCAATAATTGTCTGCCAACTCTTCATGATGGTAGGTGCAATTTTTTTTGGAAAATATTTTATCAGCCTTCTATTTCAAACATCGCGCGTTTCAGTCTCTAAAAATACAAACTGCGCGACGTGACGGCGCTATACACGACCCCGAATTCTTTTAGTTTCAATTCCACCCTCCATTAATATTGATTTATTTATCTAGCAATAATTGTATGCCAACTCTCCATAATAGTAGGTGCAATTTTTTGTTCGAAAAATACCATATCAGCCTACTATTTCAAACGTCGCGCGTTTCAGTCCCTGAAAATACAAAACGCGCGATGTGGCAGCGCTCACCGCCGCGTTGGCACATAAACAAATTTTCAGGGGTTGAAACAGTAAAAATTTGAATAGAGGGGCTGATATATCAAAATCCCATTTCTTTTTTTTCAATACATTTTATATACATAAAAATAAGCTTAAGCTACAGTATTTGTCCAGGTTTTCTTCAAGTTTTAGTGTAGCACCGTCCTTTTTGTGCGGACGCGTATAATTAAAATTCATACTATGTGCTTAGATTTTGAGAAAGTTTACTCCTTGATTAATTATATTGGCGCAGATGGAATATATATATATATATATATATATAAATAGGCTAATCTCCATTCGACAGGAGCTCGGTCCGTTCTTGTCGACTCCGTAGTCGTTGGATCGCGGCGATCCGACTGCTGAAATTCGACCCGAACTCTTCAAAAACACGCGCTGATGTCAGCCGGGCGAGGCGATCCGACGGCTAAAATCGACCCGAGCTCTTCCAAAACACGTGCGTGATCTCAGCCGTCAGATCGCCGCCATCCGACGGTTGCGAGTCGACAGGAGCGAGCCTGTGCTCCTGTAGAGTGGAGATATAGCATATATATATATATATATATATATATAACAATGTGAAACATACAACTTCAATTGGACTCTGATATATTAAATTTAGTTAGCCTTGCTGCCAAATATTTAAATAAGAAAATATAAGTGCAATGGAATCGGATTAAATAATAATATTTAATTAGATTAAATATATACCTCCAGCTTGAAATTTAAATAAATTAGTTGTTTTGATGTTAGGTGATAAAATAAGAATATATACAACATATTAAACTTGTTCTCATCCCATGTTGCACATGACACATCCAACATTATACAACCTTAAATCCAGCCATGTGATAAGAATCTCTAAGTATGAATTATCTTAATTTGAACTATATCGAATTAGTATGAACTGCCGACAAAATAGTTAGATAATAGATTAAAATAAAAAAAATACCAAAAGCTAATAATATTTCTCTACTATGTATTTTTGGACATTCATATCTTTATACTTATTTTCGTGACTTTCATACATCTTTTTTTATTAATTTGGGAACGCGATACCCCTTAAGAGAATTTAGGTATTAATACTGATGTGGCACCGGTTAAATATTATTTAATTATTTTTAATATAAATATGGATATTTTGGTAATTTTATAATATCCAACTAATATTAAAAAAATAATAAAATATATTAAAAATATTTAAAAAAATATTAATTGGTGCCACGTCAGCGAGGTTAGTGACGTGTCAGCCTAATTAATCGAATAAAGACATTGCGTTTCTAAATTCGAAGTATTAGGGTATGAAAGGTCCAAAAATAAGTTGAAAGATATGAGTGTCCAAAAATCGATAGCAAAGGAATATTTATTAAATTTTGGCAAAAAAAACCTTAAACTTTCAATCATTTATTTTTATTTTAAGGCTACACTTTTAATAAGTAGCTAATTATATGACTATTATTAATTATATTGGGCTAGTGATTGTCATGTTAGCAGTCACATAAAATAAACGGTGATAATAAATCTGATTGTAATAAATAAAAATTAAGGATATTTATATTTAACAAATTAAGGGGTCAGAATAAAATTTTGCCATTAAATTTTTTTTCATTTAAAAAAGAGATCTTATAATCGGATATTTATATTAGCAAATAAAAAATCTCTAAAATAAGGAATTGTAACCCAAGAGTTAGGAACGTTCTAATTTCATATGAATTACAACATAATAAATATTTATTTTTTAACTTTTATCTAGAATGTTATTGTAATTTATGAAAAATTAAGCTCGCATATATTTTTTTAAATTTGAAATAATCCAAATTTCAGTAAATAACAAAAACTCCATCAAAGCCCTCGTAGCTATGGGTTTTTTTTTTTTTAATTTTTTTTTTTGGATGTTATTGTATTTAAAAAAAAAAATACTAATTCGGTCGATCGAAAATTATTTTTTTATTTTCCTTCTCTAAATATACAATATTGAACATTCACTTTTAAAGTTGTTAAAAGAAAAGAATCGACCTCGGAAAAAAACAAAAAGAATTTGATCAAATTTGTATGTTCCTAAAACTGTCAAAAATAAAAATCTACCGCAAATTGTCAAAAATAGAATTAGGATCTCTATGTTGACACTCTCTTTGTTATGACCAACTCCGTGGAATGAGAATCATCTGCATCTAAATTTTATACATCGTTATATATGCCGGCACTTAAAAATTATATTTATATATATATATTTGTTTAAAAAAAGTTAACATAAAAATTATTTATTCTGATAAAATCTATTTTTTTTTAGATTTAATGGATTTTAAACCCAACTATATGACCATCTCTTTTGTATTTAAAATAACTAAATAAATGCATATATTATAATATTATTAATTAAAGGTTGATTTTAAGTTCAAAAAACAAAAATTTTATTTGTATATTTACTTCCAAAGTTATTAAAGAAAAAGAACGACCGAAACAACAAAAAAAAAGAGACCTATAACATCCCTCCTTTACGAATAAATCTATCGTTTACGACCCGTTATTCATCAACATTTCAAAACACCTATTTACCTATATTTTAAAAAAATATTAAAATATAAAAATTATATATCATATTATAATATATATTTATAATAAAATTTTTAAATAAAATACTTTAAAGAATTATTTTTAGTCTCTAATTTAGTGGTTAGCATATTAACTTTTAAATTCATTAATTTGAAGCTACAAAATAGCTATTTAGAAATATTTTTTTTAAAAAAAATTAATATATAAAAATTATAGATTATATATAGTAGTTTTTTATGTTTAAAATTATTTTAAAATAATTTATATAGTAGTAAAAATAATCTGATACTAATTCGAAACAAGGGCTGATTTACAACCAGTTCATAATGAAGGATTTATTTGCAAAATCTTTTAAATCCTATATGATTTTCCCAAAAACAAATATCAATCTGTATCTTCCCCAAACTTTTTTATGCCAAAAAAAAAAGTAAATAAATAAAAATAATCAATAGCCGACCAATTATAAAGCTTCAAATGTAAAATATAAAAATAGGATATCTAATTTGCAATTTCTCCATAAAAATTAGCTTCTAGAAAGAGAATCAGTTGGTGGTCTTAAATCACTTTCAAACAAGATACAAAGTCCTCCCTAAGACTCAAATTTTCTCCAACCCTAAAACCAACCCAAAACATGTAAGACCGACCCTATGGGTCTCCCCTTTGCTCCCCCACTTAGAGTCTTTGTCAAAATATGACAATAAGGTGTTGTCCCCTTCGATGCTGCCCGATCGGCCATCGTACGACCATCAGAATATATAAGTTTACAGATGCCACTGACCCATGCTCCACCGATAAAAATTTTCGGTCTTTTTTCGAGATAAGTGTTATCATTTACGAAGTAGAGATTGGATAGATCCCCCCACACATTGCACTTTTATCACGTAACAACATTACAATGAAAACAAAATTTTCGTTGAATAGTTTGCACGCGGACGGTGGTAACTTTAGAAGATCAGCTTTAGCAATATTGAAGTCTAGATGCATACTCAAATTTGAATTGATGACTCAGTATACAGAATGTCTAAATATTAGGAGCAGTATACACTTCTTTATATGATGTATAAATATTATATAAGCACGTGAATGGAATATGAAGGTCATACGGTAGAACTAAAGTGAGCGCCTAATGGTCGCACAAAGTGGGCTGGCTACTGACATGATTTTTCTCGTAACTCTCATAAAAAAAAAGCGGATGAGGCCCATCAAACCGCACCTCCATCTCTTCCATCTTCACCATCGACTTTCTTATACCTATCCCTAGGCTCGGCACAGTGCATTAGGGCAAACCCGTAGTATCTCCTGTACCATGCTAGTCTCGCAGCCCGCCAAGCCGAAGTCGTAGCGGTGGCATTATAAGGAAATAAAAAGTCAAGTACGGGACTTTCGCACTGCTTTAGACGGGCCGATAACCACGGTTAGGTCGGACTATCTATACAATACAAGCTAACTTTAGCTCATGCCATTTTCGAGCATACTAGACTTGACCTTTACCGTTCCTACGAACCACGGGTCATGCCGTGGGATTTTTTTTTATTAATATTTTTCTAATAATCTCTAGTAACAGCCTAGGCTATCTTGATATTCTATGAATAACATACGGCTGCAAACGAATCGAGCCCGAGTCGCACATGAGCTTTAATCAAGTTTGACAAGAAATGCAAGGGGGTATTGCACTAGGTATTTGAATAAAAGGAAACCAACCAGTATTGGTCCAGTTGGTTAACACAAATAAGTACTGAAAAGAGTCTATGGCCCTCTCCTCATGAAGAGTAGTTCCAGGGTTCGACTTCCAGCAATATCTGATTCGAAGAAAATTTATTTTAATGTGCACCGTTTGATTGAGATGTAGGATAGAATCGAACTCAGCGGTCAAAACCCAAAAAAAAAAAGAATAAAAATGAAATTGTGTATCAATTCTTAAATTTCAAAACTATTAGTAAATCAGCACCTAGATTCAAGTCATTAATAAATCAGTTCATGTCTCCAAATTAATGACAGTGACGTTTTAATTATAAACTTTAAAAAAAAAAATTAACTATAAAAAAAATTAGAATTTGAGATGATTATAATTTTATATTTAAATTATTTTTAAAAATATTTCTAAATATTTGTTTTGAAACTTCCAGATTTTAATACTTTTAAAAACTAATGCTATGATCTAAGAGTTTTAAAATAACTTTTTAAAAATATTTTTAGAAAAAAAATTAAATATAATAAAAATTAATTTGATGTATTCGATAATTTATATATTCAAAATATTCTTAAAAAATATTTCTAAAATATATTTTATTACGTGAAAAATAACGAATTATATATAAAAATTTTATTTATAACACGAATATTTAGGCAGGTGCTGATATGTAAGCCCTTTAATAAATGTTAGGACCATTGTAACCGACGTGGATCCTCTGCGCCGCTCCGCTGCTTCTTTCATCCTTACTGTTCATCATGCGCAAAACCTATTTTGGGACACTATTTAAATTTTCGTCCGCTTATTTGACCTACTTTTAAGCTTTTTACTAGAAATTTTGAACTATAAAATTGTAGATTTTATTGTATCTACAACTTTCTAGTTAAATATTTTTCAAAAAAAAATTTCAACTAATTTGTCAAAATAATAATCAAAATTTTAATTATTATTTTAGCATAATATTTTATATTTTGTCAAAAGTTATTCAATAACGAAGTTGTAGATCATGTCAAAATTTACAATTTTATAGTTTAAAATTTTTCATTAAAATACTTAAAAATAAGTCAAATATATTACCGTAAGTTTTTTATAATATCACATATTACGAGATATTATATAAAATTTATGGCAACTTATTTGACCTATTTTTAAATATTTTCATAAGAAACTTTGAACTACAAAATTGCAGAATTTAATGTGATATATAACTTTGTAGTTGAACAATTTTTTAAAAAATATCAAATAAAATCTTTAATCATCATTTTGATATACTATTTATTTTATTTTTTTTGAAAAATGTTCAACTACAAAGTTGTATATCACATCAAAATCTATTTTCGTAAAAAAGATCAAATGAGCCGACGAAAATTTTGTATATTGTTTCAAAATAGGCGTTAAATATGATGGACGGTGAGGATTGAGGTTGCAGCGACTGGTCGCAGATGATCCGCGTCTCCATTGTCACAATTACATCGAGTTAAGCACATAATCCTAAGTACAAATATTATCTGGATTTTTAAGAACTAATGAAATCCAATGCTAATGTTCAAGCTTGTCTATTTTCTAATTAAAACTTTTTTATATTCAATTACTAATTAAACTAGCATAAATAACTTTAGGACAGGTAGTCCGTCACCTATACCAACCAGCATCGGTCTATTTGATTAGCTGGATTTGGTGCCGAATTGTAACTATAGTTTGTCCCTCATAAATATAGGTCGAAGTTCGAAATTCAGCAAGCGGTGGCTGACAGAGACTACCGTTGCGCATAATTTTCGGTCAAGAGTTAGGATAAATCGAAACGGGAGTTCACATATCCGAAAATTACACCCAAGTCGAAACCCTCGATTCTCTTGGGATAGGTGCAGAAGACGCGGATCATCGATAGTAATATCAGGGCCCAAAAAGAGTGTTGGGCTGTATTGGACTCCTATGAAAGAGCTGGTCCAATTTTGCCAAAGCATACAACAGAATCCACTTTACAAACTAAATCCAGGCCTTATGTTGCAATATTTGCTAAGCTATTTAATAGTTTCGAGGGGCCCATTTTGCTAAAATTTGAATTACTTTTTTTTTTTTTTGGTATCCGACTCCGTTCTGAGTGGCAGTCTAAACCGAGGCGACATAGTGCTAATTTAAGATAATTTATCATCTCCCAAATTATTGTGTGGGGGTTCGAACTCGAGACCTTTATCATATATAGCTGTACCCTTTACCATTAGACCATAACTATTTGGTAAAAGTTTGAATTACTTGTTTAAGAAGAAATCCAGGGGTAATTTATGAGAATAGAAGCAAAGAGAGGCTCAATCATGAAAAAGGTGGAATAATTGCAACTCATGGCTTGTTGATAATTACACATTGAGGGTGTAGTATAGATGTGTTTGAGAATGCTTCAACTTTGGAGTTGTGTTGTGATGATTCGATCTCATCGAACCTTCGAATCATAATATCAAGAAATATGTCCATGACTAAAGATGTCGATCGTACGGACCAGCCACACGGGCACTGTTCTATGAGCCAGTATGCGTTGTTACGGAGTAAGGTTTATGACTGACCCGTTACGACTCTTGTTTCAATCCGTGAGTCGGAATGCGGTCTAGATTTATAAATAATCAGATTCAATAGATCGGGACATCATAAGTGCAAGAGTTATGGATGATAAATGAGTTATATAGTTTAATGGACAGTATTAAGGTTGCTTAGTGGACGACATTAAAAGCAGATTAATTGATAGCATTATTAAATATATGATTTACAATACGGTAGTTTACAAGTGTCTATTAACTTTATAAATGTAGCATATTATAGAGAGCATAACTACTTATTTCTTTTGTATATTTTTAGGATAATAGAAAGACTTTTTATTGTTCCATCTCTTTCACTCTCGTTCTTGTCTGACGGTCAAGCTGCATTTAGACCAACCGGAGTTCCGGTACCGTACCGACGGATCAAAGTTTTCGTCCCGCTATAGCGCCGATAGGTAAAACCAAAAGCTAGTATCCAAGAGGACGGGGGGGGGGTTTCCTGGTTATAGGGGTGAAATGAGGCGAGCTACTTACGAGTAGCTCGTGCGCGAACTCATTTAAGTTCGGCTGGAGCTCGAGTAATGCCGAGCTCGATTCAAGTTCGAGCATGGATGCAAGCTCGAATAATTAAACGAGCCGAGCTTCAAATATGATGAAACAAGTCCCATTGGAACGAGGACTCAAACAATAATCGTACATTAGTTTCATCGTATTTGGAGATCTATACAAAAAGTTATGCCAATAATATTTCGACACCGTCAAATGCTACAACAGTTTGACAGTAATTCGGTATTTTAAACATAACTTCTCGTAGAGAGCTCTAAATGAGATAAATTCGGTCCTGTAAAAAAGTAGACTCGAAGACCTTTCATATGAATTTTGTTTCACGTCATTTATAGTACTAAAGATAAACTTATTACTGAAAAATAATACTTTATTAAGTTATACTTTACAAGATGATCTAAATTATTTTAGTTTTTCATAAATATGATGTTTTTTATATTTTATAAGTTAATCGACCGCCGGAGAGATCACAGGACGAAATAGAAGAATAGAGACCACCGGAGAAATGAGAAATAGAATGATAGTCGGAGAAAAAAAATAAAGTCGATGAGAGATCACCGAAGAAGAAGCTAAATAAGTGAGTGAGTTCGCGGAAACAATGAAGCGAGTTCGTCGGAAAAAAAGAGAAAGAACCGGAGGAGAAGGAAGAAAGATGAGAGAGAGAGAGAGAGATTTAGTTAAAAAAAGTGAGTATTTTGGTCATTATACATCGTAAAGAGGCACTGTTCACTTAAAATTGATTAGGGAATATTGTTTGTCAATTTTTTAAATAAGGCAAATACATTGTACAGGAGGAGTAGCAGAACGTTGGTTTTAAAAAGTACGTCACGCTTACGTGGCTCACACGTGAGACAATAGTGGCATAAATGTGATTAGACATAAAACCGAGGGTTTTAACTTCTGAAATCTAGGATTACGTACGTGTGATTGGATTAATAAAAACAAATTACAAATCGGGCATTGACTTTTTTTGTTTGATTTGATCGGACGGTCTACAATTGCGTTATTCCATCCTACCGCTGTTGGTCGTTTGTTGACCAAGTCAACAAAAAGATTTCCAACAAAATGGCGCAGCCACCTACGTAATTTTAAGTTTTTACCTTGATAAGGATTTTCAGAACTTTATCATAACATTTACTTAATAATTACTTATTAATTCACTAAATTAATTATAATTACATAAAATTATAATTTTCCAAAATGTCATGTATTTTTTTCAATTTGAAAAAGAAAAAAAATTGGAGGATAACAAACGGAAAATTACATTATTAGGAATTTTTTGGTGAAAATAATATGAAAAGTGTGTATATTTATAGAGTAATAATATTAACCGATCTAAACTTATCTTACGCATTTATCTATATATTATGCACTTTTATTGAACATATCTACAATTTTAGTTAAACTTTTTGTTGTTTTTAATTGATTTTATTGTCATTTTCATTCTTCTTTGTGTGTAACTATTTACAAAGTTGACTTTATATGCCAATTGGCATCTGACGAAGCCAAAATAATAATTATGTCAAAAAATTAGAGGATAATACCATATCAGTCCCCTTCCCTTCCTTTTTAAAGGTTTGCCGGATCAGTTCCTGAAAACGCGTTTTCAGAGGCTGATTCGGATAAATTATAAAAAAAGGGACTGATATGAAATTTTTCCAAAAATTAGAGAAAACATAAATATCATTGAATTTCACTACAAATAACTGAAAATTTATCTATAGTAATAACGAGTTCATTCTAACCACGACAAGTTCATAAGAATAAATGAGTTACAATAAAATTTTGGCCACTTTTATATATATATATATATATATATATATATATATGCTATTATTTTTCGATACAAATTACGGTTAAATATGAATAGAAGTTAATTTTGTAACAATTAGTATTAACTATTTACTTAGAAGAAGTAGGTGATGAAAGATGATTATGATTTATTTCTTATGATGAATAGATTAAAAATTCAAAATTTTAATTATATTTGCTTAATTTTTTATAGAGATATGGCATAAAAAATTGATATATATCCAAGAAAAAAAGCTAAATTTGTAATTTTTTTCAAAAAAGGGCGGCGCGAAGTTTTTTTTTTTTTTTTTTGGTGGGGGGGGGACGGCGGTTGGGGGGGGGGTTTGCGGGGGGGTCTCTCTATAAATAGCCCAATCGCAGCTGCACAAATTTTCATATATATTTTTGAAGAGCTGAGTGTAGCGAGAGCGACGAGCACTTGGAGATCCATTAATGGCGACCAAAATTTACATCGTGTAAGCTTCGTGAACCAATACTAACTTAGTTCTCGTTTCAACCGCAGTTTTGGCATTTTGTTCTTCCGTATTTTGTTTTCCAAGTTTAACTTGATTGCGATAATTTTTTGCTTTTGAGTAGATTTTTTACGCTATTTTTATTCGAAATGTATACTTGTTCTCGAATCAGAATCACTCGTTTCAATATTCTGTTCGTTTGTTCTTCCTAATTCGGTTTTCAAGTTTGACTTGATTTCAAATAATTTTGTGCTGGCTGAATAGATTTTTATACGCTATTGTTGATCGAACTGTATACTTGTTAATCAGATCTATAGGTCGTTTCATTGCTGCTTGTTTCAATCGCAATTTTCTCGGCTCCTCCTTCGTATTTTCGTTCAGTTTGACTTGATTGTGGTAATTTGTTCCGTTTGCTTTAGTTATCTCTACGCTATTTACTATTGAATTTGTATTGCTTGTTTCGAATAGATCTATCAGACTCTCCATTGCTGCTCGTTTCAATCGCAGTTTTCTCGGTTTTCTTATTCTCGTTGGTCTAGCTTGACTTGATTCGGTAATATATGCTATTTGAGTAGATTTGTGTACGTCATTGTTGATCAAATTCTGGTTTCAAAGTTTCTATTAGTTCATTTGGATTCTGGTTTTGGTGGCTTCTATGATACATAGCTTAATCAGTGTCAGATACTTGTTACATTCATTTTCTTCATTTCGTTTCGTCCAGTTTTTTTTCCCTGAATTCATATGCTCAATTTGAGTTTGATTGTCATGTTTTTTAGTTCTCTTCTTTTGTATTTCATTCAGATGTACTCTTTTTTTTAGTTTCCTGAGAAATCTTAGTGGCTGGGCTATTTTGTGAGCCTGCTATTAAATCCGGTACCAATTCTGCTTCTCCACTAGACCTTGCTCCTGGCACACGTTATGTGTGACAGCTTATTATTCTGCCCCCCACAGTGCGCCACTGCACATTCTCCAGAGGTAGAATATGAATTTGAACCATGACTTCTCGTCCATAAACGATAGTTCGTGCAAGTTGAACCACAGTACCATCTGCATATACTTTTAAGGCTTAATAGTTCAGTTCTTTTTGTTATTTTTTGATTATTCTTAACGTAGTAGCATTTGATCCTATGGGATCTATTCGGATTTTAATTCAACTAGATTTGATGCAGATTTAGCTTCAAGAGCTTCAATCTTCCAATTGAATGTCTCATTCTTCAGCCAGTAAATGTGTCTATGTATTAGATTCCTCTGTTATGAACTGTGATTGCTCTAACCATGTTATCCCATAAGAGTTCACATCCTAGCTCTAACACCCATCCCAAGTAGGTGAATCTCGTCGTTCCTTGCCTCAGTACATTAAGGAGATATCCTAGGAGCGCCTGGTGAATTGTAACATACTTCATTTTTTCCTCTAACTCGCTCTTTTCTCCGGCTTCTTCTCTGGCGATCTCTCATCGACTTTATTTTTCTTCGTCCGATTATCTCTCTATTTCTCGTTTCTCCGGTGGCCCTTATGCCTCTACTTCGTCCGGTGATCTGTCCGGCGGTCGGATTAACTTATACAACATAAAAAACAATACTGTACCTGATGCCTACTGTGCTTGATGTGTTCTCGTTAGTTTATTTTCTGAGAAGAACCCATCCCAAGAGGGCGAATACCATGCATTCCTGAGTTAGTAAACTAAAGGGTGATGATATGAGAAACTCCTGGAGCAATACATACTGTACCTGATGCCTTAGCAATGCTGGATGTGTTTTAGTTTGGTTATGCTGCGAAGTTTATGTTTGTTTTGTTGGTCTCGATCTCTATTGGCTGGATGCTTAGGATCTAGTAATGTCAAAAGATCTCTCGACCAACCACCCCAATGTAAAGCTGGCTAGGGACTAATCTAAAAGGCTACCTGACACTAACATCGCTAGCTTGATATCTGAGCTTCATCGAATGAGGCTTGTCCCCATTACGATGGTAGGTAGTGTTACATTGATATCTAGTTTAAGAGAAATTATTGCACGCACCCGGTGCACCACGTTATCCGTGCACCGGGTGCACCTGTAAGCTTTATTTTGAAAATTTTCAAAATAAAAATTGTAGATATTGATGAGATATATAACTTTCATATAAAAATTGTTTTCAAAAAATATTTTTAATAGATGTTTTGGGCTGAATAATCTTAGCGTTAAAAAGATATTTTTAAATTAATGAGAATTTTGAAGTCTAAAAATAGATATTAGAAGTATTTTTTTAAAAAAAGAATTCTAAATGAAAGTTATATATCTAATCAATATTTACAACTTTTATATTGAATTTTTTTTTAAAAACTACTTGTAGATAATTACAAGTATTTTTTTTAAAAAAATACTTGTAGATATATCTAATCAATATCTACGGGATGACGTAGTGAACGCAGTGCGTGCAATAATTTCTCCTAGTTTAATTACATTTTTGGAACATTTGTCTGGAACCGTGTAGCTTGCGTCTTCATTCATTCTCATTGAGCTTTTGGTTTCTGGGTTTTTACTTCTCTAAGGACATCTGATGCTTATATGCACGGTTCTGATGGGGATGGTTAGCTGCCAAGAACTATTTGTTGCATCATGTACCGTTTGAATGTCAACGTCTTTGGCCACATATTGTCTACTTCTTCAAGTTTTTTATTTTTTACCCCCAAAAAGATTTGCTTGTGCATGACTACAACCTGTTCTAAAGCAGCTGGTAGATTCGTAAATAATTTAATCATCTCACTATTGGATTTCTCTGTTTGATATGGAAGCTTGAATTCACCAACTCATGTTTTAGATCGATAAGCACCAAGTTGTAACATTTATGCAAGCATTTTAATTGTGCAGTAGATTTGTTATAATCTTCTAATATTGGATAATGTTAAAGGTTCGTCCTTGATCTAAATTTTTGTGCAACTTGTGATTTAATTGATTTTTTGGATCTTTTATTTAATTTTTTTTTTTAAATCAGAAATAAAATTTGATTGAAAAGGGCAGCCTGCATTTCTGCTTCTTAATCCCCACCAACTTACATCAGTACAGTTGAGATTTCACATTATGCTGTTGTCATCTACTTTTATTTATTTGATTGGAGCTCACATTCAGCATTTTTGGGAGTATCAGCCTATTTCTTTACTTCTTTTTAATGTTGAAGTTGATTCTTTTATTTCAAATTGTGCTAAACAATTGAAATTCAGATTGATAAAGTGGATAATTGCATCATCCGCAAGGGATATGTTTGTTTGCTTTTCAAGTTTTATGGCTGGAGGCCTGATATCCATTGGAATTATGAAGTGTTATAAAAGCAGTTGGCATGGAAAAGTAACATTGTTATGCTGGCAGTGGACCCCATTAGAAAGGAACTTGGAAGGGGAAGAGGTTGAGTAAAACCTAGATCTACCATTATTTTAGATTTAGATCAAGTAGGAAAATCGTAATCATGGTCCCCATTAATATCGTAGGTTGCTATATCTAGTTGTAGATTTCTAGAAAGTTTGTTTAAACTTCAAAATGATAAGTTGTTGGATCTCTTCTAAGTAGATCCAATGCTATTGATCACAGTTCGACCCCGCTACTCTTCTAAGTCTTTCAATCCTGTTCATACATGGTATAACGTACAGACTTGTATTCCATGAGTAGATATCCGTGGAACATTCATAAGGAGTGGTATTCTTCCAAGATTCTAATTTTGTGCTTAATCTATATGGAATACTAGAATGCCTTAGTTGTTACATCTGCCGGCTCCTGGCGGAGTAGCTCAATTGGTAGGGTGGATTACTCATGAACCATCACTCACGAGTTCAAGTCCCGTCTGCTGCGATGCAGGATAAGTTTTTTTTGTTCCAGGTTTTCAAGAAATATTCAGAAAGTTGTGGTAGATATATGCCTATACACATTGTCCGGATTTTGATCCTCTGACTACGGTCTAAACGATTGTGGTTAGAAAACTGTGCCCAGTGAAATAATTTGTTATATGTGCAGGAAATGTTTCTCCTTGTTCTGCCATTGATGCTATATTTGCATTTATTTTTGATAATGATATCACAGTTTCCATTGATTGAGACGATCAGAGTAAGCATACTGATTTTTCTGGAGCATAAAGCAAACCGTTTAGTAACGCTAATTAAAGTTGATATTACACAATCTTTAGAATATAGCTTCTGTCAGGTAGTTAATTGAGAAACAATATTTGGTCTTCTTACTGTGATGCACTTATTAACATTTCATATATTTAATGCTTAAACCAGGTATTACTCAACTTATGGACATGTTGCGAGGTTAGCCGAAGAAATTAAGAAAGGTGCTTCATCTGTTGAAGGTGTAGAAGTTCAGCTATGGCAGGTTTGTTCTGATATCAAAACATTTGGCATATTCTTTAAACCTTGTGAACTGTTGCTTTTGAGCTAATCTAGTCTTTTTAGGCTGGATATATTATAATTTAAGATCAGGTTTTCTAGTAGACATATGTTCGATATGACCATGTCACCATGATCTTACAAGCTACCGGACCTTTTTAAAATGCCTTTTTTAGCCCCTTAACTTTATAAAAATGTGCCTCTATAACTCTGAAATTTAAATTGTACTCGTGATAACCCTGAACTACGAAAAATTACCAACAATAATCTTGTCGTTAGTTTTTCCATCCCCCGGCGTTAATTCGCTGACGTGACAGTTTTTAAATTATTTTTTATTAATTTTAATTTTTTTAAAACTTTATAAAGGACGAAAACGTCGGAAGAGGGGTTTATTTTCAGAAAAGTAATTAAAAATAAATACATATATGTCCCTCCACAAAGTTAAAAAAATTAAAAATTGATTAAAAAATCATTTAGAATCTGTCACGTCAGCAAACTAACTACGGCGGACGGAAAAATTGACAGCAAAATTATCGTGGGCGTTTTTTTTTTCGTGGTTCAGGGTTATCGCGAGTACGGTTTAAAGTTCAGGATTATAGATAAACATTTTTGTAAGTTTAGGGGCTAAAAATATATTTTAATAATTTTTAAGGATAGAACAAGGCTAGTCAGTCTCTGTTCAAAGCAGTTGATTATTTAGAGGCCAATTTGCCTTTTTTTTCTGTTCCAACTTATGAAGCCACTTTCCTAGTGATCACCGGGTTCCCAAAGGAATTTTTTGGTGCTCTTGCAGTTGACGTCTCACCAACATTTCAACTTTTTGATTAAAATGATATTTCCATATAGAGATAACAGGAATAACTTTGGTCGGAGGAGGAGAACCCATTTTGTGGCCCCAGCCTACCAAACTGGGCCTCGGTCCTACTCCCATTCTAGAAAACGGAGTAATGCAACCCATATAGGGTTTCTGGCCACCATTTTAGGCCGGGATTAAATTTTGCACATCTATTGCAACGAGCATCTATCAAACTTAGAATGTTGGGGCTTCTGAGCCGTGCTTATGGGTGTACAAAATCGGTGAGGCCCAGGTTTAGTCAAATCTGCACCGGATCCAAGCGTCTCCGGATTTGATTTTTTCGCAATGATCCGATCCCACCTCGGGTGGGACCGGTCGTGTCGGGTCCAAAGAAGTAATAGGTAAAATAGATAACGAAAAAAAAGATGACGGAAGTGATATTTTTTATGTTTCTCTTTCTTTTTTTAAACTAAATGGAAGCTGTTTTACATAATCATGTTTTGTAGCACATATGTGTATAAATTTCTTCAAAAATAAACCTAATAGATCGGGTGTGTTCGGGTAGAGTTGGGTATTGAATTTTGCAACCTCAAACCCAACCCTTCATGTGGACCAAATAGACCCATTCCAAAACCCTCCAGTCCCGTTCGGTTAATTTTTGAACACCCCTAGTCATGCTCGTCTTAAATGACCTACTTCCGTTTGGGGGCATGGTTTTTTGGTGCCAATGTCGGTAATGTCCCCATACCCCCGTTTTTTTTTTTGTCGGCCCCGGGGGGGGACACGTGCCATGTTCCGTTCAGGTGTGTCGGCATGGCACGTGTCAAAAAAACCCCCTCTTCCCCCTCCTTCTTATATTCAAATTTTTAAATTAATTTTTAAATTTGTTTATTCTTTAAAAAGTAACAAATAAATATATATCGGCACGGTCAGCACATGCTGGTATTTAAGTTAACCGAAACTCAGTTCGGTTCGGCACATAAAATCTTGGTTTTGGGCGTTCCATATTTATTAGCATTGCTGAAATTTTCTAATGATGACCAACAACATAAATTATATTATATGATGTACTTAATACACGATCGCTATCAACTAAACTTAAATTTCAGGTTCCTGAAACACTGAACGAGGAGATACTTGGAAAAATGAGTGCTCCACCAAAGAAGGATGTCCCCATCATCACGCCAAATGAACTTGCGGAGGCTGATGGTATTATCTTTGGTTTCCCTACCAGATTCGGTATGATGGCTGCACAATTCAAAGCTTTTCTTGATGCAACTGGAGGACTTTGGAGAGCCCAGCAACTCGCTGGTAAGCCCGCCGGGATCTTCTTCAGCACTGGTTCCCAGGGCGGTGGACAAGAAACAACAGCGTAAGTAACCCGATGCCTATTTCGTTTAGCTCTCGAGTTAGACACCAATATCTGCTCCACGTGCCTGTTTCGGCAGTTATCGGCACGGCACGTGCCTGTTCCGACAATGTCGGCACGGAACGAACCTAGGGGGGGGCTCTTCGAAGAGATTTAGAAGATGCGCAGGCACAGAGCACGCGGTGTCAAACTAGAAAGCTATCGTATATACTTACGGTAGAGAGATTTTATGAAAGATGAGATTATATTGTTTATGTTTATGATTTAAAAGAGAATGAGATGAATAGAAATATTATATCGGCACGGCTCGGGGCCTGCGTGGTTTACCAAAATTCCGGCTCTGCTCACATATAAAACCGTTGTTTGGTCATTGTGTTCACAACCAAATTGTTATCGTCGTAATTGCTGGAAAATATATTTGGCGGCTTGTTAGTTATATATTTTGAATTTTTTTTAAAAAAAAATCTACTACAAAATTGTAGATACATTTAATACTGCAACTTTGTTATTTACCAAGTACTCAAAAACGATGTCCCAAATCTGAGTTATGGACATATATAGAGTAATATGAAACCGCATCTCTGCTAGCAATTTAAGCTTGAAAAATGTGTTTTTTCATACAAAATTAGAGCCAAAAGTTACGGGTTCGAGTCCTCGACTACCGTATCTATAACAAATTTCAGTGAATAATGATACTTGCGTGAGTTCGCATTGCACACATCGACAAAACTCTCTCTCTCTCTCTCTCTGTATATATATATATAATATATATATATATATATATAATATAATATATATATATTTAAATTTTATTATATGTATAATCTGGATGTAAGTTTGTTTGATGCAGTTTGACGGCCATAACACAGTTGGTCCACCACGGGATGATTTTCGTACCCATCGGGTACACATTTGGCGCCGGAATGTTCGAAATGGGAAGCGTGAAAGGCGGCAGCCCATACGGAGCTGGTACTTTTGCCGGGGACGGCTCCAGATTGCCAACCGATCTGGAACTGGAGCAGGCTTTGCACCAGGGAAAATACTTCGCCACCATTGCCAAGAAGTTCAAGGGTTCCACCTAATTCTTCCACCATTTTATACTTTTCTCCGCATTTATGCTTGAAAAAAAAAAAATATTATTCCCATTTGTATAATTTTATTATTATCGTCTTATTTCCAATAGCCAATTATGGTTGTGTAATAATTGTGAGCTTTATTATGTTTGTTTATGATTTTCTATGCTTGATTTATTGATGTTTTACTATTTGTTTCATTTATTTAAGGGAAAATTACTGTTCAGCTCCCCCGTTTTCCGTTTTTGACTGTTCAGCCTCCCAAACCGCGTTTTTTCGCGCCGACGTGGCGGGCACGCGCCGTAAGCCGCCACGTGGCGTTTCGGGAGGCTGAATCGCGAGTCCCCAAAATTAGGGGGGCTGAACAGTAAATTTCCTTTTATTTAATTGATTTGATTAGCAAGCAAGAGCAGCGTATGAATGATGTGGATGGGTGAGATTCACTCTCGAGATGGGTGTTAAGTGATGAAGAAGGCTTCTAGAGCTGCACAAAATATCACTTTCTCACGGCGAATTCTATCCTGCGCGTCCGTGCACCATTATTTGGTGCAGGCGCGCCAAACTAAAATAAAAAATATATATATTTTTAAGATTATTTTTTGAAAAAATTTTAAACATAGAAGTTGTAAATTTTGATTGAAATTTATAATTTTTATGTTAAATTTTTTTTTAAAAAATAATTTTGAATAGATATTTTGGAATTCCAAAGATTAACAAATCCTCTCATCCCACAACTTTCGTTCTCGATCATGGAAAAAATCCTACAATTTATTAATTTAAGACATATTTTTAGGTACGGAACCTTCGTTTACTACAAATAGGCGGCTTGCTTCTTACTATCGTGCTTTTTTTTAATGAGATTTCCTCCTGGGGAGTTGTTAATAAACATATTATTTTCTCTTTCGCCTTCCTTTACGAGAAAAAAAATTATATTCATAATTGGCTCATATGCGATGTTCATCGAACCCGCAATCGGACGTTCGCGAGTGCCCGAGCCACTTGGTCGGCCGGTGCAAAACATCCGACAACTAATCTAGTAGGAGTAACCATGAGATGTATAAAGTTTTAACTTTTAGGATAAACACATACTGTGCAAGTAGTTGAGAGTCCAAAAGCTACATGTGAGTGAAATATGTCGGATTTGAGGTCCTGCGCCTTCGAACATGGCTATAAGAATGAGAAGAGGAATGCTCTTCATCAGGACCTTGACGAAATCAGGGCCGTCCAGGACGTCTCGGGATGGATGTGCACCCATCCCAAGGCACCCTAGACGAGGCCCGATGATTGCTTTTTTTTTTTTTTCCGAATGAGAATTATTTGAAGTAAAAAGGAGGTTTATTGGCCAATGCATTGGGACGTGTCAAATTTTATCATCATTATCTCGACATGTATGAATTAGAACACAATAATGTGCTAGCCCTGAAGGTGGTAAAGAAGTAATTTCCGGAAATTGCGTTTTAAAGTTTATAACTAAACATTTGGTGGAGCCGGAACATTGAATTTCTACTGAAAAGTATTACTCGGGCGATAACTTCTTGACTAATTTTATTCCTACGTTTGTTTATTTATTATTTTGAAAAATAGTTTCTCGGGATTAGGGATACAATCGAGTCGAGCACTACTAAGCTTAACTCAGCTCGATTGGTTTAACTCGAGCATAAACTAGAGCTTGAGCTCGATGAGCTTCAGAGACTGAGCTCGACGAGCTTTAAAAACTGAACTCGAACTCAACTCAAGTTCAATTTGAGTGTGTCTACTGAGCCAAACTTGAGTCGAATTAAGCCGAGTTCGATTCGAGCACGGTTCGATTGCATGAGTTAGACCAAACTCGAGTCGAGCTCGCATCCGAACTCGTTTAAGTAATTCTTATTGCAAAAAATATTTGAATAAAATAAAAAATTCGTTTAGGCTCGTAAGTCTATTTGAATAATTCGAGCTCAAGTAACACTATGCTCATGTTCGATTAGTTTCAATTACGCAAATTTCGAATCAAGTACTCGAACTCAAGCCGAACTTAAACGACTCAAGTTCGAGCTGCTCGTAAGCAGCTTAGCTCGTTTTCATCCGTACTGGGGTTATGCATTTAAATTGATCCGGGCTTTATTTGGACCAAGAACACCACCCACCTCCCAAACCCCACCTCCAAGGACTGGGCCATAAAAGAGCAGAAGCATGTGTATCACAGATCATTATCCCAACTACTTTGCCCTTTCTTTGCACAGATATATAAAAATATATAATATTATACCTTATAAAATCTAAAAATAATTATAGCTATTTATAATTTTTTTATGCTGAACTAAAATGTCAAGTTAAATGCTTATTAAGATTAATAGAATGCAACACATTATATTAATAAAAAGTTAAATAATATAATATGACCCATATATATATAAGTATGTACATAAACATAAGGTGGATGATTCTTTGTATTGAAAATGGATCTTTGGAATATCACGAAAGGGAGAGACTTCTCCAACTATTAGAAAATATATTTCTTAATACAACTCAGAATGATATAGTATGAAAATGGAGGATCGACGATAAGTTCACAGTAAAAAAGTTTCTCTATAGCTTCATCAATGACGGCGGCACTTGTTATGCATTTACTACAGAAATTCGGAAAATCAAAAATTCTGAGAAGATCAAGATTTTGTTTGGTTGGCTATTAAGAATAGAATCATTACGACTGAAAATTTGAGAAAAAGAGGTTGATCAGGTAGCGAAGCTTGCTCTCTATGTATTGGAGTTGAAGAAACTACTATTTATCTTCTTCTCGATGTCCATACACTATGATATTGTGGTAAGCGTTCTTATTTAAACTTGACATCCTAGCCCTTCAACTTCTTTGGAAGATCCTTAGGTTAGATGGAAGCAAAGCATTGTTTTTTGTAAAAATAGAGCGAGAACAATTATATGTGTTACAACTCTTTGGTGGTGTACATGGAAAGAACACAATCGCATAACTTTTCAAAAGTTGAGCAGAAATTTAAATATCGTCAAAAAAAAAAAAAAACTAGTCTTATCTTGTCTAGTGCTATTCTATGACTACAGAGATAGAGGACTATCTAAAATGCTTATTTGTGCAATTTTTTTATTAGTGATATATATTTGTTTTATTTTTTAGAGCAGTAAACTATGATTTTGCTCCTATTCGTCGAGCGCTTCTCTTGATACTTTAGTTTTTTTATAATGAATAAAGTTTAGTGGAAGAATTTTGTACTTCCTCTATTTCTTTTTTTTTTTCTCAATATGTATAAAACTTGAATATGCCAAAAATCCTTTATGATAAGGCAATACAGGTTATTGATGTCCGGATCCGAGCAGCGCGGTTCTCACGCCCACGAATGTTTCTTATTAAGCTAAGCCTAGCGTTGGCTTTTCAGCTCTGATATAAGATTGCTGGCTCCTGTAGATTAGAGGTAGACTCTGTTGTGTGTGTATATCGTGTGACACTGTTATAAGTAGGTGATTAGAATGCGATTAGATGTACTACGGGATTATCTACACACGTCATCCTCGCCGCACACAAGAATTACCAGAAGCACTAACATAGAGTAAGAGCGTCTTATAGCAAGAGATCCAGCTAAATAGAGAAATGGACGAGCACAATATTAATTTTCTTGGATGCCGAAGAAATTAAATGGCTGATCGGGAACCGATAGCTCAAAGACAATGCTTAGAAATATTGATATTTGTACAGACTATATTAATAGGTAATACGATTCTACACTTGATAACAAGCACCATGACATAGCATATACGCTAGTATGCTGGTAGAAATATACACCTAAAAATAATTCGACATAATAGCATTCGACCGAAAGACATATTTATGTTTACGAGAGATTATGTGTGCCGTGCTATCATGCTTATATATATATGTATAATTGCATAGGTTCCTTGCCAAAGATTAACAAAATTAACAAGGCCTATTTTAGTGCACAAGAGGTTTTCTTGTCTTTCTATAGATTTTTATTTTGTTTTTGCTTAAATCAAAATTTGGACAGGAATGATCATTTAACATTTTTAATTCTATTTCTTTACTTGTAATAATAAAGTTTCATATTCAGATACAATGGCATTGACAAGATCCCTAGCAAACACTTGTCTGCTCTTCTTCCTATTATCTTCAAAACTGTGTCAAATTTCTCCAATAGTCATATTAATATTTTACCCTATTCTTCTGGTATGATAATCGACTAAATAAGGTTTTATTTAGAATTGAAGTGTATACATACAAACTAAGAAGAACAGAGATAAAAAGTTATACAATATATATAAATTAAAAAAAGAGTACAAAAAGAGAGAGAGAGAGAGAGAGAGAGAGAGAGAGAGAGAGAGAGAGAGGCCAATGTGGGCCAGGTTCTGACTTCCACTACCACCATTGAAACAATTAAACAATCTGGAAAGTTAGATCCCTCAAACAAAAAGTGCACCACTCTTTGCCCTGTATTAAGGACATGAAATTATTCCTCATTCCCATTTTCATAATTATAATACTCTTTTTCTAATATATTAATCACTATAAATATAAAAATAAAACAGGAATTGGTTCCATTGCAATTGCTTGCCTGCCCTACAAATAAACAATAATACAAGTAGTGCTACTACTAATTATAAAAATCAACATATAGGTTATATTCTAATAATGTTTTTGAATATATCATCCTTATCTGAGCAAAAGGTACCCATACGGCTCTACAACCAAGAGATACATACATAAAACCTCGGAAATTTCGAGGATGGTGTACATCGCATGTTTGTAAAGCCGTATAGATATCCAAAATACTCTACAACCTCGAGATCAATACGTCGATCATAGAAACAGCATCCACGGACGGCCGTGCATATTTAGCATCCATCTTCTCTTTCGATGAAATTAAAATATTATTAAATATATATATGTACTAGTATTATTCCCTTCAAAAGATATTTCCTTTTCTCTCTCTTTCGATTAGTATTCAACTCCATCCAGCCTCAAATTAGTCTCCTTGTAGCTGTCCCAACAAAGCCTGTCCCTTTGAGAAGGGTCACCTCCTTTCCCCTTTCCTCTTCAACCACTCCAATGGCTGCACAAACTTAGCCAAATTTATATATATTTTGAGAAATAGTTATATATATATATATATATATATATACTTGCATTATATTCTTATCATTATTGTTCTTGTTCTCTAATGTCTTCTTCTATCTATAAGTTCCTCCAAAAGTCGGGGTCCAGAAGTCTGCGGGAGTTTCACTAGCAACAGGGAATGTGCTCGAGATCGGTACCAAGCAAAGCCCTCGGCTCCTCAGATCTTGCATCGGGCCCTCGTCTTTCGACTTATCGGCTCCCTGTTGTATATGATAACAATAACTATAATCATGAAAAAAGTGAAACCCTAAAAAGAGAGTAACATTGCTAAAATGTCACAAGATTGCACCATAATTCGATCGAGTTAGCTTTAAGTAGCGCACATAATTTCAACTCATGCATGATTTTCGGGAGAAATTCCGGGACAAACATTGAGAGCTCTAGCATTGTTTGATATAATGAAAGAATTACCTGCTGATTCTGCAT
Source organism: Xerophyta viscosa (assembly GCA_002076135.1). Lineage (NCBI taxonomy): Eukaryota > Viridiplantae > Streptophyta > Magnoliopsida > Pandanales > Velloziaceae > Xerophyta > Xerophyta viscosa. Next base: position 1,864,034 of record MJHO01000027.1, on the reverse strand, counting down.
GGGATGCCCATTTTTGAAGTATGGAGTACTCAAAACCTAGAATTATTACAAGAAAACATGTAATTCTAAGCATAGGTTTATAATAATTATGACATAAATATCGATAAAATAAGATCGAAATGAAGTAAATGAAAAGCTTAATCACTTACACCAACTTGCTCATGGAGGAATTTGATGTACTCAATAGCTTCATGGAGGACAGATGCAGTATCAGTCTGTTGAAAAAAAAAAATGAATATAAAAATTGGTGCAATTGAGTTAGAAAAATTCGGAACAATTTTTTCGATGAATTTTTGTCGAAAACTATTGAAAAAAAAAGTAAATTGAAAGAAAAAGAGATGAAATTATCAATATTCATGGACCTTTCCAAAAGGCGCGACTAGTTGCTGTAAGGCAGTGATTCTGTCTCCTAACTTCTCTTTCCTCACCTGCATGATTCTCATGGAAATCAACAAATTCATCACAATCCTTGAAATAATTGAGAAATCTGCAGATACTTGATGAAAAGTTGGAACTTTTACCTTAAAAGTTGGCAATGGCGACGGAGTCTCAACCCTCGGCTTCTTGAACGAAGGATCACTTGATCCTTTCCTTTCTCGACCTACTTGATCTGTGTTAGCCTACAAGAATCAAACAATTATTTCAATTATTTAAAAAGAAAAAAAAAAAGAAAAACATATGATACAGTGTAAAGTATATGTAGTAGATTACTTTTAGTTCTTACTTTTGATGTTAGAGCACTGAAGAACGGTGGCTTGTGATCTAACGGAGGTTGTGAAACGAACTGCGATGCCGTCGGAGGGTAGAACCCCGGCCAGGGATCGGTGGCGGCTCCGGCGGAGGCGGCGTTCCAGAACGGAGTATTATTTGTGAAATGGAGATTGTTGACAGCCGCTGGTAGCTGAGGTTGCTTGGGAGGTGACGATGAGTTCTTTATCAGATGCGGAAATTTCAGCCACGCCGGCGGCGGCGGAGATTGGTAGCTCGCCGGCGTATTATCAGATTCAAATAAGCTTTGGAATAAAGTAGAGGTTAGTGATCCACTATAAGATGGCGATGGAGTGATTGGAAACCCGACCGGCTCGCCGGAGCTCATGTGATGCTGTTCTAACAGAAGGTTGTGATTCACGTAATCTCCCCCGCAGCCGGAGGCGGCGCCGCCAGTTTGCTCCTGGTTGTGTTCCTGGATCATGCTCCCACTACTCCTACTGCACCATATTAATCAAGAAAATTTAGATATAATTCTAATATATAGTGATTTTATGCATATTTTGATGTACATAGCACATATTATGCTGCTTGATTAATTCACGTTGCATGAGTTCTGATCTCGGTCGCTACGGCGGTCGCTCCTTTTGACGAACGAAGAAGATTATCGAGGAGGAGTGACCGGCGGAGTGACTCGTAGAGCTGCACATATATGTTCTCAAGATAACTTACAAGAAGGCTTGATTCCAATCGACAGCGCCTGGGGATGCGAGGCCGAAGCCGGAAATATCGACGAACTGACTTCCGGCGACGGCGGCGGCGGATGGTGAAGCTAGTGTTATAGAGCTGCCGGAGCAAGAGCCGCCGGGGTCTTCGCCGGATAAGGCTTTGCTTTCTGGATGCTCGGCGGCGACTGCGGTGACCCAGCTGAACCCTCCGCGGCCGCCTCCGGCATCGCCGGAGCCTATGTCGGTAATCGGTGCTGAGCACGATGACAAGGTCGCCGCCGTGCTCCACCAGCTGCCGCTGCAAGTTCCACCTGTCTGAAAGTCCTCCGCCATGATCTAATACTGCTTTATACAAGTGAGAGAAATGGATATTGCTCTCTCTTCTTCTATGAGTGTTAGTTATGTTATGGTGGATTAGAAGAGCCATGAATTGAGTTGTTTTGGATCTATATAGACCACCTCATTATTTTATATTTATATTTATTTTTTATTTTTGTTTTGAATTTTTTAAATATAAAAAATAGGGTTGTTTTGTTGAGGAAAATGAGAATGATTAGACCACCTTAACATTCTCTCCTTGTTTCAGGGTATAGACATTGTCATGTGGATTTGTAGGGCAATTTTGTTAAGTAGGTAGGGGAAGAATTATATAAAATAAATATTTATTTAGCTCCTAAAATATTTTCTTAATGCATAGCTCCTAAAAGATTTATATTAACAAATTATGAATATTGCGCATATATAAAAAGCATACCTTCAAGTTCATATAATTATTTATTTTGATAGGATTCGTTACGACGTAAAATTTATATTTGAGATTAGAATATGATATGTTTGTAACAAAGATTATTTCTCACCGTGATATTTTCTTAAAAGCCGACCGAGGGCATCTAAGAGTTCAAACCCGCAGCTTCTGCACACGTATCGGACATGTGTTTTAACTGCTTGTACCACGGGTTCTGCCTTTACAATGATGTTGCATAAGCAATATAACCAAGGTTTGAGGTGCCATCTCATGCCGCATTTCGATAAATTCCAAACTCAAGACGTGCCGATAGTGTCGTGCTGATATATATTTAGTTGTTATTTTTAAAAAATTTTAAAATTAATTAAAATTTTAAATATAAATTTTTAACACACGCCATACCAATTCGTGCCGTGTCGTCAACTACCTGTATAGACACGTGTTGTCCGGTACAGGCTGTGCTGACCGGTCCTAAAACCATGAATATAACTAAATGCTAGTATTTATAAGGCATATTATTGAACTATAAAAATCCAATAATGTTCAAAGAGTAGTTAAAAAAAATGAAATTATGACCTTTTATTTCACATTAATAAAATAGCAAGGTACTACTGGATTGATCTCCCAGTGTTCTTGGAGGATATGTGTTTAGAAGATGTTCATGGTCAAATGATTCCACACCAAAATAAGCTTAAAATGTAACACCGTTGACTCTAAAACATGAAAATACATTTTTATTTTCCGAAACTCCAGTAATAAAATAAACTAATTTTTTTTAAAAAAAATTAATAATAAACTTGAAAAATGTTATCACACTCATCCCAGCATAAGTAGAACTATAAGGGCGCTAACTAGTATGAAAATTATATGAAGTCAAAACTGCAGCTCCAAACCATCGTATCTCTTGCCTCCCTAGCCTCCCTAGATTGAGACTAGCTGCCTAATTTTCTAAGACATGATTTTAAAAAAAAAAAAACAAAAAAAAAAACAAGGGTCAATAAATAAAAGAAAATTTTCTTTAAAAAAAGAATAATATGTTTAAAAATAAGTAGATGTTTACATCATTGACCTACTTGGACATTAGTCAAACAATCAGTGAAAAAAATCATATTATTTGTAATAGATTATCCATATAAATCAAAATAGTCATATTACAGAAGAATCAATACATTTAGTAAATATATGACTATTTATTACTTTATGAAATTCTTAATTATAAACAATTTTTTTTCAATTGGGATGTTTAAGAATCATGACCTTTACTTTAAAAGAATTTTTTTTTATCCCTTCAAGATATTCTTTTTTAGGTCAGAAAATGAAACATTCTCGACACGATATATCATATTATGGCATCTTTTTTAACAAAGACCTCTAGCCTACTTTGGACATGGATCTGATTAGGAAAAAAAATTTAGTCTGACATTAATCCGAATCATACATGGTGCAGTAGGAGTTACCAAACTACCAGCTTACTAAACTAGACAAAACTATTTCAGGACAGCCTCGAATTCAAACTCATGGCCTACCCTTTCTGAGGGGCTGGCCGCACCGCTCGGTCCAGGATCTAGGGCAAATCCCTTCAAGATATTCGATATTGCAAACTGTAATGTTGTATATGATTCATCTCAAGCTACACATTCTCATCTAAAAACTTAAGTAAAGTTTTCATTAGCTACTTATTCAGTTAAAAATTAGACCTTTGGATATCTTCTAAGTTTATTTTCCTGGGTCATGACCCTGCTAGCCACTTCCCATGGGGCTACATTACACATGAAGATATAGGCTTCTCTTGATTATGGTTTTGTTAAGCAGATTACGCTAAGTGTTCACTAATAGTGTCATATACTGGTTTGGTGCAGTCCGGTATTCACTATGGGTGTTCATATATCGGTCCGGTACGGTCCGAACGGGTATATAAACTATCTGGTTTACGGTCATGTTACAAGTTGTTAATCAGTCTTCGGTACGGTTCGGTCCAAGATCGGAAAATCGGTGGACCCTACCGAGGACCTGTTAGGAGTTCAGCTCAATAAATTTGCGAATCAAATTAATTTGACCAAATAGTTAGAAATTTGTGGCCCAAACTAATTCGCCGGCCAAGCATTATACTGAATGTAATTTACGGTCAAACTGATCCGGTTCGGTCCAATTATTTTGCGGTCCGGTCCGGACCGAACGGGTTAAATTTTAGTCTACAATATTGATGCTATTCGGTCTTCGGTCCGGACAGGTTCAACGCCCTTGTTGTCGATAGATTTAGTATATAATAAAGGTAACGATGTATTAGCCCATACCCATCCCGATCTAGGAGAAGGCTACTATATAGTCGATCCCCATACTAAATCAACCATAACGGTGGAAAGACATACCTGTGCATATCCGCCAACGGGTTTTTTTTTTCTTTTTCTTTTTTCAATTTTATTTTTTTAAGCTGGGAAGGTGTGGAGTCGAACCCAAAACAGGAAGACTTCCTAACGTCTATCTTATCACTACGACACCTGGCCGCCCCAATCAATGCTCGTAGTTTGTTGAACATGTCACTAGTGTGTGGCATGTGTGCCCCTGTCAGGTAGGAAAATTGATCATGGCGTTAGAATTCATTGTAGCTGTTCGTTATCATGAAGATCTGGTTAAAATTTATCAACCCTTTGGAACAAGAATGGGACCATCCATCAAGAAGAAAGCCAAAAATGAGAGAGAGAGAGAGAGAGGAGAGGAGAGAGAGAGAGAGAGAGAGAGAGAGAGAGAATCATCACCATGTTCGTATGTAAATAGATGGAGGAGAGGACCGTTTAGGGGACTCGATTTGGCTAGGACCCGACTCGGGACCATCGAGAGTGGGCTCGGAAGGAGGTTTGGCGATGTGTGGATTCTCGTGCCTTAGAGAGAGGGTTTAGAAGAGTTACCGATACTCTGCGAAGCTCGGTCCTCAAATAAACTGAGGAATTATTGTAATCTATTATTTTTTTTAGTGTATATTTCTACCGATGGCAATGATAAAGTGCGTGGTTTTATCTCAGAATTTTTCGAGGATTTCCACGTAAAAACATTGTGTGTCCTGTGGATTGCTTTCGTCTTCTTTAAGTCACTCAATCTTTGAATACTCAAATACAAAATCGTGATCATGTTTGATCATAAATATATATTATATATATAATATATATATATATTATATATATATATATATATATATATAATAATATATATATATATATATATATATATATTAATTATATATGCTAGACAAGATATTAGCACGCTACTGTCGACTCCGCAGCCGTCGTATTATTGCAATCCGATGGCTGAAATCACGTGCGTATTTTCAATGCGAAAGTCGCTAGTCGAAAAAGTCGCTAGAGACTTTCTGCTCCGCAAAAGCGTGAGCGATTTCAGCCGTAGGATCGCATGATCCGGCGGTTGTGGACTCGACATGAGCGTATAATCTTCTATTTCAAACCCCTAAGGAATATAGCTTTGCACCCTTCCAAGGTCATTTTGCTCCCCACACCACCACCGCGCCACCAACTACTAGAAATTTCGTTCGATGGACTTACGCGTATTTGGCGAGATAATAGTCGATATTTTCTTGTCGTTATCACCATTTCGCATAACCAAATCGAAACACCTATCACGAGAAGATGAATCTCACACATCCCTACGACCATGGTCTATTCACCAAGAAGTGACTATTGTCTATTGGAGCTACTGGTGGAGAGTGGGACACATAATAGAATTGATCCCTAAAAACCTTCTCTTTAGGACCAAATCATACTTGATAAACAAACCTACACACAATAAACAAATTATTTTGCATTATGGATGCTTCATCCACTCTTTTTTTAACCTTTTTTTAAAAAAAAAAAATTTGAAGAGCTTATTTGGCCCACACTTAGAACACATTCTTGATGTTTTTTTTCCTTTGGTTTAAGTAGTTTAACAAGTCTTGATTCCCCAAATGTTTTACATATGAAATTCGGGAACTAATACTTAGCGGGTCAACAGCTTTCTGGACATGCCCTAATGTCTCCACTTGGTATGTGAACTGGTTCTGAATGTTCTAAGCTGCCGTGCATGATGGTGTAGCGCAAGATAGAGCTACCCGTGTTTGGTAGGTGGCTAGAGAGAGAGAGAATATATATATATATATATATATAGAGAGAGAGAGAGAGAGAGAGAGAGAGAGAGAGAGAGAGAGATTATCCTTAATCTAGACTCCCAATTAGTGATTATTGATGGCTAAGTTTATAGGTAAATCCTAGGAATAGGAATTCAAAAGGACTAGCTAGGGTAGCTTCACTCCTACTTTTGAATTAAATAAAAGATTTTCTTTTTATTATTAGCAAATAATCATTAAAAAAAAGCCATATATTTATTTATCCCTTGAAATTAGGATTTTCGATTTTTTTGGAGGTTGTGAAACTTATGATTTTCTGGACCATTGGCACTTTTTTTTATTTATTTGCCTTAACTCTTTAAAGTTTTATCATGGTTCATGAATACAACAAAACTTTTGTTCAATTCCCTTTTACTTTAGTTTTAACATGATGAAAAGCAATAATTGTTTCATGAAAAATCTACTTTCAAGTAGTTGTATTTCATCTTTAGATTATGATAATTAATCTTAAAAATAAATAAATAAAAAGATGATAATTAAAATTGAATCTTATATGCTAAGGCTGAGTTTGCACGATTTGTGTATGAACCCGCTAAAATCTGATAATGTTGGAAAAACTCAAATCGTCAAGCATACGCGCGCGCATGCACATGGAAAAAGATGAACCAATTAGGATATATGAGACGCAAAGACATTCAAACTCTTATCCATAATACTATTATCCTGAAGTGTCCCAACCAAATATTAGAACTCTGTTGATGAAATATAGATCGATACTATCAGTATATTTATCGGTTACGATAATCGTACAAAAATAAATCGGCTACGGGAAAACCTTTTCAGGATAATCTTCAAAAAAATAATATTTTTTTTCATTATATAAGTAAATAAACAAAGTTACCTTTTTCATGAACCTTCTAAATCCAGATAGCCTAATTGTCAAAACAAAAACAAGGAGAAGAGAAAAGAACCTTCATTTTCTTTGCAATTGTTTCTCATTTTTTTCCAAAAAATATAATAATAATAATAATAATAATAAAACATGATCAAGTAATGATTTACTCTAATTTGATAAATATAGTGGGAAAATCGATGGAAAATGTTTTTATCTTTTATCTCAAATTCAGTTATAAACTCACTTTTTAAAAAATTGTGGGTCCAGTACCATTTAAACATGTGATAAAGTGAGCCTATAAATAGAGATAATTTTTAGACATTTTTTAACCATTAAAAATCGATATTAGCACTTGATCAACCATTTAATATATGCAATGTGGCATCTTTTTTTCCCAAAAAAAAAAAAAAAAAAAAACATCTAACATGTAAAAATACCACCCATATTCCCTTGTTACTGTATTGTAACCATGGTTTGACGTCTCGGTCAGCACGCTTTTGTGTCGACCGAGACGTCTTGGTGCCCCACTTGGCGGCACCAAAACGGTCGAAATGGCTGTTTTTCAACCGTCCCGGCCCGTGCCGACTGTTTCGGTCGGCACAGTGTGTTTGTGCCGACCGTGCCGACCGAGGCACAGTGTGTTTGTGCCGACCGTGCCGACCATTTCGGTCGGCACGGTCGGCACACTTTTTTTTTTATATGAATGAGTATCATCATATTTATTCGTAGGATGTGTGGATGTATTATGTTCAAACAACGCACGGGATAGAATTACATGCTTTAGGTTTTATTGATCCATTTTATCAACCATACCGACACTCAAATGTGTGATAATAATTTATTAATATATGCTTTTTTGAGAGTTTTGACCAAATGAAGGAGACTGCTCTTGCTTAACTTAATTTTCATTACCATTTATATAATAAATATTATAATTTTTTTATATAATTGTACAATTCGGCAGGGGTCGGCATGGCACAGTAAACCTTGTATGTAACACACGTAGCGAGGCTAGTGAATCGCACTCATTCCCACCTTATGTTCACCTTTTTTGGAAGAAAAAGAATTAGTTTTTATGCAATGTTTTGTTTTATTATAACATACTTCATATAATATACTTTGAAAACATTTATTTTTTAAACTTTAATTACATTTAGCAATACATAAAACCAACCCTATTGCCGCCAAAACCGACCACTTTAGATAAATAAATCAACAAATAAAAGTAACTTTACTATTAACTTTTTTCCCATAAATGCTCATTAACTAATTTTTTACCAAAAATAAAATATGGGCTTTTTTTTTTCCTTCCAATAGCCGCTCCTTTGTTTTTTGTCTGTAATTGTCGAGTTTAATATCTATCTTAAATATCGATAGAAAACAGAGCAGTAAGATAATTTCTCCCAACTCACGCTACTAGAGTTTGAACTCTTAACTTTCTTTATGAGGAACACACCGTAATCACATCCTTGCATCCAATTCCGCTAACTAACTAAACTTACGGTAGTTCTAGCGCCTTGAGTATTTTTTTATACTGCTCTGTCAAAGGATTATTTTAAGATACAGAAGAAAAACCTTCTATTATAAATAAGTTATTTCGAGTAAACAAAGTCGGGTCAGACGATCCGGTCTATATCATGCGCTTTTTATCACCATTGAACACGCATCCTCAGACGTCTATGCCACCGGTCGAACTTTGGATTCCGTTGCCAAGGACGCACAATATGAGCGATCGGCGGAGCTATTCATCGTATTATCTGTTTATTTTATTTAATATTTTTGGAAACCCTATTAGTAGTTTATATAATATAATAATAATTAGAAAATAAGGAAATGATGACGTCAGGGTGATGTCGGAGGTGGCGTCAAGAGTGGGCCCTAGGCGGCGTGCGCGCGTGCTGAACATATGGGCCTCCCGGGTCAACACCCCGAAAGCGACCCATCTCCGCATTATCTCCCTAAATTTGCATGATCGGACTTCATTATAATCACTTTTCACCCAACTATACCCTACCCTCAAATGACTGATTTTGTTAGGTATAGATTTGTATCTGGACATTGAGGTGGAAAGTACCGTGAAAGCCCAAATTTTTAGCCGAGCTAACCATTTTCTAGCTCAAAAAAAAAAAAAAAAAAAAAAAAAAGGTTTTTTTTATTTATATTTTTGAGCTAGAAAATGGTTATTCATTTCGCTATATGAACTCGCATTCAAACAGGCTCCGCCTAACAGATATTACTGATCCATCAGCGAGTTCGAGCTTATAGTTAGAAGTGCTCTATCTCGCACGGGGGTACCTATAGATAGACTGCATAGAGTTAATTATTATTTTGGATATAAGAGCCTGAATTTGATGCTCTATCCCAACATTTTCGAGATGTACCTGGCCGATTCATTATGTGTCAATAACTTTCAGACAGAGATGCGCCGCTGGAACAAACTGTGCCAGTCGGCGTTAGGACTATGGCTTACGATATGTTTTAAGTTTACAGCAATGTAGGACAAAATCATATGGAAAAAAGTATTGAAGTTTAATTTGTAGATTGTTATCTATGAATTTTAAGAGATATCGAGGTCGGAAATGCATATCACAGGTGTCTATGCACTATCTCACATGCATACCAAAATTAAATCTAGTACAAAAAGACTATTATCGATGATTTTTTATCGTTTGCTCTATTTTTGGATCTATGACTGCCAAATTTTACTACTCGACCGGAAATTTTTACGAAAGACAAATTATAATTATTTTTTAATATTCAATCTCGCTAACTAACTGGCCAATGCTGGTCGGTTATGGTGTGCTCTTTATATCCATCCTGTGCAAAACATGCCAAAGGAAAGTAAGGAGTTTGATTCTGCAAAAATGGAATTATGATACACCTGTGCAAAATTCGGCGCGTTGCGCTGGACCAGGATAAGGATGGGCCGGCTTATCTCGGGCCGGCTTGCGGCGGCAGAGCACCAGACATTAGTCAGCAGTACGTTATCCTGTTGCGGCGGAACACCAGACATTAGTTAGTGCTGTCACTGCTGTAGGGTCTTGTGTGGAGAGTCAAATGGGCCATGGATGGACTCCTTTGAATATTTTTCTTAGTACTCATTTGCTATTTTTTTTTTTTAATTTTATTTTTTTAAGAACCCAAGTCTTGTACTTTAATTACTTAATTTAAATTTTTACCTTCCAATTTATCATTTTTTTTTATGCCATACATATCTTATAAAATATTAGGATTTTTAGTTTTCGGCAAATGTAATTTTTGTGGAAATTAACACGGTAATATTCTATCCAGAATAGGTTCATTTTTGTAGAACGGTCATAGCAGATAAACTATTCAATCTAGACAGATCTAAAAATCGGTATTATTCTCTATGAAATACAGAAATAATAAATTTTTTGTACTATTTCGAGTAGTACTTGCAGACTTCAAACATAATATTTCTAATTCATGAGATAGAAATTTTAATTATCTGTCATAAACGTCCAGAACAAATAAGCATATTTTTAAATTTCCGTAATGTTCAAATGCACTTTAAATTAGTTTTTACGTAATGTTCAAATTCCACATGAATTTGTAATTATTTGCTTATAATAAGTATGTAAAAATCATGAAATTTTAGTTGGATAATACTATTAGTTATATTAAATCAGGCAAAATTAGCCCAAATAATGGCCGGGCACCTGTAAATTCAATAACCAAGTATGTCCCTAATAGCAAGTAACATTGAAGCATGTGGATCCACACCAAACTTTATTTTCTTTTTGCAAAAGTTGCTACCCAAATCCACCTTAGCAAGTTTCTAGAGCTTAATAAATATAATAAATGCCACATTATTGTGTTGCAAAAAATAGCAAACCATATATATATATAAATATATATATATATATAATTAATATATATATATATATATATATATAGAGAGAGAGAGAGAGAGGGGGGAGGGAGGGCTATTCTCAGTTCGATCTGAAAATAGCCCTTCGTAAGGTGAGTCGTAAACCGTTAAATCGAACATCTTGATCCGTGATCTAAGCGTCCAGATCGCATCATCTAATATATGATCTGGACCGTTGATTAAGATCAAAATTTTTGATCCAACGGTCCCGACTCACCTTACGGATCTTATTCTTCGGTCGAACTGAAAATAACATATATAATAATAATAATAATAATAATAATAATAATAATAATAATAATATGGCAGCCGGTTATCTAAAATTTATCGCATTTCATAACAATTGACTTTATTCTTAAAATGAAGAATGCTACCATGTTTAAACGCTTTAATCCGAAAATCTGTCCAAACGCATTTCTCCTTTGCCTCATAATCGATAATTCGCATACCGAGACAAAAAAGGAGCGTGTTCGAGTAGATTTTTGAGCGGAACAGTTAAGCGCTGCATCATTTTCATCTTAAAAAAATGATAATTTTTCGATCTCGTGACGTAAATACAATACAGTCAGATAGATTTTCGGACGGGACAGTCGGATGCCGCATTATTTTGCTCTTAAAGGAGAGAGAGGCTACATTTGATTGACAACTCATGTAGTTATGTAGGTCAATGACTTGATAAATATTCCAACTCAAAGAGTTGAGAACCATTTGGACTTCAAAAAAAAAGCACTAACCCTAACATGATATGACAAATTGGAGGTTGACTCTTTGCTACATGGGGTCAGCTCTACTGTCCCCAAAGGACAAGTCCAACCCCATCTTGGATCTTTCTCTTTGTCTTGTTGCACACACAACATATTCTATCGAGCACCGTTATTTTTCAAAATCAAAAAATTACATAAAAAATTATATATACTGACGTGGTACAATTAAGATCACATATCACGATGGGTATATCTGTAATTTAAATTTTTTTTATAGATCATGAGGAAATTGTACGGATCACGAAGCACATGTATGGTGGAAATTGGTTGTGTTAGGTTTAATGGGTACTTTGTTGGAGGTGGGTAATTTTTTTCTTTTCTGAATCTTTCGACAGCTCTGTTATATTTAGTACGGTCAACAGTGCTCCAGGATATATATGCATGCATTCCGGGTCACTTCTGATGATACTGATTATAGCAGAACCGTCAAGAGCTCTTGAGGATTTCTATATGTCCAAAAATCTAACTTAAATCCCTATATATAAGTACACACTATAAGACTAATGAAAAATTTTGAGGGACTTCCAATATCGGGACTTCTATTGTTTAGATTTGCGAATCAGCCCCACTACTTTAGGCCGATTAATTTTCTACACTATAAATATCTATTTAGAAATATTATTTTTCAAAAATATTTTGAACATAAAAATTATAAATTTCATCAAAATTCAGTTTTATATTGTAAACTTTTCAAAAAATATTTTTAAATATGTATTTTAATACAAATTCTTAACAATTAGTGGATAATCTGTTAAGATTTTGGAACTTTAGAATACCTATTTGAAGTATTTTTTGAAAAAAACGTCAGACATAAAAGTTTTAAAACTTATCAAAATTTACAACTTTAATATTAAATTTTTTATAAAAAAATACTTTATATAGTGGTCAAAATGTCATGCATGAATTACGGCAAAGGGTGATTTGTAAAAGGTTTAAGAATGAGGGATTGATATGTGATAAGTTTCAAAAATATGTGCTAATCATGTATTTTCCCAAAAACTTTTGAGACCAAAATTATTATAGCAATATTTTTTTAGTCTTAACGGATGAGTTTGGTTCTATCCTACTTCTCGATCTGGTGCTGAGCGGTTTCTAGCAATATTTAAAAAATTACAATTAGGAAGGTTTATTTGACGCGATGATAGTTTGCCAATGTTCAAAGGTATGCTTGAAGATGTGCATGTCATTTTAAGCAATAAACAAGCCAAATCAAAGTTAAGCTTTTAAACAAGGGATAATATCAAGAAAACCGTAATTTTAAAAATTATGAGAAATCAACCCCCTCCTATATTTGAGAGTTTCATTTCAATCCATCTATAATAAAAAAATAAGGACTGAAATAGTAGAAGGGCTAATTTTAGATTTTGACCATATTTTTATAAAATATATATATATTTGGACAAGTGCCCATTAATTGAGTATCAGCCTTTTATTTTTAAGAACTGTACAAAACAGATTCTACAAAAGAAAAAGAAAAGTTTGATGTGATATCATCGCATTTTTTTTTATTTTCAAATGGACTTATTTCATATTTTTAAAAAAAATGAGAGTTGATATATAAGTCACCCATAATTTTATTATTATCTATATGAAATAATTAAGTATCCTCTCCATAACTAACTCGAAACACATCAAGCAATGTGAACATGTACAATATGTGGAAGTTGATATATGGTATCATTTCTCAAAAATAGACCCTTAAAGATGTCGTTATATGACATAATGATTTTTATCTCGTCGTCAAGATGTGTTAACGTGTAAATTATGACCTTTTGAGGAGCAATTACGACAAAAGTTTCGCTATCAATATCGACATGATGAATATTTCTTACATCCTAAATTTAAATTTAAATTTGACACAAAAAAAGGTTAATGTAGGTCAATTAATTGATAATTAGAGAACGATCACATTTCTTTACTTAGTATTTTCGTAATTATATTTTGTTGTATGAGCAATATAACTTGTTTTTACAAATTTAATATTAAATGCAATATTGAATTTAAAAATTATGATCAAATGCCTACAAATAGGTGATGTCAAGATGGATGTCGTTTGTAATTTCATAATTATTTTGAGGCCAAAATCACATTTAAAAAGGAAAAAAAAAATCCAGAAAAAAAAGGTCTTTGACTTTCCTAACTTTGGATGGACTTGACAGCACGTGCAAAGTGGGACTCACACGCTTGGCGTTGACCAACGTGAGCTTTGCGCGTGGAAAGAATTGTTCTTCACTTGTGTTGACTTTGCTGGTGTTCAAGTCAACGACGCAAGTGTAAGATCTGACCCGATTTTATTGGTGTATATATATTACCGCATATCTTCGATATATTATATATAATTTAATTATAATAAAATTTTTTAATAATTCTGATGAGTAACAGTGCTTTATAACTTATCGGCACCAAAATAACACATCAGATTTTTCTTTTTTAAATACAAAAATTTACTTCGTCCAGCATTTTTTTTTATGTAATCGATATATACTGCGACATCATATATATCATGAATCGAAATATTTCAATATTTGGACTGATTCAAAAACTCGTATGGAGGAGGATCAGTTTAATCTCTCTTAACCAAGACGAAAGGCCAGTGGTTCAGTGGTTCGGAGATCTTCTCGATCCACAAGCCGGCGTGGGTTTGAGGCTGCGGAATGCCCACATGCGTTCTCGAGACCAGCTCTCGGCGTGACGCGTGTCCCCCCTGGACCGGTACCTTCATCTTTGGGTGGGTGGTTGTATCGGAGGCGATCGCAACATTAAGAGAGGCGTAGTCTGACCTGGGACTACGAGATGCTGTCTCGAATTTGATAAGATGGAAGGCCTCGAGTATGTATAAATATAAATGCAACACATACACTCATAATATAAAAAAGGAAAAATTGCATTTCATCCTTCCTAAATTCGTAGTATGCGATTCAGCCTCCCGAATCCATTTCCACGCCGACATAGCGACGCGCGAGCATCACCACGGCGCATTTTCGCGTTTTAAGGGACTGAATCGTGCGACCACAAATTTAGAGGGACTGATTTGTAATTTTCTTTATAAAAAAACTAGTCCATTAAATAAAAATAAAAGAAATAGATATGGAATAAGCTATGTAGTACGGACACTCCAAAAATGTCGACGTGTCCGTGTCCGTGCAACGTGTCAGACACGACACTCCTCGGACACCCCGGACAACGTAATCGACACGCCACGTGGCGTGTTCGAAAAAAAAATTAAAAAAAAAAAAAGTCCGGGACACGCGTTCAGGACAACATTCTTTCGGCGTGTCCGACCACGCGTGGTCAGTATTTATATCTTTTTTGTTAAAGAATTATTTTTTGTTTATTTTTTTATAGATGAGTTAAAGCATTATTTGTAATAGTAGTATAATTATAATATGTTATGTATTCAAGATATGTATATTTTTTAGTTTTAGTTGATATTAATTAGACTCTTTTAGTGTTTAGATTTATTTCAAAGGATGCGGAAATTATTTTATTTGTATTAGACTTATTATCGAATGTCCTTATATTTCACTAATATTTAAAATATTTTGCTATAAAATTTGATATTTAAATTTTTTATTGCCGTGTCCGAACCGTACCCGTGTCCTATTTTTTTAAAAATTACCTTGTCGCCGTGTCGTGCCATATTGTCGTGCCCCCGTACCCGTGCCCGTGTCCATGTCCGTGCTACCTAGGGAATAAGGAATAGACCATTAAATCAATCATCTTTTTTATTATTAAAAAAAAAAATCAATCATTTTTAATTTGTCTGCTTATGGTGGTGACTTGATGTGTGAACGTTAGGACCATTCTTTTCAATTTGGGCAATTTTTTTTTCAGCCCCTGCAGTGTACAAACTTGGGCAGTTTCAGCCCCTGCAGTGTTCCACATTTCCAAAATTCAGCCCCTCCTCGGATTTTTTTGAGTCTTCTTGTCTTTGACCATGTAATCAGCATTTTTTTAAAAAACTTTCAACATAAAGTTATTCAGATTTTTGATTGAGATCTACAACTTTCATGTTCAATATTTTTTCAAAAAATGCTTATAAATAGGTATTTTAGGACTTTGAAATTTTAGCGGGTTATCGGGTCGGATCCATAATCCGTTAACACTTCGGAGTATCAAAATATCTACGTAGAAGTATTTTTTGAAAAAATGTTGAACATGAAAGTTGTAGATCTTATCAAAATCTATAACTTTCATGTTAAAAATTTTTCTTAAAAATATTAATACAATGGTCAAAATAGAAAAATACAAAAAATTAAAGAGGGGCTAAAAAAGAAACAAGTAAACTAGGAGGGCTAAAATGGTATATGTTTGTAAAGCAGGGGCTATCCGATCATTAACCCTTTCAATTTCTATCCCCTTGGACATTATCATTGCCAAGGGAAGAAAACCATGCCATTTCATGTTCATACTTAAAAAGAAATTTTTATATTTGTGATATTTTAAAATTAGAAAAAATATATCTTTTTAATTTAAATAATATTTTTATACTTTTTAATTGTGTAAAAAATGAAATTATTTTTATTAACTTAACTGTTTTATCTTTTTAAAAAACTAATAATTTCGTCATTTATAGAATCAATGGGATATAAAATTACTATTTTGAATTAGAAGGATAAAAATTATAATTCGAAAGATATAAAAATACAAATATTCTAACTTTTAAAACATATCAATGTTAATTTCCCTTTTATTTGAATGAGATTAAAGAATCAATGAGCATTTTTTTATGCCATTTCATAATTGGAAGTAGTATTTTTATACTCACATCTAATTTGTGATAGTATTTTTATATCTCATTGATTATGTAATTTATCCTTATCTCTTTTTTAAAAAAAAAAATATATCAGGACAATTAACTTGCAAGAACCTTCTGGTAATTGATACGATCAAGACAGCGTAAAAATATTATTTTAAATTAGCATAAAAATATCATTTCATATGATGAAGAGAGCCCATTCAACTAAACTTAGTTTAAGTTTTTATAATTCCACAATATTGTACATATACGTGCTCATACTTTTTTTTTATTTTGGTTCAAATATATTTTCATCTGTAAAGACGTGAAATTTTATCACATATATACCCATAAAAGATAACACGAGTTTTCGTATCTGACTAAACCAAATAATCGGAATTCCTCGATTACTGAAATATATATTTGTGTCATTCTTACAATAATCTTTTACGATAGTAGTATAAAATCGGGCCAATTACAGGTAAAATTTTTAAACAATATTTTTTCAAAAAAAGAAAAAAGAATTTAATATTAAAAATTAGTTGAGATATAAGTTCCAAGGGAAGTAAGCCACCAGCTACCAAAACTTTTTCTTGATCTATGACATAATCGAAACTCATTACAACTTAAAAATATATGTATATAAAGAGTATGACATCTTCATACATAGCTTTTTTCCCAATTTTCCTAAGAAAATCCAAAGGATAAGTTACAACTGCCCCTCCCAACTTTTACCCTCTCTCTCTCTCTCTCTCTCTCTCTCCATATTATATATATATATATATATATATATATATATATATATATATATATATATATAAATATGCTGAGAATAAAATGCGTATATTATAGATAATTGGATCAAACAACTTGATCGTGATAAAGTACATATTTTATCTTCTAAGATATGATATAAATCGTTGATCAAAATGAGTTTGGGAGATCGGGACAGTTGATCAAGATCAAGTTGTTAGATGTAACGGTTCATGATGACATTATATATCTTATTCTCAGCTCAATCTAAAAATATCATTCCGATCTAGGACTTGATGTTAGGGAAACCAACATCCGCCCATATTCTATCGTGATCAATGGTCCAATCTCATCTTGATCAGCTGTTCAAATCATACTTTATAAGATAAAATCTAAGCAGTTGATCAGAATTTAATTATTCGATATAATGGTCTACGAACCTAATAGATATTATTATCAGCTTGACTTACAAATAACCTTTTTCATACGTTCAATAATAAGTAAATGAATAGTAACCGATCTAGGACCTGATGTTAGGGCTACCTACATCCGTCCATACATAATAAATCTCTAACAAAACTATCGAGAAAATTAACAGATTAAAAATAGATGACTTCCGTCAGCACGGGCAAAATTTTGCCAGACGGTCCTCAATTTGATTTCTTTCTATATAGATGTGACTAGGTATTTGGCTAGATAATAATAATCAACCTATCAACCGACTACCTAGCTATAATTTTTCATTGCAAAATATACCATTTTCCACTTTTTAGTACTTTTTCGAATAAATAATCTCACGAAAAGAGCATCATTCGGAACATGACTGTATATATAAATCCTATTCAGATTTTATCGCAGTGGGACTTAACTGGATTGTTGTTGTCGTCTTGTACAATTAGTTTCATCTTGTGGATAGCAGTCGATGAAGTAGATGCAATTCATGATCTTTGCGCGATTTATAACATTCAAAAGTTTGCCAACAAAAGATCCATTTCTAATTTGTCCAAAACATGAAAGTAGAAGCATTATATAGCACCAAGAAAGCATGGATATGGGTACCAATACAATACAGATACAAAATACGGTGTGTGTATATATATATATATATGGAGCAATGTACACGTACGTACACCATCTCACATGCGACGGGGCACTCTTCAAATGTCATCTTGCAAAAGCCAGATGAGGACTTTATACGAACAGTACCCTAGCTCTAGATGGAAATCTGAAGCCCTCCAAAAAAAAAAAAAAAAAAAAAAAAGAAAGAAGAAGAAAAAGAAAAAGGGGCCATGTTTTTGCCTCAAAGTCATAGCTATCGTCAAAAGAAAACATAAAACAAATTTAAATTGACCATAATCCTCATTTATTCATTTTTTTAAACCATTTCTTCATTAAGAGTCACACAAGTACTATGCAAAAAAAAAAGAAGAAAAATGATATATATATATATATATATATATATATATACACTAAAACATATTATCTGTGCTAGCAGCAATATAACTTCTAACAAAATATAATTGCTAATAATCTAGTCACATAAAATGCATTATCTTTGTGCATAGCCTCCAAGATTGTAAATTGGATAAATGGCATTTCAGCCCCTATTTCAGAAAATATGCAAATCAGTCACTGAAAAAAAAATACGCAAATGTGGCACTGTCTTTGAAAATGAAAAAAGTGTTGATGTGGTAGTGTACGCGTGCTGCCATTTCAGTGTATTTTTTTATTTTCAAAAATTGATTTACGTAGTTCAGTGAAATAGAAGTTGATATGCAATTACCCCTTATAAATTGCTTTCTTATTTCCTTCAATTTTTTCTATAAAATTCAAATTTTGCCATTGTTTCATAGGATAATTGCATAGCAGCCCTCCTAAAAGTAACAATCGCACGTTTCAGCCTTCGGAAATACGAAAACGCGCGACAAGGCGCCGCACAAGCGCGTCACGCCAGCGCAAAAATACGTTTTAAGATGCTGAAATGTAAAACGGAAATTTTGAAGGGTTGATATGCAATTATCCCTTATTTCATTACAATCGGTTGGATCTTGAGCTGGAGGACAAGAAGGGTTTCTAGGCTGCATAAGGTTCGTTAGATCGGAAACATCTGGTCTTGAGATCGCTAGAATCCAAATATGCTGCCCTGGTGCCTGGTGTCTATATATTCTATTCCATCCTAACTTTTTTTTTTTTTTTTTTTTTTTTTTTTTTTTTTTTTTGGCTAAATGATTTATCACTTTTGCTTTTTCAATTTTTTCGATTCAGAAAATCATGTTCAAATCAATTTTTTTTTGGTTTTTCCCACGAATAAAGAACAAGACTAATCTCGTTCAAAAATAAAGCAATTTTAATAATTTTTCTTTCAGTAAGTACCTGCTACGGATTTGAATCTCCTCATCTTTTGCATAGGCCTCTTACCCGTATAATTCAACTTTGCTAACTAACTGAGTCAATACTTCTCGCTATGTTCAAATCAATTTTCGATATCTGAATTTTTCGGCCGAGTAGTATAATATCGCAAACAATATATCAGTGTCGCTAATATTTTTTTTTCATTTTGAGATAAGGAGACGAAATTTTTTCGGTGTACCAACTCCCGATATTACTGCAGACACTATTTTCTAACGATCTATCAGCCGTATTCTGCCAAAAACTGCGGTCGAAAAGTAAAACTCCTTTATGGTGTAAGCTCCGAACCATGTATGGAGTATTGACGCACTTCCAGCCACCACATTAGCAATCCCAGTTAAAAACTCTCTGAATGCATATTTTTCATTTTCAAGACCACCCGTGGGACTCGAAGCTGCTGATATGTACTTCGTGAGGCACACATTATACTGCTAGACTCATAAATGAGGAGCTAGTAATTCTGAGTTACTTAGAACTAGCGCTATCACAGCCTTAATTCACCTTGAAATCATCTAACTGAGGTGCCACTTTGACCTAAATAAGTCAATAAGGCCCATCCTAGACATGGTGTAGTGGGCCAGTCTTGGGCTTAAAATCCAATTTCGGCCCAGAACTAAGCTAAAGTGGGCTTATTTTGAAAGTGAACGGTATAGAAACATTCCGCCTAATTCAGTGAATTTCTTTTACTAAATTGTTCGACGGTTTTTTTTTCTTCTCTCTCCAACTCGAAAAATCCTTAATTTGTTTGATGATTACTTGTCTTTTTACAATTTGATTTATAATTTTTTAATTAAAATCTAAGATCATCCTCACCTTTTAACGGCTATATAGGGAGAAACTTTGGGAGTATTTTTATCCATTTTTATATGATTATCGTAATGATTTAATCTACAGATTGCACTATCTCATTTTCTACCGAATAGCTGACTTTCGATCTGGCAAGTTCGAAAACCTATACTATCCTTCACATAATCGTAAACCGATTTCGACAAATTCGACCTTATAAAGCAGATTTATTTATTCTATTTATTTATTTTAATCAAAGCTAGTAACATCAATAATTAGTTCATGTATGTCATCATGAGCACAAAGCTGGGGCCTTTGGGAACTGTAGGGATTCTTGGTTACCTGATTGTCTGCTAAAGGTTGGTAGTATAACTCTGAGTTTCATAATGACATGGATTTTTTATTTGATTTTAGAAAAATGAGATCTTCACTATTTTACCCACAAATTATGACAGGGATTTTTATTTGATTTTATAATCTTTGATGAGATCTTCACTATGTTTTCCACAGATTTGAGATCTTTTAAGCTTTAAAGTTCTTCTCTTTTACCTAGCAACTCAAGATCTTGGTCAGTGGTTTGCTTAAGTTTGTTTTCCAATTTAATTTTATATTTTTGAACTTTTTATTTATTTTTATTTATTTTTTTATGAGATATAATGTAAAGATGTTTTACTCCCCATCACAGTGATCCACACTTTTTAATAGTGAGATATAACGCATGTACTACTCTGGCGGTGTTTTTATAACTGGCTCTCATATAAGAAATGCTATTTTTATGGTTGATTTAACTCTGAAGAATTCTAGGCTGGTGTAGCATTGTCCTCACCATCCGACTTTTTTATTTTTATTATTAAGTATTTAGGAAAGGACCACTTCCCATGTGAATACTTTGAATGTGAAAAATGGTCACTCCTAAAGCATGAGGAAATAGAAAATATCACTTTTGAAAGTATTTCATTATTTCTTTTGACAATACCGCATCAGTCCTGAATTCTTCAGAGTTAATTTTTTACCCTGAAGAATGCACTCCTCGTGACATATTCGAAAATGAAGCAATGCATGAGTTGAACTATATATTGATAAAAAAGGCAATGCTTGATTTTCAAAGTGAATTTGATTGATTTTGTGTTGCAATTTTGGGAGCTTTATCATTATTTCTGCAATAATTCATTACGAAAACTACAGCTAATTCATTCACACAACTTTTATGTCAATGATCAGTTATCTTCCAATAGGAGGGTAGGAAAGGAAAACCCTATGCTTTCTTTTTTTGAAATTATTGTAAAAAATACTGTTCGTATCAGTCCACTTTTACATCATCATCATAGTTGAGGGAGATACAGTATAATTCCACCAACAAAGCAATCCCAATCTTTTCATCTGTGCCGTAATATCCTCTACAAAATACAGAGAAATTTTTCATACATTTATTTATTTATCTTACTTTTTTAAGTTTATGAAGAATAACTTGTTGTCACGTTGACCTTGACCCTATACCCCTAGAAATGTAGAGAAAAAGCATCTTTGAAATTGAAGGTTATGAGTGAAGCAGCTCTCTATACCCAAGATGACTTCATTCTCTCTTTGTATGCATTACTAGCCGTTGAATATGCAATCACGTATGATGGACGGCGAACTTCTTTCATTATATCACGTTGATAACACATGATGAATAAAATTCTGGATCCCAACCTAGCTCGATCAAAGGAGGTAACTCTTGATCAATCATAGTAACAGCTTACGGCTTTTACAGGTAGAAGGATAAAATCTCCCCATGCACGATCCAACACACAAGAGCAGAGAATTACATCCTCAAACGTACAGATGTAGGCTCAAATGAGAGACCATGTGGGTGAAAGCACTCGACCCCCACCACTCGCGCTATCTATGTGGGCCTATGCCATGGCAATGTCAAAACCCTAGAAAGTGTTCATGCAATTGAGTATGCATAGAACAAGCCCTACCTTGTAGGAGGAACCCTAATTCCCTCCCCCCCAACCCCCAAGTCATGTCAATTGTATCATCACTAACAAATTTTCAACTCTGGATGAGGGCCTTATCCTTCTCACTAGTGTTAGCCATTGTCTTGGAAGGTGTGCCATTTGTGTGGATTTCCAACTTTGTTGAATTTCATGGTGATTTGATGATCCATTTGGGATGGAAGTCAACTTGTTCTATATGTTCATAAGAAGTGCTGTATTTTCTGTATTTAGACAAAATATGACCATTAAAAAAGCCTTGATAGAGGCTAATAGATGTATGTGTAGAGGATCTATAATTAGACTCACTAAAATATTTTGCGTTGACTCGATTATTTCGAGGAATACTTAAGTGTATATAAAAGATGAATAAAAGATGAATATTACGACCGGTCGATACTAATCCTCTTTCTCTTAACATATACACATCCTGAATTCGTGAATCACACTCATCCCTGTTGTTATTACGTAGTAAAGGAGCAATCGGAGTACGTATAGATATTAGCAGGCAAAGGTAGCAACCATTTACAATAGCAAATTGTGTTCAACAAAGCCACATACCTCTAGGAAAAATAAATAAAAAATACAAGTTAATCTACTAAATTTGATACTTCACTCAAAGAAGAAAAAAAAAAGATTTTTTTTTTTTCTCCAATTTAAGGTCAACAAAGTCATGGTGGTGCCATGCATGCACCCTTTGAAGCCAAGGGACCCACATGAA
This sequence comes from Xerophyta viscosa, assembly GCA_002076135.1. Taxonomy (NCBI): domain Eukaryota; kingdom Viridiplantae; phylum Streptophyta; class Magnoliopsida; order Pandanales; family Velloziaceae; genus Xerophyta; species Xerophyta viscosa. The sequence continues at coordinate 1,840,802 of MJHO01000027.1, read as the reverse complement.
TTGTCCAAATCCATTCCAAGCCTCAAGAATCAAAAGCTGCTTTTGTCGTATACTGTTTATGCAAAAACATACACAATAATCACTTTTGTTGGCTTTTGTTGTATATTTTATACTAAACAATAGTATTGATAATATATAATTATAATGGTTTTATATATCTGGTCCTCCACTAGTTACCCTTAATTTACAAATTAGGACCCTATGAAAGATGGTGTATCACAAATTGCCTACAACAATGAAAGTTTTTTATTTTTGGGAAAATTAGGTAGATAATTAAATAGCCTCTAGAAAATCCCTTTAAGCTATCACAGATTTTTATAAAAGTATGTCTTCTTTTTTGGGTCTGTAACCACCGAGTTCAAGTTTTATCATACATATCTACGGAAATGGAGCGGTACGGTAAGTCCCTCATAACTCACGCTTGCTGAAATATGAGTTGCCATCAAAGGTAATAGTTCGAACTCCCGTGAGTAATTATCGACATGAGTTGTCGAGTAGGTTAGGGTATGTGCCAGAACGCAAAACAAGTATCGGTCTTAAAGAAGTCTTCTTTTTCTTTTTATCTAGAGTCTTTTATCAATTTTCCAATCTAGACTTTAAGAAAATTCAGAAGGTTATTGCCTAATCTTAACCTAATTAGATCCACAAGGAGTACACAAGCCCACAATTAGATACTATAAACTTTATTATTCAATTCTATTAAGATTTTTAAGCTGCTTCACAAATCACCAATTGGTTTCAGGTTAAAATATTCTATTTTTTTTTTTTAAATATGGAATTAATATATAACACCACAAGATGAAATCTCAAATTATGTGGGACCGAATCCAACGAACAAAATGAAATTATGTAGCTTGAAATTCAGCTCAGCTCCAAACGGATGCATGAAACCAAGCACAACCTCATATCCGTGATCTTTTTATCCTCCACGTACATTCAACACATACAAGAAGAACAAGAAGAAGAAGAAGAATCCTGCATGGAATCATATAACAAACCATTTAGTAGCTTTACAACGCATGCAAATGGGTGAAAGCAGACGAAGCAGAAACCCTAACCCTAACCCTAACCCTAGCAGACGTGGGGAGTGCGTGTTCTGACGGAGACTGGTGTCGGTGGTTGGCCGGGGAAAAGGAGGGACAGGAGAGCACGATCCCACATTCCCTTACAGCGACGGCTCGACGCGTAGCTAGGGTTAGTGCAAGCCCACTCACTTCATTTTTAGATATTACGCCGACGACTAGCTAGCTAGCTAGACACATACAGCGATGCTTCACCAGCTCTCTTCTCCACCTCACGTCCCCATCGTATATTATCATGCAAACATAAAAGTGAGAAAACTTTTAGACCTTTAGAGATAGAGAGAGAGAGAGAGAGAGAGAGAGAGAAGAGAGAGAGAGAGAGAGAGAGAGAGAGAGAGAGAGAGAGAGAGAGAGTGTACATGCTATGAAAGATGACGTATATAGGAAAGCTGATATACAGGTTGCAAATTAGCTACGTGGTTTATTGTTGGTCAGAATAATCGGTGGTTCGATTTGTGAGTTATCAGCGTCGGTCACTGTAGGGAAAAAAAGACTTCAAATAACGCATATATAGTTACTGTTGTTTAGTCATTAATGGTGCAGATTTTAATCGCAGAAATTTTTAGTGACTAATTAAATAGTATTTAGTCTAGATCCTTATAACTAAAGATTAATTTTTTTGTCGTGGGTTTGACCTGATTACTATGCCTCCTCAAACACAAAAGAAATCTTTCTTTTGGTTTGGCTTGGCATGTGATGCTTCTAGTGTGCATAATATTTACTTAACGCTTTGTATTCTTCGTTGGGATGCATTGGACATGACGTATTTAAGATTAATAAAGTCGTAGGGACTCCGCTCTCCTTTTTGACCAAAAAAAAATCTTACTTGATAAATTATGCTAATAGAGTAATACGATTTAACCTATAAGTCTAAGCTGATAGTAGATATACAGTTTGATTTCGATAAGTTTATAACAGCACGCTTGCCAAGCGGGTGGTTCGACCTCTCTTCATGTAATTGTCGTAGTGCACAGTATATAGAGACCCTGCATGAGCTCGGCGATAGAGAGGTGCCAGAGAAGCTAACTTACTGCCAAAGAGGACTATGGAGAAATTGACGGATTACGAATGGTTTTGAACAACTATTTTCTCCAACATCTAGTCTATTCCATTAATTGTAGATATGGATCGATCGAGAAATTTCGAACATAAACATAATATCTCATTAATTATTGATAATGATGCATTAAAAGGACGCCGACAAGAAAAGCGACCGCATAAAATATTTGTTTTAGGATTGACATAGCAACCGGCCATTAGCTACTACAACCAATGATTAGCTAGTGAATAGTTGCCATGTCGTAGCTGAAATTGATTCGGGGACTATAAGCCGGTCCCCGTGAATAGCACTAAATTGTACAATATACATATCGATGTTGGTATTATCCCTATCAAGAAGAGTGTGGCAAATTTGGAAGAAACATCAACTCCAATATGTGGACTTGTTTGTGTTTGGGAATGGATCCATTTCTCCTGATTGAGGACTCAACCAGAGAATAATTTGGAGGGATGTCTCACCCCTTTTGGGTCTAGTCTATAGTGAGTGAGCGGCTTGGCTTGACTACAACCACTAGAAATAGTAGACATTCCGGAGCCCACGATGGCAACCCTGTCCGACGGGCTAGCTGCCAACCTAGCTAGTCGACATAATCTAATATTGGTCCATGCACGTTGAAATCGTAGTCAATTGAGTCATCGAGGTAGAATCACGATCAAAACAAGAAAAATCTTCGGTTTTAACTGATACAAATAGATTTCCATATTAAAATTTGACTGCATGCAAAAATTTATGAAGTTCGGAGATATATGTCATACGGATGCTAACAATAGCTGCCAACATAACTAGTCGACATAATCTAATATTGGTTCCTGCACGTTGAAATCATAGTAAATTTGAGTCATCGAGGCAGAGTCGCGGTCAAAACAAGAAACTCTTCATTTTAACTGATCTAGTTAGTTTTCGCATTAAAATCGATTGCATGCAAAAATTTATGAAGTTTGGAGATATATGTATGCGGATGCTCAAGCACGGTCAAGTCAAATTTAGTAGGGTTCATGCAAATGAAATCATAGTCACTTGAGCCGCGGTCAAAAGTTGATAAATTACGGTTTTAACCGATTCCAGTTGATCGGAAATTCATCATCTATTGTAAATTTTATGAAAAAAGTTGGAGATGCATACAGCGACTTGAGAGCCACTTAAAGGGGTTAGCTAGGATAGCCGTGTTATGATATGTTCGACGGGTCAGATCCGAGGTGGGCCAAGGACAAATATTCTGGGCAACTGTCATGAGATAGGACCATGCTAGAGCCAACAAGACATATGTGGAGCCAAGGGCAACTGTTGAAAGCAACAGTGGAAGTACAGTCCCCCATGGCATGTTCTGTCCCATTGTGAGCAAATCCACCTCAAGTGCCTTAATTTCTCATGCATATGTCTTTTTGCTGCTAAGCAATTAAACAATTATCATTCATTATATATATATATTATATATATATATATATATATATATATATATATATATATATATAATATATATATATTGGGCACTGTGCGCACGAATAGATTCGAGGTCGAGTATCCGTGGGAGCAGATAGATAAGTGGTTTTTGAAAGACGCATAGTGGGCCAGTATGAACTTCGGGTTGGTCCGAGTTGGATTCTGGCTTGTGGTCGAGTTAGATTCGAGGTCGAGTATTTGTGGGAGCTGATAGACAAGTGGCTTTTGAAAGAGGCACAGTGGGCCAGTATGCTCGTTGGGTTGGTCCGAGTTGGATTGGGCGCTGTGCGCGCGAATAGATTCGAGGTCGAGTATCCGTTGGAGCAGATAGACAAATGGCTTTTGAAAGATGTACAGTGGGATAGTATAAACTTTGGGTTGGTCCGAGTTGGATTCTTGTTTGTGCATGTAATACTCATGCTCATGGATTGTCCCACATCGGCTGATGGCTGGAAGATAATGTAGTTAGATGTACTTATTTGACATGCTAGATTTGAAACCTTATTTACCAATTTTGTGCTCATATACTGTGTATTGGGATGTTATCTTCAGATCGAAGGTCAGATAGATATAGCATCCTCAAGTTATGGATATATATATTTTATCCTTTCCAGACTACGCTCCATCAAGACTTATCGTTCAAAAAATATTTTAATGTAATATTTTATCTCGTTATGATATGGATAGATATTGCAAGTTGTCGATAAATGTAATATATAATTATGCAATGTCCCACGACATTGCTTCCCAAAATATGGCAAATTCTTTGGCCGTATATCAATAATAATGCTTCACCCCTTTTGATATGTATAGCGGACCCTAATAATTATTATTCTTCAATGTATTTTCGCTATTCCGCTTCCCTCCAAGACCATCCAAGCTAGTATTGTATATATATATATATATATATATATATATATATATATATATTATATATATATATATATATATATATATATATATATAATATATATATTAGATGAGCTAAAAAAAAAAATATCTTTAAAGGTATCATTGAACCGTTAAATCAAACCAGCTTTAATCATAATCAACGGTCCAGATTTTATCTATTAAAATATACTATAAAATCATTGATCAAGATGAGATTTGAACTGTTAATTACGATCAAATTGTTTGATCCAATTGGTTTATGATGCACCTTACAAATTTATCATCAAACTCGACCTAATATATATATATATATATATATATATATATATAATCAAAGCACCGCACCACATGTGTTATCTTGAATACCTTCTAATAAACACTTTATGGCGTTCATCTCTACAATTTATGGCTTATAAGTAATTCCGAATTTTCATTTCAACACCACTTTATTCCGAATCTTAGAGACTAGGGGACTCAATTTGTTTGGTTATTACTACCATTATCTATATATATCTTGTTGGGGGCTTTTGTCATAGAAGTCCCTGCTTTATATAACTGTTTAAATCAAGTCCCTGCCTTTTAATAATAAAAACTTACAAGATCACTCCATCTCTCTCTCTCTCTCTCTCTCTCTCTCTCTCTCTCTCTCTCTCTCTCTCTCTATATAAATATATATATAATAGTAATTTAAATAAAAGAAATAAATTGTTGACGTACTCTATAACTATTTTTATTCAAAGTGTTTTATAAAATTAATTTTTGTTATATTTATTTTGAGATCTAAAATTTTTCTGACCGACAAAGAGTTAGATTCTAAAAATAACTGTTAAGAGATATTTAAAAAAAATTAATGTAGAAGATATAGGAATAAACTAAAATATATTTTGAATATAATATATATATAATATATATATATATATATATATATATTATATATATATATATATATATTATAAATATATATATATATATAGAGTGTGTGTGTTTTGATTTTAATTTGTAAATTATTAGGAATGAAATTTATATAGAAAGATGATAACATATTCAAAACCTAGTTGAAGGCTCTAAAGAGAATTAATGATACATATTAGTGAATTTATGAGATTTTTAACCCTAGATATGAACACATACATGAGGGATTAAGAAGGTTTAATGTTAATTTTGTTCGGCAAAAATATTAAAGGAAAATGGCTATGTTGGTAGCATAAAAAAGCCTCAAAAGTCTCAACTTTTTATAAATATAATTTATAAATTCAATTTGATTAGCACTTTATTCTTCCAAGTAAAATACGGAAATATTTTTTTATTAAGGGAATGTTTGTGTTAACCAAAAAGCTTATTTGATTTATATTAAATAAATCAAAATAAATCATTTGATAGCATCGATGATTAGAACATCATTTTTTGCATTAAATCAATCAAAATTTAAACCTTTTTAAGAAGATTGATTAAATTGGAAGAAAGTTCACAATAAAAAAGAGATATAGAGAACTTGTTGACTACATAAGAAAGTCAAAGTCAACATAGATAATAGTAAGTCAACTTAGATAATAGTAAACTTACATCTTGGAAAGGTGTTAAACAGTTAAGAGAGATGGGATTATGGGAGACAAAGGACAAGATGAGAGATTTGAGGAATATATATATATATATATATATATATATATATATATATATACATCAGATAATACAGCTGTGCTGCATGTATAAAATATTTAAAAATTATTTTAAAATTTACTATTAGTAAATTTATAATTTACTGAATTTACAATTAGAATATATTTTTTGTTTTGTCAATTATAATGATGCGTTATAATATTATATTTATTCTGAATAGAATAAAAAAATAGATCTTAAAAGAAACTTAGAAATACATATGTACAAAAAAATAATCTAAACAAAACTATAGTGAGGATATAAAGAAGAGAAAAATAGACAATTTTATAATTTTTTATTAAATATTATGATATAAGACATCACCAAATTCTTCTTTTGTCAAAAAAAAAAAGAAATTTTAAAAGAACTAAGTCACTTTGCTATTTTATCTGAAATTTATATTTTCCAGATTTTTTTACGGCATCAAAATGTTAACGATAAACGTTTAAATTATAGATAAATTTGTCGAGGGTATTTTCGAGTATAATTTTGATAATATAGTCCATAAAATAATTACTCAAAATTATTTGATTAATATGAATTTGGGGGAATTTTTAATTTTGGGATTGCACCAAACACAATGCAGGCCATCTCCTTTATAGATGGGCGTAAAATAAGTAAACTCCTCCGGAAGCAAACGGTCTAGGGAATTTAAAACGCCGTTAACACCTTCGGAATATTTTCAAGGGCGGCTCGACCGCCGATGAACCGAACCGCTTCACGAGGCGAGCCGGGTCAACCCACGCTCGGACCACGTGGACCGGCAGAACGGGCAAACCGAACCCGCTCCACAGACTGTACGGCCAGGTGCAGTTCCGTAACGATGACGGTGATGAAGTCAGCTTGCGTTTGCATTCTTTTTGCAGATAAGGCCCCCCAAGTTCGTACTGGGGAGGAAGATATTACACCTCACCGTCCCGATAATTAACTTTGCAATATAGAAATTTTACAGCACCATCCCCTCTTGGCTTTTAATAATATACAAAAAAAAAATTAAATTAAATTAAATTTCTATTGAACAAATTTTAAAATTTGGTCGATAATAATTTTGCATGTCATGCTACTTAATGAGGCAAATATTAATAATTAATTTTAACTAAAATTAATATTCATTTGTCTATTTCAAATTTATATAATGGTAATTTTTAATGGTCAAATATAATTTAATATTCAAGAGGTTTGAAATTAAGACGAGAAAAGATTAACAAAATATTGAAGTAATTTCTATAAAGAATCGAAGAGTAATTTCTAACAAAATATTTAATACTTCAACGGAAACAATGTTCTTCGCAAAAAAAAAAAAAGGAAAAAAAAGAATCAAAGAGTAAAATCTAAAAAGTTCGGGATTGTAAAGTGCACTATTAATACAAAAATACCAAACATATTTAGCAAAAATTTAGATAATTTAGACTTTAAATTTGGAGGTTTCTTGCTCTTTGGAAGGTAATAAATAAATAAAAAAAACATTTTTAGAGAACTTTTATTTTCAAAAATTTTGATTAATTTATTGTTAATTTTTTCTTATAGAAACACTTGAAAATTGGAAGAATAGTTTTTACCTCTCTTATTTTTCCTCTTAACTTTTCCAGCCTTCTCATCTTCACCGTTCATCTCCTAACATCATCTCTATTCCATGCTCGAAACAAATCCTATCCACACACTCAAAAATAAGAAAAAAATAGGAACAAAATGAGAAGCAAAAATACTAATATTTGTCAAAATTTTCAAAAATACCAATTGATTTTTTTTTTTTTCCATTTGTTATCATTTTTCTTTTACTTTTTGTTGATTATCTTCATGAGTGAGGGGGACAAAAGGATAAAAAAGGTACATGGCAATTATCTTATGCTTTGTACCTTCATTGGTACAATGGGAGAAAAGAGAGCCTTTTATAGGACATTAGGCTAATAAGTCTCCCCAATACTATGCAAAAATGTCAAATTACCTTTTTTTTTAAAAAAATTACCTTTTTGCCTCCTAATATAGACAAATGAATGAATCCACAAACTCAAAACCCTAATTTAAAAATGGTTACAATCCATTGTGATCTCTCAATTAAAATCAAAATTTAAGGACATAATTCAATATATAATTTCGAAGGTATAGTGATAACGCATAATAGTTTAAAATGTAGTGGATTAGCGAAAATGTAGAGTATGTATCCGGATTAAAAAAACTACAATTAAAACGCACGATTAATCACTAAAAAAATATTGATTTTTAGATAATTATCTTTTCCTCGTTACACGACAATTGGAAAAAAATGTTAGATTTGGTCGCCAATGGCCGTATCTTTACTGTAACAGAAAAGTTTATTTATTGCGACAACTGTAAATGCTGATTGTGGAAAGCTTACAATCGGCGTTGAAATTGGCTGCAAAAACTACTTGCGCCTGATTTTGAGCTTTTGACGACTTATTTTTTATAATCTAAACAAAAAGAAAAATTCATGTAGATATGTGAAATGAAAAAAAAAAAAATAACAACTAACACATGTCGATTGAACGATGTGATAAATGAATATATGGATATATATAGTGCTATTCCAAATTATAAAAGACAACCCTAATAAGTCATAAATTTTGTGATCCACACTTGGATTGCTCTATTTTGTGACATTATTGGAGGGCAAAGGGTGTCTCCTTTTACTCAATTTAGATATAAGGACATCAATCAAAACCCAATCCTTTTGCTTTGATAAAAAATCCAACTATGGACAAAATTTGATATGATTGAGTGCTATATTGCTCAAAATAATTGAAAGCATTTAACAAAAATTGAAGCATTTTGCAGCTCTACTCATCATCCAACATGTTTTTCATGCCAAAACAGTCCACCAACTCCTTGATGTTTCCTTTTAACAACTCTTTATTCAGCCATCCGCACTTGGGTCAACCGGATGGGATGTTTCGCCTCAGAAAGCGTGCACCATACCCAGGTTCGCTCCTACACTCACGAAAAGTGCTGCCTGAAACGGAAATGTGCATGCACGACGTGTTTACTGCGGTTATTAAAAAGCTGGTGGCTGTATATTGTAGCACTCCATGTCTGATCCAGGGGTGGAATCCAAGCCGGAGTTTTACTCCCCTGCGCTCACCTAGGTTTAATGCGGGTTGGCGGATGCGCGTAAAACAATCGTGGTCCGTAAGTTAGCAGAGACCAGAATGAAGTTTTGTCTCGTTTTCTCAAAAGAAAAAAAAAACAACAACTCTTTATTCTCCCTATCGGATTTTCTTGCTTCATTTATTTACTATTTTTATAAATAAAAAAAAATGAGCGCGGCAAATGATCGGGACTGCCATCGCCAACAAAAATGCAAGGCAGACACACATAGTTTTCTCATAAAATTTGGCCATATGCAATGTTTGCGTGATGTCAAAGAACATCGATAACGACAAAAAACACGCTCGGACAAATACTATATATTTGTTTTCTAATCACGATTAATCATCCCGTATTAGGTCGAAACCGCGGTCAAAAACTAAAATCTCGACCTAGTGTGCGTTTCGAACCTAGACATGTGCTTTATAAAGTACACGTCATATCACCAGATCCATTGAAAGGGGACGAGAAATAAAATTTTATCATCCACTAAATTTACACATTCTTTCATTAGCTTTCTACCTCACATATATCTATCACTCTTATATGCATCCCTTTTTTAATTTTGTTTATAAATTATCATGAAAAAGTATGTCCGCATCCGATTTACTTTTGTACGACTGTCGTAGCAGATAAATTTATGGATGATAATTATTCATAATTTATTAACAAATGAGTCTTTGCATGCCGTAATCTTATATATTATCAAATTGGCGCGAGAATGCATGAGATGCTTAGTTGCTTTTTTTTTTTCCTGAAATAACTCTTTTTTGGGAAATATTCATAAATATGTTTGGATATTAGCATTGATTTGGATCATTTTATCATCAAGGGCCTGTTTACATTGGAGGAAAGTTGAGGAAAGTGGAATAAAGTGGTTAAGTTCCACTTTCCTCACCTTTTCTTCCACTTCTCTTGTTTACTTAAAAAGAAAGGGGACAAGTGACTTTCCTCAGCTTTCCATTTAACTATCTTTTATATAGGATTGTTACATTCCCCACTTCTCTCTAAATTGGAGAGAAGTGAGGAAAGTCAATATATATATATATAAAATAAAATATTAATAATAATTATTATTATATAATAAGATAATATTATTAATAATAAAAATATATTATTTAAATTATTAGTATTTAAAAATTATATTTATTAACACTTAGTAACTATTAATATATAACATATTTTATTAATATATTAATTAAATATACATTAATAATATATATTTATTATACAACATTTATTTTATTTAATAATAATTAAACATATTTTTTATTAATATATTATTCCAATTTAATATTTATAAATTATTCAATATTCTTATTATCATTTTATTATTTATTAACATATTTTTTAAATATTATTTACATATTATTAGCAACCTAGGTTTAATGATATTTTATGTTAATATTATACTATTTACCAATATCTTAATATATGTTTTATAAAAATATTATATACTAATAATAATATAATAATCGCAATAAAAGTAAATTAATTATTAATATATAATCTATATATTATTAATGGACCTTTTAATATTATATTAATGATATAATTATATATTTATATATTAATACTTTATTTATATATTACGTTAAAATAATAATGTTATTATATAATATTAAAAATATAGTATTATTAATTTATAATAATATATTTATATTTTAATTATATATTAATAATATTAATATAATATATAGTATTAATATATTAATAATATAACATTATTATTTATAATATATTTAAATTATTTTATTCACACTTTCTTCTCACTTTCCAATTCCAAGTAAACAATAATAGTCAAACGTATTTTTCTACCACTTTCCTCCCACTTTTTATTCTTCCATTTTTTTCTCACTTTCTTCCTACTCATTTGTCTCACTTGCTCCACTTTCTCCAAAGTAAACAGCCCCATGAATGATACATTAGACAGGTACACTTCTTTGTCCTTTGATCAAAACGTGGCTGATTTATAATTTTAATTAATTAACAATAATTTATTATTTTTGAGTATATTTACCGGGAAATGAACCAGTTGCCGGTGATTTGAGAGACACCCGGAGTACAAGCACGCATGTACACAGCGGTTCCCTCGCCCTCTGGTCTACCGGAAGCTGCCGGGTGCAGACCTGCCCTAGCCGGTCATTCTTAATATTCTTTTTCTAACTACTTAAATTGGACAATGTAGATAGAAAATTTTTAGCATTTTTATGTACATAAAATTAATCCTAAATTTTAATTTTAATTTTTTTTTGAAATTAAAGTTCAATTACGGATCGAGTTTTCTAGAATAATTTATTAATTCTGAAAAAAAAATATTTTTTCTCATAACAAAGTGAAGCTGTTAATAACTAGGAAAATTTTAATCAAACTCGCGGACTACCATTTTTTATCAACATAACCCCTAAAAAATATAGCCTTTTAAATAAGTGGTATATAGTCATAAAATAATAGCAAATTTTTTAAGAAATTTATAAGGAAAATTATATTTATAAATAGCCAATTTTTTGTAACCATCGTAATATTCTCTTCTGACACTCACTCTGATTCCACCGATAGACCTGCGCACACATCTATAAGTGCTCAACCAACGTATCTATATTTGGCGAAAGATTGTGGACTTTTGTCAGCGTTTGGATCGAATAGCAAAATTAACGATATTACAATTTTACAACAATTTAAGACGACTATAATATATAGTATTAAAGTACAAGAAAGAGAATTTATGGTATCTTATGTCTTAACATTAAGTATTCAACAATTAAAATAAGTTTATATTATACAAAATAGTTATCACAATATTTAGGTAGTTTATATTTAGTAAAAAGTTACGAAATCGATATTTTTTCTCTGCCTCAATCAGCAGCGCCGCTTCACCTTCTTTTCTCTCTATTCCTCTCTTTTTTTATCTGTTAATATTCTATTTTTCTCAATCATAATATTTATGTGGCTGTGAGACGAGTACGAGTGCGATCCTAATTGTAGCTTAAAATCAACTTTGGCTCAGTTACTTAGCAGGACTCGATGCTGCGAGACGAGTGCGATGCGTCCCTCATAAAGGATTAGTTCGGGAGTTTAAATTGCAGCAAACATGGAGTGGAAGGGACTATTATACTGTTCTATTTTTTTATCAAAATATAGTATAAAAAAGTATATAATTACATTTTGGTTACAAATTCGATACTCCATTAAGACTTTTGGAGACTTATTGAAAAATTGAACTATACATTTGCAAATTGAATACCATCAACTAAAACCACATTTTTGTACTTTCTAATTTCCATAAATGTCCTGACTTTTCTGATTTTTTCTCATAAATCATGGTCCCTCACACAGTCCCACCCCCATCCCATTATCCCAATTCCCAAAGAAAAGAAAAAAATAAAAAAATTATGTTTTAGCCCACCTAAATCTGCATTTGCTCGGTTCAGCTTCCAGAAATAGAAAAATACGCTGACGTAGCATGCAACGCGTGTAACCACGTCGATACGTTTTCTCATTTTCGGTGGCTTAAACGAGTAAATGGAAAACGAGGGGGCTGAAACATAAAAATCCAAAAAAAATCTAATTCCAACTCATACTAATTCTACTAATATATTTTATTTTATTTATTATTTTTAGTTATTTATAATTTATTATATTAATAAAAGTAATATTATCTATATTCCCTGAGCTTCCCACTGCATGGTCTCCAACCATCCTCTGTGGGGTATCCATTCCTACACCACCTCTATATAAACCCCTCCTCCCTTCCCTTCTCATACATCACAACAACACCTCCTCTCTCTCTCTCTCTCCTCCTCTCTCTCTCTCTCTCTCTCTGTAAACAAAACACACATATTCTGCTGTCTATTAGCTATGCCAGAAGCACCAAAGCACGCCACCTCGCCGGAGACGTCCGACGCCGTGCCGGAGAGCCACCGCAGAGCTCTCGACTACATCGAGGACGTCACCGCCAACGCTGGCGAGGTCCAGCGTCGCGTTCTCTCTGAGATCCTCACTCAGAACGCCGCCGCCGAGTACTTGCACCACCATGGCCTCACCTGGCCTGACTCCACCGCCTTCCACAGACTCATCCCCTTAGTCTCCTACGAAGATATCCAGCCATACATCAACCGCATCGCCGCCGGCGACAACTCCCCCATTCTCTCCGGCCGTCCCATCTCCGAGTTCCTCACTAGGTAACTTTGTCGCACATTATTCTAACAATGAAAATTACAATGTGTTGGAAATCTCAAAGCTGACGGAGATAAATCCTACATTTTGCAGCTCTGGGACCTCCGGCGGCGAGCGGAAGCTAATGCCGACGATAGCGGAGGAGATGGATCGCAGACAGCTTCTGTACAGGCTTCTGATGCCGGTGATGAGCCAGTACGTGCCGGGGCTCGACAAGGGGAAAGCAATGTTTCTGTTCTTCGTGAAATCTGAGGTGAAGACTCCCGGCGGCCTCGTGGCCCGGCCGGTGCTAACTAGCTACTACAGAAGCAAGCACTACGTCGATCGTCTCAATGATCCTTATAACATCCTCACGAGCCCTACTGAAGCCGTGCTCTGCGTCGACTCTTACCAGTCCATGTACGCTCAGCTGCTCTGCGGCCTGGTGCAGCGCGTCGACGTGCTCCGCGTCGGGGCGGTGTTCGCCTCCGGGTTCATCCGAGCCATCAGATTCTTGGAGAAGAACTGGCAGAAGCTGTGCCGCGATATACGGTCCGGCGAGCCAGGCGCTGATATCGTAGATCCAAGAGTCCGGGAAGCCGTTTCTCGGGTCATGAGTTCGCCGGACCCGGAGCTAGCCGACGTTATAGAGAAAGAATGCCGGAAGGAGTCGTGGTACGGCGTAGTCCGGCGAATCTGGCCGAACACCAAGTACGTCGACGTTATCGTGACCGGCGCGATGTCGCAGTACATTCCGACGCTGGAGTTCTACACCGCCGGCTTGCCGCTGGCTTGCACCATGTATGGATCGTCGGAATGTTACTTCGGACTGAACCTGGAACCGCTCGCGAAGCCCGACGACGTCGTGTACACGCTCATTCCGACCATGGCATACTTCGAGTTCATTCCGATGGAGTGCGAGAATCCGACTGCGCGCGACCTCGTCCCTCTCGTCGACGTCCGACTCGGCGAGGAGTATGAGCTCGTCGTCACCACCTACTCCGGTAATCATAGCCATGCATCTAAGCCATCTTCTCTTGTCTCCTCGGATCACTCCTAGCGTCACTCCTCAACCGGTATGACGATTGAGGAGTGACTCTAGGAGTGACCGGTGATAGTCACTTAGAAGTTTAAGCTAATCAAAGTAAAAGAATTATTTTCTTTTTCTTTCCAATTTTAAAGAATTATTTTCTTTTTTTTGGGGATTTTCTAGTAATATTAAAAAAGTAGTTTTTGTAAAATTCTTTACGTTGCAGGATTGTATAGGTATAGAGTGGGGGATGTGCTGAGGGTGGCCGGATACAAGAACAAAGCGCCGCAGTTCAAATTCGTGCGGCGGAAGAACGTGGCGCTGAGTATAGACGCCGACAAGACGGACGAGGTGGAGCTGCAGGCGGCGGTGCGGGAGGCGATGGGCCACTTGGAGCCCTTCGGCGCCCGGCTGGTCGAGTGGACCAGCTACACGGACACGACGACGATTCCCGGCCACTACGTGGTCTACTGGGAGCTGCAGCAACCGGGACTGTCATATCCTCCGCCGCCGCCGTCGGTCTTCGAGGACTGCTGCCTGGCAGTGGAGGAGTCGCTAAACACCGTGTATCGCCAGTGCCGGGCCGCCGACGGCTCCGTGGGGCCTCTGGAAATAAGGATCGTGGAGGAGGGGACTTTCGACAAGCTGATGGATTTCGCGTTGAGCCAAGGAGCCTCCATTAACCAGTATAAGGCCCCGAGGTGCGTCAAGGCGGGGGCCGTCGTCGAGTTGCTCGACGATAAGGTCACCGGAAAATATTTTAGCCCTAAATGTCCTCACTGGACGCCGGGAAATAAGCAATGGAACAAGAATGAGCAGAACTAATCGTTGTTGTTCACGGAGCTCTGATGGCCATTAATGGCGGTTAATGGAGGTTTAGTTTTTTACTGTAACAAAAATTTGAAATCTGCCGAAGTTGGAGGGAAAATTTGGTGCAGTTCAGTAGCTGATTAGAGAGAGAGAGAGAGAGAGGTTTAATTTTAGGATTTAATTTCTGATGAATTTCTTCTAATCCATGTGGTTAATATCTGTCTCCTTTATTTTATCCAAACAACTGTTCTTCGTTTTCTTTTTTTTTCTCTTTTTTTTTAATTTTTTTTCCTCTTTTTTTGCTTTATTTTGTCTGATCAGTAGGTGCTGATAAAAGTGTTCCAGACTATGTATAAAGTGCTTTTCCTTTTCATGGAATTTAATCCACTTTTTTGTCATATTTTTCCAGCTAAATCTTGTCACTAACTTTTCCAGGACCTATATAAAAAATTATGAAAAATATCATGAAAAAGAGCACACGATTTAATTTCCAGACGGCATACGATACTCCACATTTTCTGCTGAACTAGACTTCCGGCAGAAAGTCATCTGTTTTCCCCGTAAACGGTGTCCAGTTCCGTGCCACATTTCTCACAATACATCAAATTTCTAACAAAATTATTTATTGACATTTGATATAATGTAGTTCAGTTTTAGTGATTTGTTCAAAAATGCTACAGCTCCCAAATTTCATCCAAAATCAATTAGAAATTGAACCATGAGCTTTACGCCACGATGGCGCTCGACCAGGCTCCGTCATATGACATATAGCGTTCGACCAGACGTCACCTGGAGGACACAACTGGCCCATCGGCAAGTTCGGGTGTCCGGATCAAAAGTACACCATTCCACATGGAAAAGCATGTGTGGGCGTCCGTGTATAAATTTTACTTCTCCTGAGGACGCCTCCAAGGCTCGAACCTGCGATGGGAGCGCCATCAACCGATGTTTAATTGTAAGCTATTACATGATATGTTGACAAAGTATAAGCAGTAATAAAGAGGTGCAGAGAAAGAAATATTACAATTATATGTTTTTGCGATGTTATGTTACAATTAAAAAAAAAAAAAAAAAAATCATATCTTCGACGGAGCAATGAAGCTCCCGGACTTCCTCAACAAAAATCATCAAGTTTACTCTAAACATACCCCCGAGGGCCTCACCCTTTGGCTCGACCGGTTACAACCGGCCCCTGAGGAAGGGTCGGACATGGGTTCAAGTCCCAAGGATGCCATAACATAGAGAATATGCAGCTCGACACGTTTTCAGCCGAATTTGCTAAAATTGATAGCTGGATAACTCACAATACTCTATATCTGATTCTGGGGCAATTGGGACAACGCCAGGAGGGGGTTTTACTACCTGACCAGCTCCAAGTCCAATGCGAGCTGGATGATCTGGTTAGAAAATGATGTCTAGTAAAATAATATGGTATACGCTAAACATGATGTGGTTCATTAACAGCATGTCGATCTATCAACGCATGATTTTTGTTGAAGAATTCCAGACGTAAGATAAAGGTTGAATGCAACATCAACCTCGATGCCAATTAAGCTAAGATAAGACATGACGAACATTAGTACTCTCGGCTATAAGAAAAGCAATGCAAAAGAATTCAATATGCTCTAGGGAACAAAAATCTACTAGCATGATCAAAAGTGATTTCATCACATCATCTCCAGACTGTGGATTTCGACTTGGAAATTCCAAACATTTGGTGCCCGAAAAAGAATATAAAGATACTATTACAAAGTATTCGGAATGTTATGCGAAACTGTCGAGAATTCTGTACGATATGAACGGCAAAAGGAGAACATGATCGAAGCATTTCGTTCAAGAACTTTACATGTCTTTATCAACTTGGAAATACCATAGAAATTCACTATTAATTCATGTATGGAAGAATATTTACCAACGTACCGCTGTATAGGCGTAAATCTGGGATGATAATGCAAAAATAGTTGGAGGAGGGCCTGAAAGTGACAGAAGATATCATCAGGGGACTCACTTTGCAAAATACTTTGATCACCTATTATTAATTTTTTTTTTAAAAAAAATGTAGAGGATGATGAGCTATAGAACCAACAGAAACCAACCCAACAATCATATAATGTCAGAGAAGAATTCATCACAACACCCCAGTTGGAAATTTTCAATGGTGGTTCACAGAATTCCATGTCTGGAAGAACTCTAAAGATATCATTACAAATTCATGCTGCTATTATTCTAAAAATAAAGCAGTGAAAGACACCAAAGAAAATAAAAAAACCAACTTTTGCTCAAAGATGGAAGAGAATCCAATGTGTTTTTTAAGGGACAGAAACTGCAATCTCTGAGTCAATTGCCCCTGAAAAAAACTATTACAGAAACTGCAGGAAAGGAATCAGTTACTTTTATTCTCTCATCTTTGTTAAAGATTTGATGGATTCTTGACATGCTGGGGTCCTCTGAACCACAGACAGATTTAAAGCTTATCCAGAGCAAAACAACAAAGATAAGTAAAAGAAAAAGAAAGGTAAATTATAAATATCAGCCCCTAATTTTCAAAACTCTTCCGGTTCAGACCCCGACAAGAAAAAACTTGTTCAGATCAATCATTGGTCGAAAACTTGTAAATGTTCTAAGCGACTATTATAGTGTTGCTAGCAGTGTATCATAGTGTTCGGACCAGCTAGTTTAAGTGTTGCTACCAGTGTACCGTAGTGTCGTTACATAATGTATGATCGTGTTGTTAACAATCCGGCACACGTACATCATGAGCTTCATTGAATGGTCGTAGCGCCACCATGGATTCCCAAGGGTTTTCTGTGCCGGCCGAGCCGAGTTTCGTAAACTACAGATCCCAGCACGTGTCGATGGCCGTGACCGAATCGTGCCGATTATAAAGTTTAATTATTTTATTTTTTAAAAAAAAAAAAATAAAAAATTAATTTAAATTTTAAATATAAGATTTTTTGACACGTGCCGTGCCGGTTCGTGCCGTGCCGACAACCGCCAGAACAGGCACATGCCATCCGGCACGGGCTGTGCCAACCGACACCCAAAACCATGGATTTACCTACGTTGCTGCATACAGAAAAAAAAAGATTTCTCCTTGTTAAACTCACAAAAAAAGAAATGTAGAAAATTAAGATAGCTCACATGGAGATCTCTGCAAAGCCATCTAACTATCTAACAAAACTCCGCAGACATTTCCTGCACAAAGTGTTGCTTTCTGTAATATTATATAAGTTTAAAGACCAACAAAAGCTGCATGATGTCTTTAAATAACCTTTGAAAGAACCCCCTAAAGTATAACTATGATTCAGTTTTCTTTCTACAAATCTTGGCTTTTATTTATTAATATAATATTTGGTTATTTAATAATGGTTAAGCATCTTTTTCTAAAAGAAAATTAACAATGGTCCAATATCGACAAAGTGTGAGACTTTTTTTGCTATTTGATCGAGTCAGACCTCGGTCTATCGATGATGTTCGAAGGCAGAAATTCACTAGGAGACGTTAACAAACATATGCACGACACACGAGACATTAACAGACAGTTGCTTGACACACGAGACTTTTACGTAAAAACTCTCAAAATATCATCCCCCCTAATTTTAAAAAATGCACCAATATGAATAAGGTTACTCAAAAATCCCCCTTTCCTCGTCTCCCTTCCCCTATTTATAAGCAACATACGTTTTTGTGAAAAATGATTACAATTAAAATTTGACATGCCAAACATACCCTCAGGCTGCCAATTCTGATTGCGTTGTATATGAAGATCCTTTCCTTTTTTTTTTAATAACATTATTACCATAATAGGGTGGTGATTAATTTACTTATCAGAGTCGCGGATATTCTGCTGGTTGTGTCGAAATACAGTCTTATTCTGGCTTATATGTACCGAGGCTTGATGATACTGGGATCAATCGAGGTCCTTGGCTGAGATGTGCTGATACTGAGGTCAAATGAGACTCGCTGATTTAAGATCGACCGCGGCTCACTTATACCGATGTCGGTCAAAGCTTGTTAAGTACTGAAATAAGCCCATATATCCCAACCATTGTTTAATCGGCATGTCACAGTCCATATATATATATATATATATATATATATATATATATATATATAGGAAAATTTTAATCTCCACTCGAGAGGACCAATGATTGGCTCCTCTCAGGTCATATTTTAAGGATTTGAGTCTCAAATAAGATATCAGAACAGATAGAAGTATTGTATGAGAGCAAAAATGCTTAAAAATAAAAAATTATTAGGTTTCATTAAGTTGTACTTATACATCAAACAGTTTAAAGTTCGACTAACGAACGGTCCAATAGTGCGATTTCATATAATTCTAGATTAATATGATATGTACAAAATTTTGAAAATCCAAATTATTGATGTTGATCTATATGTTTATTTATCCGTATGAATCGTAATTCATCTAATTTGGATATTTGTATAATACATTTTAGATCAATTTATTCTGAGACGTTCATTTTAATCGCATTATATAGTGCACATGACGTAATAAAATTATTTGAATATTGGTTTATCAAATATTCACAATATATATCACTTCTAACCGTTCCGATCTTTTATTTACAACTCGGATCGTTAAAAATAACCAGATATATGAGCCTAGCTTGCTCCTCTCGAGTGGAGATTAGCATTTTCATATATATATATATATATATATATATATCAGTCTGGGCTTTATTCATGTTAAGGAGTACGGACACTGACATGTATACAAGAACATGACACGACAATTTTCAAAAAAGTAGGATACGTGTACGAATCGGATATGGCAATAAAAAATATAAAGAATTAAAAAATAATTTATATTAAGTATTTGACATCAAAATACAAAAACTTCCAACAACAAAACCATGCATAATATAACATTTTGTCCTTTAGACAAATTTAAACATAAGAGTAATTTTATCAACAAAAATAAGAAAAATATAGTATTTGAGTACATCACTATACTTATATTATTTATTACTATATATTGTTAGTATTATATAGTATTTATTTCTCTAAAAAAAAACAAAAATAAGTGTTTCTTAAAAAATTTAAAAAAAAAAAAAATCAAACACGCGTTCCAGATACTTCTGTCTAGCGTGTCCAAACTTGTTTTCCTAATTTTGGACACTTCTCTGGTATGTCCGCACATGTCCAGCCGTGTCAGTGTCAGATACTGCATAGGACAAAACTTCGACGTGTTGTGCTTCCTAGTTTCATGTGTACACTTCTCCAAATCTGAGCTGCTGGAGGAGCCCCAAGAACTTTAATTTAACACAGAAGACTGGTGCAGAAGATGCATGCAAAGGGGTGTTGACCTTGACTTTATTTCTCACGTGGGAGGTGGACCTTCTATCTACAGACGTGGCCCCACACATGCGACCACCATGCTGGATGTCCAGCTGCCATTCACACGCTTTCAACACTGTGCTATGACATTTCTCGCACGTGACTCATGAGACAAGGCTACGAAATATCGCATTGATGAACCTTGTCACAGTCAACACAAAGCCCACATGACTTGGGGCCATGAGTTTAAAACAAGGCCTGCAAAATGCAAATCCTCTAGTCCCAATATTATATTGTAGGGGTATTTGTATCTTTTATGTCCCAATATTTCAAAATTATAAAAATGTGCCCCTAATTCAAAATGACGTTTTTATGACCCCTTAACCGTGTGAAATGATGAAACCGTCATTGTCAAGTTAATTGTTCTTATTTTTTTAAAGGGAAATGATGACACCAATTTCGTCATTCATAGGACAAGCGGTATAAATACGCCATTTTGAATTAGGAGGTGGATGGCATAAAAACCCATATGCCCCTATATTATAAGAAGGTAAACAATTATACATTAGACCACTTGCATTCAGTGCCCTGCTTATCACCCGTACGGTGTACGGTGGAGTGATTGCGATTCAAGAATCTCAGGATAGGTGAAAGTGACGAATAGATAAAATTTTTGAAGGATCGCTAACCTGAGTGAGCACCATCCAGTACTTTTAAACATCCACACCGTTATTATCCCATGCATCATAAATCACTATATACATACTCAAATTTCAAACCTTCAACCTATCATTAGTTCTCTACTGTAACTTAATATCAAAATGTGATGTGCAGTAACCCAAAAAAAAAAAAGAATTGAATGGCTAAACTTGCAAAGTGGGAAAAGCTATAGAAGCACAAAAGAGAAGAAAGATGAAGAAGCTTACTTGTGGTTCTCATCTCTTGGTCTTACCTTGTGTGCTCCCTTAATCCCTGCTGCTTATTTCTACCAATGGGAATCTGTGGATTTACCTTTTATCAATCTAGGATTGTAAGAGGTAAAGATGAAGAGTAAATCGAGTGAGGCTGACAGGGTGTCATAGTGGATGGGCGGGCAGCTCTGGAACCCTTCTCATCTAGCTTCGACTCCCAGTGCCATCAGATTACGCGTATTGCAGATGCAGCGCTGGCGGTAACGCACACTTGCATCCTCTCACGTGCGACGGATGATTCGCTGGAGTTTTCAGAGTAACCTCCTAAGTAGAGCCAGATTAGGACAACTGCGGCAGTGTCTTAGCTCCTACACAATACTTGGGTCCTCAAAGAAAAAAGGTAAATTGACTAATCTTT
Source organism: Xerophyta viscosa (assembly GCA_002076135.1). NCBI lineage: Eukaryota > Viridiplantae > Streptophyta > Magnoliopsida > Pandanales > Velloziaceae > Xerophyta > Xerophyta viscosa. The sequence goes on along the minus strand of MJHO01000027.1, from coordinate 1,818,946 downwards.
CATAGTTACTAGCATGATTTCATACCGTGTTGGCGAAGTATTTCTCGCATAGTAAATTGAGGGTCTGAATCCTTCAACCATGGACAAAGCTAAAATTATAAACTACACATGACATTCATCCAAATTTCTACCTCCAAATGTTTGACAAATTCGAAAATTCTGCAACTTCAGTATTCAGTAGGCCATAAAATAATATCTTTTGATCATAGAAACAATGCAGGTCAACAAGATGGTGAAGCTTTAACCAACCACATGATTGAGATATTATATTGGGAAATCTACAGCCATGATCGTGTTATTAGTTCATTGAAATCCTTACTTTGTTTAAAATAAAAAGGAGAAAAAGAAAAATCCTTACTTTGTGAGAAAGTCATTAGTCCGTTGACTCCATTCAATACTTGTATTGCGTAAACAACTTCACGACTTCCTCCTAAAAACATACCATCCTGGAAGCAACAAAGTGTAGTTACTGTAGTATATGACAAGCTGATTGTAGTTCCAGCAACAATAACATCCAAAAGAAAATTATCAACCAAACTAAATGCATAGCATCCACACAATAGAGAGAGAGAGATTACCAAGTTCAAATTCGGCAGAGAAAGCTTATGCAAATTCATGATTGCATTTCCCAACACATAAAAAAGAGATAGTCGAGTCGTAATGATTACTGTTTCGAAAATGTATATAATAGTAACTGCAACCCCTCTCAAAAAAAAAAAAAAAAAAAAAAAAAAAAAAAAAAAAAAAAAGGAAAAAGAAAGCCTACGGGTAGGTCCAGAAGTATACATTTAGAGATAACAGACCTCAAGCAAAGCTTTCAGATAAACATTAAAAAAAAAGGAGATCTCCATGCTTAACCACAAAATAGTGAAATGCTTTTATTTTTTAAGTTTGGCTACGACAAGTGACTATCCCACCGCTCTCCATGTCGTAGATGTCTGGTCATAACTTCTGCTCCTATGAGGAGTAACATTAGATGCTTCAAAAAATGACAGCAGGTGATCTTTCAAACTAACCTCAAAAGCATACAACTACATTTGGATGATAGATGATTGAAGTGTCAAAAAACCATAAGTAAACGCCTACGAGAACAAAGAATTGGTTTGCCATACAGGAACAAATGACAGAATTTTTTGCAGATTATATATCATTTTCTATACAGGAACAAAGGTAGCAGATTTCTTTACTATTCACAACATAACTTCACAATTTCTTCCAATACAATATAGTGATATACTATATACCAAACATTGACCACAATCAGTATTCCTATTGTCTGACCATTGTAAACTAAATACAAAAGTATTACTAGTTCACTGCAAAGAAGTTAGTACCTCAACTTTGAACTCTCACCAGTTGCACCTGTGGTTTTACATATATGAATATTCTTAAGTATCATATAACAACACAAGATCATATAGGATTATTCAAATGAATATTGTAAAGTTAGCACCTAAAACGTAACTCTTAAACCTGGATATTGCCCTCACCTTGCTCTAGGCATGAGAACAAACTATGTACTCTTCTCCAAAAAAAAAAAAAAAAAAAAAAAAAAAAGAGAACAAAACCTATGTTACCAGTCACCAAACTATCTATTTATCAGCCTTTTCAGCGAAATACTGACTGGACAGTAGTCTTCTAGTTCTTTCGATTTCCATAAACTAGAACTTCAAGAGTGAAACATGTAAACGATCCACACCATCCCCTACGTGATGATTAAAGGGCGGTGCTACAGATCACGGAGGATTTGGCACGGAAGCATCACGCAACCGCGTGAAATGTGTTTCCGCGACGCGCAGAAACACGTTTCACGCGGTTGCGTGATGCTTCCGTGCCAAATCCTCCGTGACATCCAGCATTTTCCTTGATTAAAACTGCCAAACTAGAACTACTTCACTACAGCTTTAAGTTAAATGAGAAAGTAACTCCGGATGTAAGACTAAACTTTGATAAACCCATTCAACAAGGCCCGTGCACTTGAGTTGTCAGTGATTAATGTTCGCATTAATAGGTTTTAAATAACATTAACAAGGTTTCAAGCATAAAAACATCATGTGTGTCGATTAACAATTTCGTTGCGCAACGGCCCTTGCGTGTTAGCTAAACTAGTAGTGGGTGGCTTGTGAACTATCATTCATTAGTTCGAGTTCTGCCCATTGGAATGCGAGATAGGAATTTTTTCAAGTTTTTAGAAGAATATTCTGAAGGTTGTGGTGGACATGTGCCTGTACTCAATGACGTGTCGAAGGCAAGACTGCTATGTACAGGATCAAAGGGATTCGAGCCGTCCGAATATACAAATCAGAGGATGAGTCATAGAGATTAGGGTTCTACAACAAAGTTATTTTAGAAATATTCTTTGGAGATTATTTAGTAGAATATTTGTATTAGGAAAGATCATATTAGGAATAGATATTATTTGGAGTTATTTTTGGAGAATATTTAGGAGTTATTTTAGGAGATATTTTAGGAGGATTTTTTGGAGAATTTGGTAGGATCTTAGAGGGCATTAGTTTATATTATTAATTTAGTTGGTAAAATTAGTTGTAGAACCGCCACCGGGCCGCCGGTGTTTACCCTCGCAGTGTCCAGGCTGCCAACGTGAGCTGACCGAGTCGGTTCATAACAAAGACACGCCTAAGTTTTTACTCCCTAACCATGGTCCAAGAGTTGTGGTTTGAAAATAAATGTTTCTCTGTTTATATCTTGATCTTATCAGCACCACTTTTCCATATAGTATATGAAAGAACATCAGTATGTACTACAAAATGAAGCTATCAAAAGTGTACAACAACATAATAACAGTGGGAAAGTACAGTAAAATGATTAACAAGATTGTAGCAGCAAATTAAAAGTGATGAATAAGATGACCAGCGTTCTATCGATTGAGACATTTAACTACAGACTATCACCACATGCACTAACTACACTTTTTTTTTAAAATAGCAAATCTCAGATTTGTCATCAAACCAAGCCACTAAACAACCACCTTCTAACTCCACAAGATTGCTGAAGCATAAATAGAGACTCAAATAATACCTAAATAAATATTGCACAATCTATTTTCAACATTATGAAAGCAAGGGCCTTCACCCTTTGTTCATTCGACTGTGTCAATCAATTTGCCATCTTAATTGTCTTCATGCAATATGGCAAATATTGAAGCACCTCTTATTTCCCAATAGATGAAGAATTTCATAAAGGAAGCAACCCCATGATCTTTGAAAGCACATCTTCCTTCCCCAATAAATAGAAAATGTCACTAAGAGAAAATGCATCTTCATCTCCCCTTTGTATCACTCTTCATCTCTTTAAGTCCCACCAGAAGCACATTTGCACTACCAAACCCTACTATGCATCACGAGTCAGTTCATGTGGATCCAAGTGGTGTGGCAAATACCAGATCACCTCTATATTTCTCAACATACAAAAAATTCTGGGGAGCCCTTGTCGCTGTGGTGCAGCCCAGCAGGAGTGACTACATATATCTTTTGACAACTAGATAGATGCAAAGATTTTGAAACTGTAGCATTAATGCTACATGTAAGTGTTACCCAAACCACCCAGGTGGTGATTGCTAATAGTCAAGTTGCTACTCGTTTTGGTTTGAAATCCTCATTTTTTCCCTGCAATTGGTGCTATTTTCATGAAAGGTTGAAGGTCTAAAAGTTAAAAATAAGCTTTTTATTCTTAGGATAGATTGCCTACAGTTCCATTTTATTTGATAACTACTTTCTTACAGATCATTTACTCATCTACATTGAGAAGGAAATGCTGAATTTCAGTTGGATACTACTTTTTTACAGGTTTTTCACTCGTCTACGTTGAGAAGGAAATTGCTGAAAACTTTACCCACGTACATGGTGCTTGAGGATGTCTACTAAATGAAAGAGATGCAAGTTCTAGTAGAATATAAAACCTGATTATAAATTTATTTGTGCTTCTTTTAAGATATATTCATAAACAATCGTATTTGTAATTATTTTTGTTTTATGAATCAAAACACATAGAATCTCATTATAAATTTATTTGTGCTTCTTTTAAGATATATTCATAAAAATCCTATTTGTAATTCATTTGTTTTATGAATTAAAACACATAGAATCTCATCTACGAATTTTTGTAGTAATTGGAAATATTTTATTGCCTTTAAATCTTTCAGGCTCTGTCCTGAAAGCACCTAATCATCTTCCCCTAGAATCACTTTTTTTACTTCCCAATACGTGTAGGGTGCCATCAAGAGTAAAGTGCCTCTTCATCTATGATGAAAATTACGTCTTCATGTTACATCAAAAGCACTTCTCAATTCCCAACAGATGGTTGAAGATAAGTTTCTCAAATGCGATTATAACAACAACTGCAACCAGTCATAAATCCAGGGTCTAGTGTTACGGGCGAAGGCATTTGTCCCGTGACCATGGGGCGTCTGGGCAGCGCGCGCCGGCAGAGTCAAGGCCAACCTTAGGAATTCTCTAGAGAACCCTTGAGTCTTAAGTTTTAGAAATACTCTATAGAGTTAATATTTCTTGGGGACTCAAGGAGTCTATAAATAGGGGTCCCCTCCTGATTTGTAACCATCAAGAGGAGATCAAGGGAATCAATCTAAGAGTGTAGTGAGAGCTAGAGAGCATCCTTGTACTACTCTCTTGTAATCCTCTTACATACTAGTGAAGTTTTCCTTGACAAGTCTTTGGGACGTGCTTAGAGTGTCGTATACGACGCAAGCACAAGGCTTTGCCTTTGCTCGTACATAGGGGTGACGAGAGTCCGAAGCATCGGTAGGCTTTGGGGTAAAGGCTGACTTGGTCACGCTAGGGAATGAACCAAGTGCCGGTATGGGCGTCTTAGTATAAAACTTGCTAGCCCCATGACATCGGGGAGGGTAAGATGCAGGCAACCATATTCTGAGGAGGCTATTTCTGTAGAACCCTCGTCCTAGGTATCACATGCTATCAAATGCGCTCATGCTTATAGATTATTTTTAGGAGAAGAAAACAGATTAAATATATGGGACTTTCAGAACACAATGGCCTAACAGTCCTTTGATTGACTAATTATTAGAAGAGTACATCTTTTAGGCTATAGAACTACAAAAATTTGCTAGGTACTGTGCCATATTGTTACTTGTGAGAAAATAAGCCTAATTTTCCGTTTGAACTATTCAGGGTTTTACATGCCCATCAATATGCTCTGTGCTATATGACACCTATGGATGCTGACAGTTACCGACACTGGAGCGGACCAGTATAGCAAATGAGCAAAAACGTTATTCTTTATTTATTTTAATTTCTCTTTTGAAAATAATAACAAATATGCGTCAGCATAGTTGCAATAGCATTTTCGGCATAGCCGGAATGTGCGAGATGAGTTTCAAAACTCAGCTTGACGCAGTGCTGAAAACCTTGGAATTATTGTGTTTTTAGTTTGTATATGTATCCATTTGGTTTTTATTCTTCTGTAATTATTTCTTTCATTTTTGAAATTAAACTTTTGACCCTAAATGATATAGTCAGCAACGTGGCTGGATATGTGGCGAGCGAGCGACGTCGGTGCTCGTCTATCACACCGACGTCTCTTTCTCAGGCTTGACTAAGTCTGGCTGAACGTGGGTAAAAAGGATAGGAGGAAGACTAGGTCATTGGTGGCCGAGGAGGCAGCACGTGGCACGACTCGATAATGCGTTGACCGCGCATTGCGGATCCCCACGATCCGCATTTGCCTCCTCTAACCGATCGACGGAGCACTATAAAGCCCCTCACTGATGTCGAAGGGGTTGGCTTTTACTGTATTAGAGAGACTGAGAGAAGTAGTGCGAGCTACCTGCAGAGCTCGGACATTATGTACTTGAATTTGACCCGTGGCTTTTACTGTATTAGAGAGACTGAGAGAAATAGTCCGAGCTACCTGCAGAGCTCAGACATTTTGTACTTGAATTCTACCTACAGAGCTCGGACATTCTGTACTTGATACTCTTTCTCGGTGGTCGCATACGACCCGTGTTATACCTTTGCTCTAGTCGAGAGTTTTCACGTTAAAAATCGTGTTTGTTTGTGTAATTGCTTACTAATATTTTTTAGCCTAAATCGTCTTCGAACACTTAATACATCGGTCGAGTACGTGCTCGATCACTAAATACGTATATTTAAAAAGATACTTGATATATATAGCTTATATGTAAATATTTAAATGATACGTTTTAGGTGTCGAGAACGGTTTTGTTATGTCCTCTCAAAGAAAGCTTGTTCATAAATAATAGTTTCTTTCCGATCTCCAACCATGAATACTACTATTTTTCTTCTTAAATTTCACAGCAATTTTAACTGTCAAATTCCAACAGAAATCACATAAATGATTGAACAGCAATGTAAACAAGTTAACAAACAAATTAAAACTCTACTGAATCATTTCCACAATCAAATCAAAAGAAATTCATCTGAACAACGAAAGAAAGAGAGGAATTCCGTACTCGATTTACTGCGAGCGATTTGCTTTTCATGATTTTCCCTGCTCATTATGGTCAAGCTCATCGAATTGCGCGTGAAACATCGCGCCCTCGATACCTCCCGCTGTAAACCCTATATCCAACATCGTCGAGAGAATGTACATGGGATTGACGCCGGAGTGCCGGAGAGGGAAGACGAGGTGGCCGGCGTTCTGATGGATTTCTGTACCAAACAATTCGGAGCATTAAGCACGGTAATGGAGGTTTCTTGACCGTTGTTTTGATAACAAAATTAATTAGCTACAGATAAACAACAATTTTAAATTTTAAAAATTATGCCGAGCCCGGCTAGCTCGACCGGTTGGAAGACGTCTCAGAAAGCGTCACCATCCGAATTCAAGATCTCATATGATGAAATCTCTGTACCCCATGACAGAAGCCTCCGTTTATAGAAGGCTTGTACTCAGATCTCAGAACGTCGGTCGGGACTAGGCAACGGAGTTTTTCTTGAATTTGAGGTCTCTACGAAAACGTGCGCTCGCATTACGGATTCTACCACGATAGTCTCAAAAACAAATAATAAAAAAAATATGATATATTTATTATAAAACTTAGCTTCTTATTTCCTTACTAAGACAGAACTATAGTATTTAAAAATAAATACTATAGAACTTAAAATTAAAATTATTCGAATAATATAACAACTAAATACAATAACAGCATAAAGCTATATACTATATATTTTATGTTAAAATATGTCATCTAAGTTCAAAATTTAATATCATAAATAATAATTTATGATATTAATTAATAAATTAATGTAAGTAATAAATTTGATGTAATTTATTGATTTTATATGGTATCTTCTTTTATTTTTAACTAATTTTAATTAGAGTATATCAAAATATATACATATTATTAGAATATTTCTTTCAAAAATAATCACATAAAATAATATATATATATATATATATATATATATATAATAAAAACATATAATATTTGATCCGCTTGAGATATTTTATAGTTGTCCTATTGAGGCAAGTCAAAATACTCCTTTAACAAAATTTAAATTAAATTTTTTTTAGATTATCGTAATGGAATCCGTAATACAAGTACACGTTCCATAGGAATTTTAAACTAAAAAAAAAAAACTCCTCATTTAGCACCAATAAACGCTATGATATCCGAATACATGTCTTCTATAAACGAAAATTTATGCTATAGAATACATAATACGTTTAGAAAATTTTCCGAGGAATTTTATCGCACACGAATTCGAATTTAAATGGTAATTTTTTTTATATATCTTCTATCCAGTCGAGCTAACCATGCTCGGTATTAATATTTAAAAAAAAAATAAAAAAATAAAAATCCTACAATAGCTTAGTTGATCTTCTTGCAAAGTTATTCTTATATTTTTTGGTCTTGACCCTCTAGTTTTGTTTTTGTCATACATTTCGTTTGAATTTGAGTAGTAAATAATAAACTCTCCAAACCAGATTGTGAAATTCAAACTCTTTTCTTATCCCCTTTCTAAGCTATATATAAATTTAGAAAAATATTATTCTTAAGGTCATGAAAAATTCAAGACAGATATGGCATCGTTCATTATAGAAAATATTTAAAACATTATTTATACACGCGTGACTTACTTATGCAAAAACTAATCTATATACATATATAGAAAATCGAGTATCAAAATAGTTGAGTGTCATGTGGCACTTTCAATAACTTATAATATATTATACGGCATCTCTATTATCTCATCATGTGACATGATGAAAAGTTTAATTAATCACACTATTAATACAACTTATTAATCAATGCACATTGAATGAATGTATTCAATATATTAATAAAAAATTATATATATATATATATAATATATATATATTATAAATAGACTATCTCCACTCGACAAGAGCTCGCCTCGCTCTGTCGACTCCGTAGCCGTTGGATCGCGGCGATCCGACGACTGAAATCCGACCCGAGTTCTTCAAAAAGAAACGCGCGTGATGTCGGCGCGGATCGTCCGAGATGATACCGACGGTGAAACCGATCCGAGCTCTTACAAAACAATCGCGCGGATTCAGCCGTCGGATCGTCCGCGATCAGACGGCTACTGAGTTGACAGGAGCGAGCCGTCTCCTGCGAGTGGAGATTAGCATAATATATATATATTATATATGATATATATATATATATATATATATATATTATATATATATTATAAAAAGTAATTATTTTAAAACATATATATTATAATAATGTTAATAATTTAAAATGTCAATATTAAAATATATCCATATTCCATATATAAGAAAATATATAAATACATAAAAATAGATGTTTAAAATTATTGCGCCACCTGACTTCTTAAATAACCTTCGATGTCTCATTTGCCATTTATTTTAATATCATAAAAAATATAGTATTTATATAATTAAGTTTAAAAATATTAACTATCTAGAATTAAATTAATAAAGTATAATATTTTCAAAATAACAAACTATTTTTATAATATAAATATTTTAAAATAATATAAATATATAAAAAATGGTGATCAAATCCGTTGCGTTATATGACATCTCAAATAACTTTGGATGGTACATTTGGCATTTATTTTTATATCATAGAAAAATACACGTAATATTTATTAAGATAAAAATTTATACAAATAAGTTAAAAATATAATAATTTAACTATATATATATATATATGTGTGTGTGTGTGTGTCATAGGTATGACTTAAAATCACCATCATTTTATAATACATTTTAAATAACATTTCTGTATGTTCTATGATATTTATTTTTACTATCATAATATATAAATAAAATATTTTTAATTATAAAATTATTAATTTATCTATAATTAAAAATATAAAAATATTTTTATTTATGATTTGTATTAGTACATTCATAAGGTACAAAACTAGTGAATCCTCTCCAGCTCTCCCCTCTTCGCCCCTCCTTATCTTCTTTCTAAGCTACAATTTCTCCATTAATGGCGTCGCTGAGCTCCGCGTCTCTTCTCCACCCCAAAACCCTCTTCTTCACCTCCTCATCATACCATATACCTCACTCTATCTCTCTCATCCCATGCCCCCGCTCCTCTTTCTCTCGATCGGTGGTACAGCAGCCGAAGAAATTACCGCTGGCGGTGCGAGCTGCGGCGCGGTCGACCGGCGGCGGAGATCAGCAGAGGGAGACAATAATGCTTCCTGGATGCGATTACAATCACTGGCTTATAGTAATGGAGTTCCCGAAAGATCCCGCGCCCACACGCGAGCAAATGATTGAAACTTATCTCAACACTCTTGCCACAGTCCTTGGGAGGTAAATTTTACTTTTGTTGCCAATCGAGATTCGGAATATCAGGAATTGCGGTTTGAATCGGCTATTTTTTTGTATGATATTTATCAGCCAGTATCGATAATATACTCCCAGTATCCACACTACCTAATCTGTGTATAGAAATTTGCCTGCAACATTGCCTTGTTTATGTTCAAAATTTTTGTAGATAATTTGTTTAAAAGTTAGTTTTTCCGTTTGAAAATGTAATTTTTTGTCCACTGGTTTGTCAGCTAATGAACATCTTTGAGATGTGATTGCTAATTTTACAGCTTCACTACAGGAAAAGAACAATTTTATGGGTCACTGGCTAGGTCAATTCTTGAATGCTTGCATTGTGGAGTGAGCAAACCTTTTATAAACTAAAAAAGTTTTCTATGATTATCATACGTAAACAGCTCTAAGTAGTAAGGTTTGGAAAATGAAGCACGGACACGTCTCATAAATTGTCGTGATCGGGTAGGTATCGAACACTACATCCAAGGACGCAAATTTCTATATCCATTTGCGAGCACTTATTTATAATAAAATTACTTATTTAAGCGTCTTTTGAAAATAAAAGCAGTACATTGCAAGGTTTTCTGTGCCGAGCCGAGCCGAGTTTTGGTAAACTCATATCCCGGGCCTCCCGGCACGTGCCGACCGTGCCGGTGGTGCCGTGCCGTCCGTGCTGATATATATTTATTTGTTATTTTAAAAAAAGTAAAAATAAAAATAAAAAATTAATTTAAAACTTCAAATGTAAGATTTTTTGACATGTGCCGTGCCGGTTCGTATTGTGCCGACAACTGTCGGAACATGCACGTGCCGCCCGGCACAGACTGTGCCGACGGACACCGAAGACCATGGTACATTTTGACATTAGATAATTGTGCCAACTTAGTTTAGGAGAAAGTTAAAAATTTGTTATCTCGGATCTTTTATACATTTTACTAGAAATTGAGTATTTCTTGTGGGAGGCTATGATGAAGAAGTTTCTTTTTAGTTTTGTAAAGCAGTGAGGACTTGGACATTCTATTTGATGTTTGCCAATATCCCTGGATTAGATTCGCGGAAGAAGAGTTCACTTCGTCATGTGCATTACAAAAAGCTGCCAACTGGAGTTTGCATTCGCATTGGCTTCGTATTACTTATATCCTTCTAAAAGTTTAAACAAGTTGTTATAACTTTAAGAGTTTGAAATTCGATTAGTGAATGGTCATTTATGTTAGTTTTTATAATTTCTTGTTCGACAACTAGGAAAAGGGTTGATTAGTATATTGGAAGTTCCTGACTGCTTTTTAAGTTTTCAAAAGGCAGATCGGACTGAATATGGTGCGGTTCTCTTTTTTTTTTCCTTGTATAGTTAAAGTAACTCTACGTGTCCCGAAAGATGACCAAAACTACGTAGAAATCCCATTGGTAGTTAATTTTCAATTAGGCTGTGTGCCACGGTTGAATCTGTGGTTTTATCTACCACTACTTTTCGGCAACAAATTCTTGTTTATCACCCTTTTACTCCTTTAGTTTGATATTTCCCCTCTTCCCAGAGTCCGGATTATGTTGATGCATGAAATTTCACACTCTGAATTTTATTCTCAAATATATTGCTGATAATACCTGGCGCTTGATATTGTTTTGCAGCATGGAAGAAGCAAAAAAGAACATGTATGCTTTTAGTACCACTACTTATACTGGTTTTCAATGCACCGTTTCTGAAGAGACATCAGAAAAATTCAAGGGTAAGTTTATAAGTGAAGAAAAATTTACTAATTTATTGAGTTTAAACTATTCAGCATAGCGGGGGGTGGTGAGCTGTCGCAGTGGTAGGGTGGGCCTCGGAAAGCCTCCCTATTCCGGGTTCGACTTCCCGCGCCTCGAGTTGCACATAAAATATGTTATGCTGGCAATTACATGCACATATGTCCTCTCGTGTGCAACACAGCACTCCATGGTGGGAGTGTCTCCTGAGGGAGCCAGGTGGGGTCTTATGCGGTCAGAGCCGCCCTAGCTCTTGATAGAGATGGGATCATCTGTGCTTGTTAGCACAGACGATCCCGTGTTGCTTTAATCTGGGCCGTTAATCGGCCCAGCACGTATCACGAGTTTTTTATTCTAAACTTTCGTCGACTTATTTGACCTATTTTTAATACATCTTTTATGAAAATTATGAACTACCAATGTTATAGATTTGATGTGATCTACATTTTGTAATTCAACAGTTTTTTCAAAAATGTCAATACAATATGATAAAATAATGATCAAAAGTTTTTAATCTTATTTTGACATATTATTTGAATTTTTTTCGAAAAACTTTGAACTACAAAATTGTAATATCACATCAAAAAATCTACAATTTGTAGTTAATATTTTTTTATAAAATATATAAAATTAGATCAAATAAGTCGACGAAAGTTTAATAACAAATCTCTTTATACATGCTGGGCCGATAACGGCTTAGATCACGTACCACACGGGATCGCCTGTGCTGACACACGTACCACACGGGATCGCCTGTGCTTGTCAGCACAGACGATCCCATCTCCTCCTGATAGGATCCCTGGACTTATCCTTCTTGGTTATATTTTTCTAGGATTGCCTGGTGTTCTCTGGGTGCTGCCAGATTCTTATATTGATGTGAAAAACAAAGATTACGGAGGTCCGTATAATAACATTTCGGAGATTATGTACGAAAAAATTCTCATGTCGACAAATTAGCTGATTATCTTTTGTTCTTCATTTTAGGTGACAAATACATAAACGGAGAAATAATCCCATGCACTTACCCCACATACCAACCAAAGCAACGGAATTCGAAGTACGAGAGGAAAAGGTACGAGAGACGGAGGGATGGTTCTTCTACAGCATGGAGAAGACCACCGCAGGAATCTACTCAACAAGTTTCAGATTCTTGATATGGTAAAATCAAGAGTAATAATTTACTTGCTGACCCAACAACTTGCACCCAGAAAAATACACAATCAAATACTAAGTTGGTGCAACTAGGGATGTAAACGAGTCGAGCCGCTCATGAGTAGTTCGAACTCGGTTTAAATGAGCAAGGTGATACTCGAGCTCGGCTCGAAAGCTCGTAAGCTCGAAAAATAGGCACGATAAGGTCATTGTGAGAATATTTTGTTTGTCATTATATTAATTTTTACCATCCAAATATATAGTTAAAAATTATATAATAACAAAAATTGCTATAAAATAAATTCACATATTTTAATGGATAAGCACAATAATATTTATGTTAGAACAAAAAATAAATAGCATTATATATTCATAATTTCACAGTTATTATGCTCGATTAAGCTCGAGATCGGCTCGAACTAAATTCGACTCGAACTCGAAATTTTTTCAAACGAGCCGAGCTGAGCAAAGCACTACTCGACTCGACTCGTTTTCACCCGTGCAACAAACTGTTGGAAATTACAAACAAAAAGGTGGGAATTAGTTTAATTAGTTACCATTTTAGTTTATTTCACCAACTCAGCGATTGTAAGTTCTTTGTGTAGTTTCTGGGGTTACAGTAATTACATCATTATCAAATTAATCGATCCTTAGCTTGGTTATTGACTTATTTCCGTTCCGTGCCCTCATGTTTGAGAAACTAACAAAACATATATACATATATATTTTGCAGGAGATTGTATGGTGTCATCCGTCGAACCTGATGATCCTATGATCTGCTGTGTTTCAGATAACCAAGTCTAGTTCTTGATGGTGGAAATGGGATGATGAGAATGTCCTGGAAAGAAAACCTTAACCATGTTAGTGTTGCTATTGTTTAGACTGAATTTTTTTTTTTTTTTTTTTTTTTTTTTTTGGGGTAAAATTTAAGAAAAAAGGTATATGGTAGTGCTATAACTCAGTTGAACACTGTTTGGAGAACTCATATTACAGAATTTTGGAAACTATGTTTTATGTGTGAATGTTTATGTTTGAATGTAAGGTGGTAATGATTTCAATTCAGGGATTGGAGCAAGAGCACATATAAGATCAAATCGTTGAATCGCAATTGTACGGTGGTGATGATTAGAGATGCAAAAAAGTCCGTCGCCCGCAAGCTGTACTGCAGCCTGTGCTGGCCATGTGTGCCGCGGCTCGACCTGTGGCTCCAGTGAGCCACGGCGGCCCGCACGATTGAGCCATGCGGGTCAACCGGCTTCTTTTTTCCAATAACGTGTGATAGAAGCACCTGCTGCTAGCAACTAGCTACGCCTTTTTTTATTTTTTATTTTTTATTTTTTTTATATAAAGAGCGTACATGGACGTTAGTTCGGTGGGTCATCAGGCCGAGCCGGTTCGGTCAGCACAGTGGGCAGTGTGGGCCAGCATTTTTGTGTACCTCTGATGATGATCTTTCAGCATGAGAAAAGATAAAATTTGAAGTGTTTTAAAGGGTTAAAGTCGTATAAACAGCCTTTTAAATAAATTGAATTTTGAAGACTTATATGTTATGTATGATCACCTTATATCTAGAAATGTCGACGAGGAGAAAAGTAGATGGAGGATTATTTTTTGTCCCAATTTAATCTCCGTCCTCGTCCCTCACTGGAAGGAGAATTCTATCCCCATCCATGCCTTGCGTAAGGATTTGTCGGGTTTGGAAATCCCCATTCCCTATTATTTAAAATAAAATAAATAATATTTAATATAATATTAATTGAAACAGAAATTATCTTATATATAATATATTTTATTTATTATATGATTTGCAGTGTTGGATCGGGCGGGGTATAGGCCCCCATCACCATCTCCGATCCTAACGGAGAATTTTTTTTTTTTTTTTTTTTTAATAAATTCCCATCTCCAACATGATGGAAAAATTCCAACTCCGAATCCGATTTTTTGGAATGGAGAATCGGCATTTCTGATTCGGGATAAATTGACATCCCTATTTATATCGCTTTTAAAATTGGATTAAGTAGATTTCAACGTGAGAGCTGCTTTTTCCTTGCTCTTGTAAAGGGACTCAATCATGCGAAATTGACATAGGAGGGTCTGTTTTTGCAATAGTATAAAGGTTCGGCAAATAGAACTATTGTATTAAGCCAGGTTTTAAATTTTGTGCCGCATTTAGTAAATTCCAAGTTCGAGGTGTACCGACTGTACCGATAATAAAATATAATTTTTATATATTTTATTATATTTTAAAAGTTATTTTTTAAAATTTTAATTTAAAAAAAAAATTTAAGTGTCGCGCCACCAGCGTGCCGTTCGGAACTTAAAACCTTGTTATTAAAGTTCTTGCAGCCAAAAGAATTGCAATAAGCGTCATCAATGTTCTGAAAGGTCGTCAACGGGAATTAGTTTGCATACGTCATCTTCCTGCACTTCATAATGCTTCTCTAATCATACATTGACAAGTGTCTTTTTAAATCTTTCTATGGCATGCAGTTCAAAGGACACTTGTCAACGTCTGATCGGATGAATAATATGAGGTGTATGAAGTTGGCGCAAGTAAACTGATCCTACCGTCAAGGTATTACGTCTTCGAATAAGATGCCAAAAAACCGACTACTAAAGCTAGTGATGTAAACCGCACATCTACTAATACCTATCTCGAGATTATGAACAGCAAACATATCCATGTATATGATATAGTAGGACCACGGATAAACGAAGAGTGGTCGTTGGATTCCATGGTTGGTCGAGAGAGACAACCCACATGTTTGGTGAATCTCATTCCCACATGAGTACAAACACTAATAAATATTTACAAATTAAAAATATTTTTTAAAATATTTTGTGAAATTTTTTTGTCCGCAATCGGTCTACCTTAATATGCATAAGCACCAAGGTTTTAAATTTCGTGCCGTACTGAATTTCGATAAATTCCGAACTCGAGACGTGCCGACCGTGCCGTTTCGACTGTACCGATAATAAAATATTATTTTTATATATTATTATATATTTTAATATTTTAATATATTTTAAAAACTATTATTAAAAATTTTAACTTAAAAAATAAAAAAAAGTGTCGCGCCACTTGCGCGACTGGCTGGTGCCGGTTGCGTCGGTGCCGCGACGCGAAAAAATAAAAAGAAGTCGCGCCGGTGGTGCAACACGAAAAAAAAACTCGCGCCCACCAGCATGACCGAGCGAGGAAGATGAACGAAAATAAAATAAAATAAAACATGTGCCGGCCATCCCGGCACCGAGACGTTCCGGCCGGCACGCAGCATGTCATCCGGAACTTAAAACCCTGATTACCACGAGCCCAGAGGATGAACACTTTTGCTACGCATAAGAGGTTAGATTTTCAACTCCTCGGAGGAGTCCTACACATAAGAGGTTTTGTTTTTAGATTTTCGTGAAAAATTCTGCTGGTAAACGATCCACTTATGTACGACCAACCAACCGAGAAGTATAACGATGGTTATTGAATTGTAAGAAACACTTTCTCATGCCTCCCAAAATCTCATATCAATCACTTGCAGTAATCTACAGATATGTTAAACTATTGTCGAGTTAGTAAAGATCGCCGTGGTAGGGTGGACATCAAGAAGTCTTTCTATTCGGAATTCGATTGCACGCGCCGTCAGTTACGTGTAAAATATACTATATTAGCAGTACTCGTACATGCACCCTCTCGCGTACGACATGACACTCCCGAGATGAGAGTGTCCGCCTAGAGAGATTTTAGCTCAAGGTGGTAAATGGGATCCTTAAAAATATTAAAATGTTGTTCACCCGTATCGTGGCTGGCAGGACGGGTTGAATAGGACACTATAGCGATGCTCATATTGATTAGAACAATCCACCAAACCTTGTCATAGGATGGGCATAAATTCATGTCCTGGTGTGGAGGACCATTAAAACTTTCTCTTGTGGTGATCATAAACTTGTATATTACCATTATTATCTACAAATTAAAAAAAAATGAAAAAAAAAGAGTGGATGAAGATGCTTAAATATGAAGTTTCTTTGACATGTATTGGAACAAAAAAATAATATGTGTAATTGAAATCGGCGTAAAGGAGTGGGTTTGAGTGTGACTTCGGAGTCTTGAAATCGGCGTAAGTGAAGAGCGGATGAGATATGAAAACGCGTTAACTAAGGTGATAAATGAAGGTAGAGTTTCACATTTTCCGTAGTTAATTTCCACAAATATTTGAGAGCAATTTCAAACACTTTGTTCTTAAATTGGCTTCACTCGTTGATTGCTACATATAAGCTTGTATTAATATACATCAGCAACACTATAACACTCGTCAATTTCAAAAACTATAGCACAAAAATACTATATATCAGCACCAATATGACTCCTGATACAATTAGAGCCACAAAAAATACATCAAAATATGTGGTATAAATTTCGCTCGGTGATTTCTTCTTTGCTTTAGTAACAAAGCAAAGAATCGAAAGAATTTCTGATTATATCAGGATTATCAGAATTGAAAGAAGAATAATTTTTCTTTTAAAAAAACTATTCACTTCCAATAAACCACACATTAAACACACCCAACTAATATCCACTACATATTCGTCTCGTGATTTGTACATTTATCTGTGATCTGCATAAATTATTAAAATTACAACTATATCTATTGTGATATGTGATCCTAATATTGTCATATATGCTATTTAATTTATTGTGTTATTTTTTAAGGTGATTATAGCAAAATCTTTTTTTCTTTTTAACATTTATGAACACTAAATCTAGCAGGGGCAGTAGATGAAAAGGTGGTGGAATTATTTGCTTGAGATCTAAATTTTGTAGGTTCCAATCATTGATGTTCAAGAAAGAGATATTTGTCCCTATTAACATTGATTTTACCACTGTGATCTATCCTAGCAAAGGGAATCTGCCCTTCTTTTTATTTTGAAAAATGGAGTTTTAAATAATTTTTTATTTTATTAGAGTGATTTTCCCATTCTACCCTTTCAATAAAATATAATATGACAGGTTTTGTTAATATTTTTAAATTGAATAAAATAAGACTTAGCATTAGTTAGGAAGACCAAAATAACCTTGTAGTGCTTAACAATTACTTTGGCATGTATACAACTATATACATTTATATAAATTTAAAAAAAAATCTCAAAAGCCAAAAAAAAAACCATTATCATTATTTCCACATTTTACATTCTTAAAGGGAAAAAAAATCCCGTCGAGATTAGAATAGAAATTAAACTCGACGATGAAGATATATATATTCTCAGGTCGAGCTGAGAATAGCCTTTTATATATATCTACATATATAAGCTATTCCCAGGTAAATTTTGTTAATATTTTAAATTGAATAAAATAAGACTTAGCATTAGTTAGAAAGACCAAAATAACCTTGTAGTGCTTAACAATTATTTTGACATGTATACAACTATATACATTTATATAATTTTTTTTAAAAAATATCTCAATGGAAAAAAAAAAAACCATTATCATTATTTCCACATTCTACATTCTCAAAGAGAAGAAAAAATCCGGTCGAGATTAGGATAGAAATTAAACTCGACGACGAATATATACTTAACAGAATAACGATTCACGCCGTTGAGTATATTAACGGCGCCGTTGAGTATTTAACGGCGCTGTTAAGTGTTAAAATTAAATCTCAGCTGTTAGATCAAAGAGATCAATGGCTGAGATGTTAGTTTATTAAGGCTATTCTCAGGTCAATCTGAGATGTTAGCTTATCTATGGAGCGATGATTATCATTATTTCCACATTTCGGCCCTCTAAAAGGTGGACGATTTTGCTCTTCAAATAAAGGGTTATATGAAAATATTCAGCATATAGCTTAAGTTATTATGAGCTATACATGTTCTGAGTGTAAAATATTTTTTTGATGTCCTAACGCTTCATTACACAAAAATAATACTGCTAAATAGCCTTCTTTACTGTAAGGAGAGTTGCTTATCAGTCCCTACACTATTTATAATTTGCAAATAAAATTTTTATTTTAAATCTATTATTATTGGCATGTCGGATGTATGTGTCTAAATTTAGGAATATCCAATAAAAAATTCAAAAAAAAACCTAATTCATATGAATTTTAAAAAATAAAATATAATTTAATTTAAAAATTAAATTTAATTTCTAATATATATCTCAACCTGATCCAGCTGAAATTTTCTATGTATTTTTAAGCTATTCCTATATATTTTCAAGTTGAAAACCAACATGGGACCTATCAAGGGTAAATTCGTAATATCCTCATAGATGTCGTTTCCGCTGTCCTCTCTGTCTGTCTTCTCGTTCTTATCACCAACCATGCTCGCGTTTCTCTCCCCATACCAACCGCGGGCCCCACCAGGGGTACATTAGTCATTTACTGCCATATTTAGTTATATTCGCCGCCTTTCTTCTACCTCAGAAAAGTCTCCGCTTCTTCTTCTCCTTCTCTCTCTCTAAACCCTCGCAAGTCGCAAAACCACCATGAGATTCTCTCTCCTCATCCTCCTCCTCCTCCTCCTCCTCTTCTTCTTTTCAGCAGATCCGGCTTTCGGCAGCGCTAGCGGAAGCGCGGCAGTGCACGACCTCCTCCGCGCGCACGGTTTGCCGGCGGGGCTGCTACCGCGTACCGTCGAGTCGTACTCTCTAAACTCTTCGACGAACCTTCTAGAAGTCACCCTCTCGCAGCCGTGCTACGCCCGCTACGACGGCGCGCTGGCCTACTTCGACAGCACCGTGCGGGGGAATCTGAGCTACGGCGAGCTCGGCGGCGTCGTGGGATTGTCGCAAGAAGAGCTGTTCTTATGGCTACCGGTGAAAGGAATTCTGGTCACCGATCCATCATCGGGTGTGATTTTGTTCGATATTGGGTTAGCTCATAAGAGGCTCTCGCTTTCGCTGTTCGAAGATCCACCGGATTGCCTGCCAGATAATAACAACAACAACATCGTCGGAGAAGTGGGTGTTAAAGGTATATTCGATTCGATGTGAATTAGATTTTGGATTGATATTGGTATTGTTGGATTCGGATTCAATGCTGACTTTAATTTAACTTCTCTCTGTTGATCTAAATTTTGGAAATTCTGCTAAAATATTGTGAATTTTGTCAACAACATGTCAACTTAGTAAAACTGTCTCTGATTTGATTTCCTGATTGGATCTTAAGTTCGGAAATTTTGTTAAAATTTTTGTGAAATTTGTGATCTTTTATTCACATTTTGTATAGAACAGACTTATTGTTGATTGTGATTTTCTGTTTTATTAGAAATATATAGTGTCGAATCGAAGCCTGTGGATTTAAATTTGAGAAAGGATTTTAAAATATAATGTATTTTGTTGTCACATTGCTAGTAATTGTCATCTGAAGACTTGAATTTTATGATAAACACCTATGATTTTGAGGTAGTGTATCTGTTGAATTAGAATTCAGTTACAGGAAGTGGGGAAGCTCAAAGGGCTTCCTTGTTTCTCAGTTCTGAATTATAATGAGGAAGTTCATAAGTTGTGGGAAGTGAGTTCCAGGAAGTGAACTTTCGGAAAGCTGTTCGGGATTTTACTTAGGTGCTTAGGTAGTATCCTTAGTATTCATAATTTACAACCAGCAGTTTGGAAAGTGAGATCCAGGAAGTAAACTTTCGGAAAGTAGTTCTGGGTCTTACTTAGGTGCTTAGGTAGTGTCCTTAGTATTCATAATTTACATCCAAGTAGTCTCGGAAAGTGAATTTGAGGAAGATAAATTTCGAAAGTAGTTCGGGGTTTTACTTTGTGCCTTAGTATTCATGAGTTACACCGCAGCAGTTTGGAAAAGTGAATGTTCAGGAATAAACTTCCCGGAAGTATTCTGGGTCTTACTTAGGTGCTTAGGTAGTGTCCTCAGTATTCATAATTTACACCCAGTAGTTTGGAAAGTGAATTCCAGGAAGTAAACTTTCGGAAAGTAGTTCGGGTCTTACTTAGGTGCTTTGGTAGTGTCCTCAGTATTCATAATTTACACCCAGTAGTTCGGAATTTGTTCAATATTTCTTACTACTATAGTACAAATACTGGTAGCATTATATAGGCGTTTGGAATACTAAATTAGCCGTATGAAATATTTTAAGTTTCCGATATTGTTTTTTTTAATTTTTTTTTGAAAAAATTAAAAAGACATGGTCTAAAAGCAATGGCTTTTTTGACATTATCCAAATTATTTATACTAACATTAAATAAAATATAAATAAGTATTATTAATTTGGAGTTGGGTGGTTGTCATCTTGTTGACGCCGCATCATATTTGTTTTGGATACTTAGCACTAACCACCTTGCTACCATAACATATTATTTTTTTCAAATAATCGACATAATATTTAAGCTTAACATTTTATAAGGGTGTATATTTTTATTTTTTTTTTTTTTTTTTTTTCTGGTATCCGACTCCGTTCTGAGTGGCAGTCCAGACCGAGGCGACATAGTTATAAAATAAGTATATACATACAAAAATAAGTATCAAGACATAATTATGAAATTCAAGTCTCTCCTGCTGTAATCGGAGATAGAATTTTTTTTTTTTAATTGAATATTTTAGAAAAGATGTTATTAAATTTGCAAAATAATTTAGTATTTGCCTCATTGGAGGTTCGTCTCGTTATCTAAAAAATAATATTTAAAAGTTGTAGAATAAAAAATTGCACCATTATTTCTAAGAGGTTAATTATTTCTTTTTTCCAAATATTTTCAAAATTATTTGGTATTATCAAATATCAAAAATCCCTAAAGCTAGTTAAAAAGGGAAAAAGAAGAGGAACCAGGAAGACATTGGCCATAAGTACACTGTATATTAAAATTATCAGAATAATTTGTAGTCATGAATTTAATCCAAAAGTTAATTCTGAATTCAAAATTAAGTTAAAATTCACTAAAAAAAAGTGACGGCAAAGTCATCGATAAAAGAACATGTGATCGTCAAATCAATAACCATGCATATAAACGACGGCTAAATCAATATCCATATAAAATCTGTTCTATCATCTATCTCGATAATTTAGTTTATGTGACGGTGATTTGTATACTATATATTTTTAATATATAACTAAGACTTCTACATTATAAATTTAATTAATAATTTTTATGTTAACCATGTTCTTATAATAATATTTAAAATTAAAAATTGTACGAATCGGCATGCTTAAAACATTCAAGTTTAAAATTTACTAAAATGCAGCATAATACAACACCTTTACTCTATACCCACAAAATATTTAAAGGAAAATTACTGTTCAGCCCCCCTAATTTTAGGGTATCGCAAATCAGCCCCCCGAAACGCCACATGGCGGCACGCGCGTGCCGCCACGTCGGCGGGGAAACCAGTTTTGTGGGGCTGAACAGTAAAAAACGGGAAACAGGGGGGCTGAACAGTAATTTTCCCAATATTTTATATTTGACACAAAAAACATAACCAACTCACCTAAAAGTAAACCAATGAATACTATCAATCGGACCTCCATTTGTTTGAATCAACGTAAAAAAACTCCGGTAATAACCAGCCCATGACCCTACATAAATCTTGATGCACTGCGTATGTGTATGATTAGATCAGGATTATCTAGATTATCTTAAAAATGGCATTTCTGAAAATTTAATGATTCAAGGCCATTTGATAAATTTCCTACACACTTCAATTCTTAAAGGAAAAAAACTACTCACCCCCAACAAACTACCCAACACACCACACACAATCAATCTCCACCACACACGCGCCTCGTGATTCGCACAATTCTCTCGTGGTCCGTAAGAAAAATTAAAATTACATATATACCTATCGTGATGTGTGATCTTAATTGTGCCACATCAGCATGTGTGGTTTCTTGGGAAGCATAGCAAAGCCCATTCTTAAATCACCTTTGTATTCTAGACTTCTAGTCGAAAACAAGTCCATACAAAAGATGAAAGATAACAAAACGTACCTTAGAAAACCAACAATGGCAAAGCCTTTGTCTCCCTTGGCCGCGAAAGAAACTCGCTAATCTGATTAAGTCTAGATCGGATCTTCTCAACACAGCCGAGGAGCCGGGTGCGAGTCAGCCCCTTCGGCGGGTGCAAGTGATGAATGAGCAACTCGGCAAAAAAAATGAGTAGAAGGATTCTGTAAAACGTAATCTTTCCCGCAATCTGGACAGTAATCAAATTCTCCCTCATCGAACTCAGAGTCCCACTTGAAAACTTTAAGTCTAGCTGCTTTCTCAAGAACGATACCCGTAATCCCAGCATTTTCATATCCCGAGATATCAAGGTACTCCAGGTCCTTGAGTTCATCCAGAAAAACGAGCAACGATTCCCTCCCGATTGTGCTATTCGATAACTCTAGCTTTCGTAAATGCGGGAGAAATTTGCAAATGGAAGATGCTGATTCTTTATCAACTACGTCAGCGAATAACTTCAGTTTCGAGAAGTTGACGCAAGAATTTCTGATCTGTTGGAGCACATTGTCACAGATTAGATCCCCATGGATTGCCATGCCCTCGAGAAACTTTAGCTTGCTAATTGCATTACAGAATGCATTCTCAGATATTTCGGGATTCTCAATGCTAAGATATAGCAGTCCCGGGCAGCTGAAAATTATGTCGAGTAGTCAACAGATGAATATATGAATATTTCAAAAGACATAAGATATAGTGTTTGCTAGCTATCAAAGCATAAAAAAGATGCAATAGTGTCCAAGACAAAGAACAAACTAAATGGGCAGTCACTCACATTACTAGGGTTGAGATTACCCGAATCTACCAAAAAAACGGAACCTACCCGAAAAACCGAACCGATCCAACCCGAAGAAAGTCAAAATTTCGGGTTCGGCTCGGGTCCGCATTTTAATAGTTCGGGTCTATATAATTCGATTCGGGTTCGGTGATCGAATTTCGGGTCGGCTCGGGTTGGACCCGAATTATCGTTGCGAGTCACGTTCTAATTAATTTTTGTTGGTTTTTATGTGCTGATTCTTTCTTTTTAAACAGAACATTCATATTACAACTTTTCCGGTCGACCAGAACCAACTCGACCCCGAATAATTGTTGAATAAAAATAATTTATACTATTATTCGGGCCAACCCGAACTAACCCGAATTTTAGTCGGTTCGGATTGAAATGAAATTCAGGTCGGTTCGGGTCTGAAGGCATTCGGTTCGGATCGGTCTTAAAAATTTCGGATCGGATCGGTTCGGTTCGGGTTGACCCGAATGCTCAGCCCTACACATTACCAAGTACTTATTGTTTCGTCATTCTCGTATAGAACCAAAAATTAATATCAGAAAGACAAATAATCCAGTGAGATAATATGGAAGGCATTAACAATCAAGTTCACAAAGTTGGTTGCAGGTCTGCACACCTAAAAAAGAAAAAAAAAAGAAAAAGAAAAAGAAAAAAAGTTCACAAATCCGGAAGGAACTAAGTAGGAAAGTAATTTCCAAACAATTTCTTGCTAGTGGGAATTTTGCTGAAGTGGCAGATTACAATCGCCCAAAACCCCGCAAAATGTAAATCTACCTAGAAACTGGAAAAAAACATCCATGTTTAAAAAAAAAAAAGCCATAGTTGACTAACATGTTTCAGGAGCATTCCCAGTTTGTTTTATTTTCAAGCAAAATGACCACAGGAATCACAGACCTCAACAATCTAATTCCCAGTAATCAATTTACTGTAAATATAAATCTTCAGAATGAGTGCATTAACATTAATTGAAGATAATAATTCGTTATATTTTTTTAACAACCCATGCTTCATAAACTAAGTTACAGAACATAACCAACCATGTTATCAGAATTAACAAAACCACAATGCAAACCGCTAGTGAAAGTTGGTTAGGGAATTTCGACCATAAAATAAGTGACTTCTAATTCTCAAAAAATGTAAAAGGTAAAAAAAAAAAAACAATTGAATTGTTTTTTTTTTTTTTTGGATAATTAGGTCAATTGTCAAAACCTTTGTGTTTTTTCATTACAATGTAACTCATCATTACTTCTACGAGTTAATCACACCATTGGTCACTGTTTGGCATGCAAGTCTAGCAAACACCTTAGGAGTGAAGGAAGGATCACTTGAGGCGGGTAACGCTGTCTTGAAGAACGGTGGAGAAGGTTTTTACCTCAAGGGACTAATTTTTATGGGTGTGATCACTTTGCTACCTCAACATCGACATGGCTAGAGTGAATAAAAGGGAGCAAGAATTCCAATACCTGTAGATAATGGCAAGTATCCTAGTACTAAAAGAGAACGACGTCCTCCAAAACCAAAATAAAAATTCATCATATCGAAATTAAAATGGGTTTTCGACTTTCATGTATAAGAATTTGAGGGAACCAAGTTGATGATGCCTCATATCTATGGAATATGGAGAAAGAGGAGGTGTTAGTTGAAAGTTGGCGTGGACAAAATACATAAATCCATTGTTTCATTGATACACGACATCATTGTCTAGTTTGATAGAGACAAATATGCATTTCTAAAACAAGCATATATTTCAGAACAATCGAACAGAAAAGCATCTCCAAATATCATGCATTTCTTTTCAAACGAATAGCTGAAACCGGAGAAGAGGTTTTGGTTGTAACATTATACATTCTAAATATCACCTATCGTCAGAAATAACCACGGTTTGACGTCTCGGTGCCACCACTTGGCGGCACCGGAACGGCCGAAACAGCTGTTTTTCGGCCGTCTTGGCCCATACCGACCTTTTCGGTAGGCACGGTCGGCACACTTTTTTTTTTCTTTTTTTTTTTTAAAGTATCATCATGTTAATTCGTGGGATAGGTGGGTCGGCACAGTCGACACGTCTCGACATCTGAGTTTACCGAAACTCGAAACAGCATGGCACGGTAAACCTTGGCAAATAACTATGCGCAATTCCTCAAACTCCAACCTTTCTGGAACATTAAGCAACAGACCTCATCTTGACTCTATGTACACTACCGTATTTCTAAAAAGAATTAAACAGAAAAGCCACAGACTTGATTCTACAGTAAGAAGTTAAAAAAAATGCCTAACATAAATCTAGAAAATACAAAGGAGATAGATAACACATTCTTTTTGTTTTTGGTAAGAAAAAATGATCCTATCCAGACTTCTGAAAATTTAACACCTGGCAACAAAATAGCACAAACTCTAGCCTAAGTTCTACAACTACTGAAAACAAACTACCACCAGCGTTGATCCGAATCAAAATTTTCGCCAAAGACAGTCTTTATTATACAACAAATATTAAACTTATGTAGATTATGTAAATTTTAAGTAGCACGCGCCACAAGAATGATCCATCTTCTAAGAGTGTATGTAGGGATAACAAACCCAGACCAGGGGTTGAAACTCGAACGGCCAATTTGCACGTTTGGTACTCCAAAATATTGTTATATTTGAGTTAGGTATCCAGAATTACGAAGAAGGCGATTTTAGTACCTCCGTCCGTAATACCGTCTAAAACTTAACGGCATGTCAGATGACGTGGTAAAATAGGTTGACATAGCAATTGACTTGACAGATAAAAAATTTGTAAATTGAGAGAGAGAGAGAGAGAGAGAGAGAGAGAGAGAGAGAGAGAGAGAGAGAGCGAGCGTGGAGAGAAACAGAGAGTGAGGGAGTGGGAAGCGTCAGTCTCCACCGTCCTTGCCGCCGAGGACCATCCATCCTTGCTGCAACGTCTCTCCTCCCTTGCGGCTGGCGAGCTATGGCCGCACAAGCTTTTTAAGCTTCTCGATGTCCTCATTACCATAGATAAAATCTCCCTGGAGCTGGCAAAGATGTTTGCTAGTGAAATCCGAGGCGGCGGCGCCGAGGAGGATATAAGGTTGAGGGTGAGGGAGATGAAGAAGCTGCTTGTGAAAGCGGCAGCGAAGGCGTTTGCTGAGTTTGGTCTGCGGGTGGGAGGGAGGCGGAGCGCCTCCGGTGAGGGGAGGGACTGAAGAGGGTGTACCAAAAGGTGGTGAGGTATGCTGTGAACTACCTGAAGTATCTGGCGGGAGAAGAGTACGGTGCTGTGATGGAGAAGATGCTTGAGGGCGTGGCGGCGTAACGGCATGCCGGAGGAGACGGAGGAGAAGGTGTTGTTAGGAGAAGCTGTGAGCACTGTATTAGTCCGGAGGGAGTGCGAAGCGCCGCTACTAGTCGGGAGGAGAGCGTGCGAAGCACTGCTGACGGTTGGAATGGAGAGAGGACGAAGCGCCCTGCTAGTTGGGAGGAGAGAGGACGAAGTGCCGTTGATGGTCGAGAGGTGAGAGAGGGAGTGGGACGCACCGCTGCTGGTCGGGAGGAGAGGGAGGGAGTGGAACGTGCCGCTACTAGTCGGGAGGAGAGAGAGGGGACAAAGTGCCGCTGCTGGTTCACCCTCCCAACCAGCAGCGGCGTTTGATCCCCTCCCACTCCCTCTCTCTCTCTCTCCGCCCCTCTCTCTCTCTCTCTCTCTCAATTTGTTTTTCTCTGCCACGTCAGCATATTTTACCACGTCATCTGACATGTCAGCATGCCGTTAAGTTTTAGACGGTATTACGAACGGAGGTAGTAAAATCGCCTCCTTTGTAACTCTGGGTATCTAACTCCAATATAGTGATATTTCGGGGTACCAAACGTACAAATTGGCCAAACTCGAACAATCCAATAATAAAGATTAAAAGATAATGCGAATAGGAATCACCAAATTATTTCATTAACCTACAGCGTTTTTACATTTTAACTAGATTATGTAAATTTTAAGAATATCGACAAAATTATATGTGCCCGAAAAATCCAATAATAAACATTAAAAAGGTAATGCAAAATTAAGAATCACCAAATTGTTTCATTACCTGAGTGAGATGAATTCGAGATCAATGTCGCCCGCTAGTTCAGGGAGATACATCTCGTCGACGAAATCTGCGTTATTCTCGATGCAAAGTCTGAGAAGATCAGCGAAGTCTTCGCTACCGCCGTCACGGCAGCGACGGCGGCGGCGGCGGCAGCGGAGACGGCGAGATATCTCTTGCCAATCCCGGAGGTCGATGACGCGCCAGCACGTGGGGTCACGTCCAGCTTCGCGCCATGACGAGCAGACTAGCGACGCGCCGGCGACGAGGTCGACGACGCCCAGGCGGCTGAATATCGAGACGAGCACGTCGCGGCTTAGGTCATCCCACCGCCGCTGAGGCTGCTGTTCCCCGCCGGCGATGTGATCGGTGAGAGATGCCATTGCCGGATTTTTTTTTGGAGTTGATCGAATGAATGACGGATGAAATTTTAGGAATGAGAAATGAACATTTTGGGAATTTTATCAAATCGGGCCATTTTAAACGATTATTGACAAACAGTATCTTCTATTTAATTTTAGCTAAAAAAATTTATTTATAACATAAAATAATAAAAATACCTACATTTTTTTTTTTTAGGAAATTTACTGTTCAGCCCCCCTAATTTTAGGGTGTTTCAAATCAGCCCTCCGAAACCGGTTTTCCCGCCGACGTGGCGGCGCGCGCATGCCGCCACGTGGCGTTTCGGGGGGCTGAACAGTAAGAAATGGAAAACGGGAGGGCTGAACAATAATTTTTCCTTTTTTTTTTTACGCCAAATTTCTTTCTCTTCTTTTTTTTTCTATCCCTTCCCCTTTGTTTCTCTCTCATTTCTCCGACGAAATCGCTCTATTTTTTCATTGAGCTTGTTTTCTTTTCCGGCTATCTTCTACGTGATCTCTTCTCGATTTTTTTTTCCCCGACTATCTTTGTACTTTTTGTTTTTCCCGTAATCACTATTCCTCTATTTTATCAAGTGATTTCTTATCTCATGTAAATTCCATGCGTCCGTATTAACTTATAAAATATCAAAATTATCATTTTCATGAAAAATTAAAATAGAAAAGAAATTAAGTAATGTATAACCTGATAAAGCATCGATTTCTTAGTTTTAATTTTTTTAGAGAACTCAAAATTAGATTAAACGAAGTCCATACGAAAGATTTTCAACCATACGTTCGTATTAGTTTCATCTCATTTGGTGGTCTCTGCGAAAAATTATGAAAAAATAGCTAGATGTTATCAAGCTGCTGTAGTATTTGACAACATCTTTCTACTAGCATAATTTCTCTCTACAAAAAGTTGTATAAAAAAAATACCGAGATACTGTCAAATACTACAACAGTTTGACAGAATCTCGTTATTTTTTACATAACTTATCGTAGAGAACTCCACCGTAGCAGTGCATATCCAGGGGCTGTCGAGGTGGTATCCGCTTGTTAAAAATGCCGAGCGATTATTTTAATAAATATCATAAAATAGTTTTATTTTTATATTTTTATTTTTAAATAACTTTTAAAAAAAATTCCAAGTTTGTGGGTGCCTCTAAAAACCATTAAAAAAAAAAAAACCCTCTTCCATGTCGAAATCACCCCCTTTCCCCTTCTAAATATCCCACTTCTCGATCCCCAATTGCACATTTACTAGACAAAGCGAAGGGCAGCGATCAGATCAACAAGCATTCTTCTCAAGGTATTTTCAGATCTGCTACGAATCTTATTTTAATGAATAGCTATTGTTTTGATCGATCTTAATATGAGATCTGCGTATCCCTTTTTCTCATTCTAATTTATAATAGTATAGTGTTTTGTTCTAGATCCATTGTACTTTTGTTCAATTTCGTTTTTATGTTAGAATTAATTGTTCATTGTAATATGTAATTCTTGTTGTTAGATCGTTTTTTGAGATTATCGTGGAAAAATTATATCCGGTTCTTGTTTTAAATTCCAATACTAGTTTGTTATAATAATAGAATTTCTGGTCTTGATCTTCTTTGTATGTGCTATTTTTATTCTAGTTTTGTTTTAATTAAGTAATAGTTTGTTGTAATAAATATGGCTATTGTTCTTAGATCGTTTCACTAGGTGACCATAAGATCAGGTTATTTTGATCTTTTATTAATCCAATGATCGTCACAACCGATATAGGTTTCTTGCAATTTTTTCAAGAATTTATATTATCTAACTAAGATGTCAATATTTCTGTAGTAATTTTGATTCTACAAAGTTTTCTCACTAAGTGTGGAATATTTTGCTTTGATCAAGTGTGCAATTTTGTTTTAAATATAGCATTGATAATAGTAAAGTCAGACACAAACACCAAGAAGATTATATTAAAGCTCATTTATCTCTGCAATATACATGTTTCATCTATGTCATACATGCAAGACTTGAATTAGGTAAATCATCTCGATTTGAAACTTGAGAAAGGAACTCATATATATATAAACCTAGTAAGAACTATATAAGGGAATTGGCAAAGCAAATTAATAGAAGTAGCATTATTAGAATCCATATGATTTTTAATTGACAATTTTTACGGCATTAAATTATCAATTGTAACTCATAGTTAGCATTACTGAAATCAAAGGGACGTTGATTTCTGCAATATTTTGGCAAATTGGAGATATTATGTAACTATATAAGAGACTTTGAAAATATACAATTGATAGCAATAAATATACATTAGTTAGAATTCTAGACCAACTTATACGACGTTGAACCAAGGTTTTTCATGCCAACTATGCCGATCATTCCAACCGTACTGATCGTACGGTGCTATGTCATTGTACATTTATGTGAATTATTTAAAAATAAAATAAAAATTTAGTAATTTTAAAATAAAGTTTTGGTGTGGCCGGTGCCGAAACTGTCGGAACTGGCACGGTTCGACACGGCACAACCGATTGGCGCTCAAATTGTCGTAATTTAGTGGACATTACTGAAATTCTCTTGCAATGCAAATCAAAGGGAATACTAGTTACCATTTACAACGACAGTAAAAGCGCCGCCGCAGGCGATAGCGGAGATGCGAACAACGATGAGATAAGCGACGGGCCGAGAGAGCAGCTCGTCATTGTCGACGCCGGTGCCGAGCTGGCTGTCGGTGTCGGCGCCCCAGCTCCAAACCAAACTAGTTCTATGATGATTATAGTGACTTCCATAAGATGCAACGGGGAATTCCATGTCGGTATTAATTCTTCTTTGATCACAGAAGAATTATGCTACAATGCCTGAACGCTTCAATCCAAAAATCTATTTGAATGTAATGTTTTTACCTCAGAATTGGTAAATATTCTGAGGCAGGAAAAAACATTTAGACAGATTCTCTGGCTATTTAATCGGATACTGCAACATTTTTCATTATGGAAATTAAGCATACAATTTGGACCTGGCCAATAAGTGGGTTTGGTTCGGGCAGCTTCTACAGGTAAATGGGTGACAGGTGACTGGTAAACTTAGTGAAAATGTTATTACAGATCACGTTGAACGACACCGGTGAACTAGTGTGAGTGACACCACTGCCTAGACGAAATCGAAGTGCGATTTTGTATTATGGAAATGATGCTTCTTTTGGTTTTGTTTTTCTATATTACTGCATTATTATCTTTTTCTATCTATGATTTATCTGTTGTGTATCTTTACTTTTACTAGGCCTGAGTTTTGATATATTTATATATTTTTGCTCGTATTTCTGTATACTTAATGTTTGGATGTTTAGTTTAAAGTCGAGGGTCCTACAAAATAATTTACAGTGATGTATAGCTACATACATATTATCCTCCATATTATCCTCCTCTTGTATCTATACGGAACTGCACTCGGTTAATGTTGTTCAGCCAGACCAAACAAACTTTGAAACCTTCAGGCTTGGCATGCCCATGATCTACAATACTTCTATTATACAGGAGTTGTGAAATTTACCGATCCCTTCAGTCCAGGGCTCTAAATCCGCTAGCATTCAACATTATAAACGCACATTCACGAGATCAAGAACAGCACAATAAGAAATCTAGCCCGAGCGAAGTATGAAAAGATAGGATGCATACAGGCACAAAGGAGGCTATTTTTAAAGGACCATTAGTCTAGATATGCAGAAAAAGTCGGCCAGCGGGCTAAGCCGTAGTCCGCATGGCCATACAAGCCGCAACTCGGCATGTGACTGCGGTCATGCGTGTCAGTTGGCTGAATTCAGTCCTTTGTTTTTGTCGAAACATCATTGCCATAACACGTAGCGTACTTCGATTTTGTCTAGGCAATGGTGTCACTCACACGAGTTGACCAGTGTCATTCAACACGATCTATAATAACATTTTCACTAAGTTTACCCGTCACCTATTTACCTGTAGACCCGCGAGCTGTCCGAACCGAACCCGCTTATGGCCAAGGTCTAAACTGTATGCTTAATTTCTATATTGAAAAATGCTACAGTGTCCAATTAAACTGTCAGAATGCATTTTTTTCTGCCTCAGAAGATTTACCGATTTTGAGGTAGAAAAATATATTCAAATAGATTTTTTGATTGAAGTGTTCGGGCACTGTAGCATAATTCTTCCGTAATCAAAGAAGAATTAATATTGGAAAAATTTTGTTTTTGCGCAGTCTGTCATGAAATTCCCCGTTGAATCTTCGGGAGGTCACCATAATCATCATAGAACTAGCTGGGTTTGGAGTTGGGGCGCCGGCACTGACGGCCAACTCGGCACCGGCGTTGACGATGATGAGCTACTCCCTCGGCCCGTCACCGATCTCGCCAGCGTTCACATCTCCGCCATTGCCTGTGGCGGCGCTCATACCATCGCTGTAACTGGTAACTAATATTCCCTTTGATTTGCGTTACAAGATAATTTTAGTGATATCCACCTAATTACAACAATTTACGCGCCAATTGGCTGTGCCGTGTAGAATCGCGCCAGTTTCGGCACCGGCCGCCACCTAAAACTTTATTTTGGAATTATTGATTTTTATTTTACTTTTGCATAGTTCAAATAAATGTACAATGACAACACCTTACGATCAGTACGGTTGGATGATCGGCTTAGTTGGCATGGAAAACCTTGGTTCAACGTCGTATAAATTGGTCTAGGATTCTAAGTAACATAGATTTATTGCTATTGATTGTATATTTTCAAAGTTTCTTATATAGTTACATAATATCTCCAATTTGCCAAAATATTGCAGAAATCAGTATTCCCTTTGATTTCAGTATTGCTAACTGTGAGTTCTAATTGATAGTTTAATGCCATAAAAATTGTCATTTAAAATTATATAGATTCTAATAATACTACTCTTAATTTGCTTTGCCACTTATATAGTTCTTACTACTTTTATGTTCACACATTATATATATATATATATATATATATATATATAAAATGTGTATCGAGATGATTTACCTAATTCAAGTTTTGCATATATGACATAGATGAAGCATGTTTGTTGCAGAGATAAAAGAGCTTTTATGTAATGTTCTTGGTGTTTGTATCTGATTTTGCTATTATCAAGGCTATGCTTTTTAATCGGTAGTTTGCGCAGAATCAGGACAGTATTCTTTCCATGAAAGTCTTATTGTATCCGGCATGCTGAATAGTATTTTATTTGGTATTATAAGTTCACACTTACTAAATTTGTAGTTTTGAAGTTTACAAACCAATTGTACTATTTGGTGCCAAATTCTTCAGTAGAAAGGCTCCTATCAGTACAACTTCAACTTTAAAATGTAAACTTGATTAAGCTTTATGCGATTAATTAACTATATATTATGAATATGTTTAAAAAACGGGACATTTAAGTGGAATAGATCTGGCTCACGAAGTTTTCGTTGCATTTATTCGTGGATTTATAGCAGATTTTCTATATTCTTTAGCCTATATTAGTTAGGATAATTTTTTTTAGGTTTCTTACACCACCTATATTTTGGATTTATTTCTGTTATAAAGGGTAGTGATCTTAGAGTCGAGTAGTAAACTTAGATCAATATAGTTTGCATGAGAGTAGTTCCCTCTTTTCTTCCAAATTTGGTCTTTGTGTTTATAGTGATATGAAGAAGAAGATGATGTTGGGATATGAAATCTTGCCTTTCAATTACATTCAATCTCTTGACAAATGTTCGAAAAAATGAGACAAGTTTCAAATATGACGAAGTATTACTTTACCAACTAAACGAATGGAAGAATTTAGTAGACACTGCTCATCATATATTCTTTGTGTATATCGAAGAAAATTCATAGTTTGAAATTAAAGATTGAGATATTCTTGCTTGCATATGACGAATAAATAGAAGACTCTTAAGCAAGAGACTTGCCCGTCTTTGGTCGGGAATCTGAATGAGGAGGAGATGATTTGGAAGTCCAGTTTATGATGAGGAGATTGAAGTATGCCAAGGTCTTGAAAAGTTGAGGCAAATGATATTTTGCTTTTTCGGTCTTTTATACATTTTTCCCCTTCTTTTATACAATGAACCGACCATAATTTGAACTTTGTGTTACAGTTCCATAGCTTATGGGTTTTGGAGAGGTGTTCTCTCATAAACTTCCTTATAATCCGGCACTAGAAAAGACATTAAGTCTTATGTATATAGTTAATTGTAACATATCCGTCTAACAAGTTTGTGTTAGCAACCACGTGATCTCTCTGTTTTCGAGAATGTTTAAAATTTAAGGACGTGGTTTTTTCAAGTGGGTATGATGTTGCAATCTTTGAAATTTATTATGATTATCTTTTTAACTTAGGGAGGTTTAAGCAGATGAATTGATCTGAGCCCGGAAGATTTTGATGCAGTCTTTTAGAAGATCTTATCACTTATTTCCGTATCGTCTTTGAGCTATGTTACTAAGAATTAAACTCTTTAGATTTTTCTACCTTTTCTATTACGGAATTTTGATTAATATCAGGTGCAAGCTATGACCTGTCTATAAAAGGGCAGCTGACCATAGACTTAATTCTGTGAATTTTGATTAATAAAGTTTGTTTGAGAGTTGGTCTGTCTTTTCTTCCGGGGTGGACCCAGGGGCATCCTGGTTGAGGTTATCCTCATCCAGCGCACTGGTGCAGGTTCGAATCCTACCGAAGGCTGGATGGAAACATCCTCCACTAGTTGCGGGTAAGGGTGCGTGCGCCGTACCCCCCAGATCCTGTAGAAAAAGCCTACGAGCTAGCGGGTTCCGGGAGTGGCCTCGCGCCCTTGGTTCACCTTTTTCTGTCTTTTCTCCAGCGTGTAATCTTGTGCTTCCCCCACCGTCGCTTGGTTTGCAACTTAACATTTTTCTCATTTCTTGTAGGAGACGGCAAAGTGTTATCATGGGGTAGAGGTGCTAATGGGCAACTTGGTCATTGTGATCTTAAGAACCGGTTACGGCCTACGCTTGTGAACTTCTTTGAGAGCTTTACCGTATCAGATGTGTCAGCTGGTTGGAATCACTCTGGTTTTGTTACTGGTATCTTCTACTTCCTAATTTCCTGTCTAACAAGAAAAAAAACAAATTTGTGTATATTCTTAACTCTTTTCTTCTCAAATGATCCACTACTCACCAATACGATGCACTTCTATTATAGTTTTGGTAAATAAACTTCTTCTTTTTTATTTTTATTTTTTAACCTTTCAACCAAATCCGATTACAGGTGGAAGGTAAAGGCTAACCCTTCCCATATTATTAGTAAAATAAGAATTACCGCAAAACAGTCATCCTTGAAAGGAGAACAAAGTTAAATCAAAACCAGAACCTAAAGAGATGGTTTTTTCTGCATACGATAGTTTGTGATAACAGATGAATTCTATATCAGTAGCCACTTATCATTTTTGCCCTTATGATCTTTGTAACAGATACAGGATGCCTTTTTATGTGTGGAGATGGATCGTTTGGGCAGCTCGGCACTGGTGATAATAAGTCGCATTCCTCTCCTCTTGAAGTTCCTTTTTTTGTTTCAAAACATGTTGAGCAGGTAGCTTGTGGAATGCGCCATTCGCTTGTCTTAGTAAAAGGTAAAAATACTAATAAACAGCATAAGTTTCGATCTAAAGAAACTTTGGTGATTTTATGTAGACTTGGCTTAAATTCTTCTCAACAATAACAACAACGAAGAAATCCTTGGCCCTTTTCCTACGAAGGGGGTTAGCAAATTGGATCCTTGACCAATGAGAAGTTAAATTTTGTCTAGGCTTATACTAAAGCTGTATAAAGGCTATGGTTTTAGGTGCTGGTTGGCACAGCCCGTGGTGGGGGCACGTGCATGTTCCGGTAGTTGTCGGCATAGTACTTACCGAAAAATCTTATATTTGAATTTTTAAAATGTCTTTATTTTTTAAAATCACAAATATATGTATATTGGTATGGTCAACACGGCACCATCGGCACATTCCGGATCTAAATTTACCGAAATTCGGCTCAGCTCGGCACATAAAACTTTGCTAAAGACATAGAGGGATCATTACTGTAAGCTAAGATGGAACAATCTTAGATATTATATTTTGTCAAAGTGTTTGATACGAGTAGCTAGATTCAGAATCTTCTTTTTCACATTTCAAGAGTGGTTTTTTTTTTTTCCTAAAAAATAAGTCTTATAAAGATACTAGAACATGATACCTACGAAGGTTTGGAATGTCATCGAATGCGTTTTTATGCAGATCCATTGGAAGATTCGATTTATGGTTTTGGAGCAGGAAGACGTGGTCAAATCGGTACGTCAATTTCCAGTACATCAAGATGTAATAACCAACCAATCCATATTGAAGGATTTGAAGGCCATCAAATAGCTTGCATATCCGCCAATGGAGATCATAGCGCTGCGTTAACTTGTAAGCCCGATCATCTGCATGTATAAGAATTAAGAGTTAGTCCAAAACCCGTGTTTTCTTTGAGCTCTCTTTTACATTTATATTTATTTAGCTGATGGGAAGTTATACACGTGGGGCAGAGGATTTGGCGGAAATGCCGACGAACTTTTTCCACAGATTAAAACTACATCTTTGAGATTCATGCAGGTTGCTTTAGGTTGGAACCACGCTTTATTATTAGCTGGTAAGTGGTAGTTGTATTGCTCGTCGTTCCTTATTTATCTCGAAAACTGCTTGAAATGATGTACAATTTTGCAGATGATAAAGTTTACATTTTTGGAGGAGAAAGGCACGGAATGCTTACCGATTCCGAACAAGTTAACTGGCCAGAGCAAGCGTCAAGCACGTCTGCCCCATGCTCCGGCTTGGGTAAGTATCAAGCTTTTCTGTGCCGAGCCGAGCCGAGTTTCAGTAAACTCAGATTCCGGCACATACCGACCGTGCCGTTAGTGCCGTGCTGACCGTGCCGATATATATTTATTTGTTATTTTTTTAAAAATAAAAATAAAAATGAAAATTAATTTAAAAATTTAAATATAAGATTTTTTGACACGTGCCGTGCCGTGCCGACAACTGCCGGAACATGCACGGGCTGTGCCGACCGGCACCGAAAACCATGGGTAGTATTATGGCTGCCCATCCCAATTTTCTGAATTATTCTGAAAGCAGTTTTGGATATTAATCCAAGCTGAAGGATTCCAGTCACATCACTTCCCAAGTCTAATCCACTATATTTCTAATATTTTTGCACAAAATCATTTATCAAGCTTCTAAATGTTGGAATAATGACATGGTTTGCAAAAAAACTTTTCTTAATACTCATTCTTATGATTGAAATATCTCATAAACCATCTCAGGTGCTAGCATGGCTATTGTACCTGGACTTGATGGTAAGAAGATCGTAAAGGTTGCGGCAGGAGCTGAGCATTCTGCTCTAGTAACAGGTACTTCAGATTCATGCTACATAGTGTTGCAAACAGTACGGGCTTGGGCCGGCCCGCACGGTAATAAATACGGGGCGGGCCGGCTCGGCCCGCCCCTCTAGTTATGCCAGCTCGGCCGGCGCCCCGCGGAGCCAAGCTGTGCAGGCCTAAATTTTAAAAAAAAACAGTATATGCCAGCGTGGGCTGCCAGCGGGCCGGCCCACCCCGCGCGGGTTGCCTGCGGGCTGGCCGTGCTACGGTTTTTTTTTTGCATCTCTAATGCTACATATCGAAGCGTCGGTTTGAACCATTTTCATTTTACCGGTGATTGCGTTTACAGAAGAAAGTGAACAAGAGAACCGGACTGTCTCATGATTTCCTTCCCTTCTTCACTTGTCGTGAATGATTTGATTTTCTTTTTCTTTTTCTTTTTTTTTTCTGTGATTGTCTTTACAGAAGAAGGCGAAGTCATGGCGTGGGGATGGGGCGAGCATGGCCAGCTCGGCTTGGGCGATACACACGATCAAGTTTGTCCTCAAGTTGTTGATATCAGCTGCATAGGTTCGGTCGGTCACAATCACTTGAACATATATTGTGGCAGTGGATTTACAATCTTGGTAAAAACAGTTTGCATGTAATCCCTCTCTCTCTCTCTTTTTTGAGATTAATTTTGCATGTAATCTCAAAATTTGTGATATAAATTTCTCTGTACTGTTTGGCTTTGCTTCTATCGGTCGGTGCTGTTCTTAAATTTATTGTTTCCTTTGGGATTTTGTGACCGTGACATTTGGGTGTCCTGTTGCTTCTACCTTTTGTTCTATCGAGGGGGTACTTGTTGTTTTTTCTAGTGTTTTCTTTCTTGATTGTATTTTGGGGTTTTGTCAAAATAATATATGCTCTGTAAAATTCTATTAAATAAGCTCCTGATTTTTTAAAAATTTTACAAAATTATTTTCATGCATGTATATATGATAAAGATTCATTACTCTTGTTTTGTCCCATCCTCATTAGTATTCCACCATTGGAATCTTTTCTTCCCAGAGTATTAATCATGAGTAATGTTTGTCCCTCAAATTGATTCATAAAAAAATTCATTAACTCATATAGTTAAAAAGATAAGGTTTTAGCGGTATTTTAAAAAAAAATTTAAATAATTTTGATGAGATTTATGGTTTTTACTTTAATTTTTTTTTTCAAAAATTCTTCTAGGTATTTTGAGGTTTCAAAATTTAACGAAATTTTGTTAAATTTGGAGTCTAAATTATTTATTTAAAATATTTTTACAAAAATTTTTAATTATAAAATTAAATTTTATTAAATTTAAACTTTTATAATGAAAATTTGTTTATATATATTAAAACTTTAATGATGAAAATTTGTTTATATATATATATATATATATATATATATAATTATATATATATATATATTGAGAAAAACTTTAAAAATATTTTTAATAGTTTGATTTGATAACATTTTTAGTAAATATTTTAGTGCGCCTAGAGTTACCGGTATATTTTCTTCCAACAATCCTAATTATAACATTTAAATAGATTTATTATTGTCTGCTTTGTCCGATCCACACCGGAATCTTTTCTTCCAACAATCTTAATCATAACATTTAAAATAGACTTATTATTCTTGTTCATTACCTACTGATTATTTTTTAAATATATTTATATTCTTGTTCATTACCTAGTGATTATTTTTTAAATATATTTATTATTCTTGTTCATTACCTACTGATTGTTGTCTGCTTTCTCCCTTCCTCACAAGTATCACATCACCGGAATCTTTTCTTCCCACCATATAAATGCGTAGGTAGGTGCAGTCCTTCTGAAACACACACAGAGAGAGAGAGAGAGAGAGAGAGAGAGAGAGAGAGATGGATATGAATGTAAATTCGTGGTGGGTGGCGGTTGTCGTCGGTCTTGCACCGGTGGTGATATATGCAGTATGGTACTGGAATGACTTCCGCTTCCTCGCCGGAGTTAAGCTCCGGCGAGTAAGGCCGCCGCCTGGCCATATGGGTCTACCTTTCTTAGGGGAGACGCTCAGCCTCCTCTGGTACTTCAACTTTGTCAGCCGGCCAGATGACTTCATCATCACCAAGAGAGAAAGGTTGTCTCCGGAGACCAACATGTATAATTTCAAGTTAGTCTGAAGAGTTTTTCGATCAACTACTTTAATTTTTTCGTGAGCTAAAAAAGAGTTTTGTGCGAGCTAAAAAAATATTTTTTTTGACAAGCTGAAGAGTTTTTTAGGAAGCTAATTTAGTATTTTTATTTGATATGTTGATTTATTCAAGTTTTATAAAGTTGGAATGTTATTAACGAACTCCAAATATTTTGAGAAAAAGCTTTTGAGTTGGTGTTTTATGATTCAGAAATATTTTAGTTACAAAAAGTTTGGAATTTATAATATTTAGTTAGAAACATAATCTTTTTAAAAAAATGGGAAACTGCGTATTAGCCCCCTCCCCTATTTTTGGGGGTTTGCAAATCACCCCTCGGAAACGCGTTTTCGGGGGTCTGATTTGCAAAAAAAAAGAAGCAAATCAATCACTGGAAACGCGTCAGGGGGCAAATTTGCACAATAAACGGAAACGGGAGGCTAATACGCAAAAGTCCCTTACAAATTAGTGCAAATTTTAAAGCATAGCAATATTTGTATATGGATAAATACTGAATGCAATAACAGATATAGAGCTTTTTGCCTTTCTATCTTCAGCTCATTTTTCTTCGAGTAGTCACTATTACCTTACTAAATCATTCTTCATAGGCCTCTGACAGCTCTGATGCAATTAGAACTATCACCAATGCATCGAGATATGTATGATATATATCACGATACACGTATGAGGGATCTGATTACATCAAGGCCGCCAGGATCTCTTAAGAATATCAATGCTCATTATGCTTTTATTTTGTGTTTCAGATATGGTGAGGGGGTGGGGATGTACAGGAGCCACCTATTTGGCCGGCCGACTGTCATCACCTGCACTCCGGCTAGCAACAAATTCGTGCTGCAGAACGACGATGACTTTGAAACCCGATGGCCGTCTCAGGAGCTTGTTGGCTTGAACTCTATCAGCAGCGTCGACGGGAAGGAGCACACTCGTCTGAGGAGCTTTGTGGTCAATGCCGTCAACAAGCCCGATGCCCTCCGCCGGATCGCTCAGATTGTTCAACCGCATATGGTTTCTGCCATCCGCTCCTGGGCTGAAAAGGGCACCATCAAATCCTATCCAGAAGTTAAGAAGGTGAAGATGCTACAACTCCTCCAAAAACTTCCCAAAATTAATAGTTTTAAACAAAGGTGTCAAGGCGCACCGAGATGCAAGCGATCTCCTGCAGCCCAGACGCAATGCGTATAATAAGGTGCAAGCCTGATAAGGGCAATGCGAATAGTAAAAAAGAAATAAGTAACAATAGTAACAGTTAACAATAATACAACAATATCAATAAAATGAAAAAAAAAGAAAAACGGAGTAGTACATAGGAGAGCATAGAATGCTCCTTATAAGAGAGTCCGGCCTCAAATCAAGGCAGGCGCACTTTTGCTCGGCGCGCCTAGGGGCAAGGCAAGGCGCGCCTTTGACAGCAATGGTAATGACGACATTGTTTACCTTTTGCAAAATGCTAGAAGAGCTCCCGAAACCTTCCCAAAATGGCTACACGAATTTAACCATATGTTGCGCCCAAAAGTTGCGCCTTCGTGCACTCTTGCAACAAGCCCACAAGAATGCCACGTTCGAATGGCTCTTTGTTGGTAGAATAGGGACGAGAGCAAATGAATTGGTTGATCCTAACATTTTCATTGTGAAATTGCAGGTGACCTTCGAAACTATATGCAAGATGCTTGTCAGCATGGACCCTAGCCCGGTCACGGAGACGATCGATCAGTGTTTCCAGGGTCTCCTGAACGGCATTAGATCATATCCGATTGATCTCCCGGGAACCGCATTTCACCATGCCCTTCGAGTACTATATTTTCGACATTCACATGTTTTACTTCTTGATCTGATGCTAGATATATAAAAAAAAAAGCCCATGC
This sequence comes from Xerophyta viscosa, assembly GCA_002076135.1. Taxonomy (NCBI): domain Eukaryota; kingdom Viridiplantae; phylum Streptophyta; class Magnoliopsida; order Pandanales; family Velloziaceae; genus Xerophyta; species Xerophyta viscosa. The sequence goes on along the minus strand of MJHO01000027.1, from coordinate 1,777,673 downwards.
CTGCAGCTCGCATAAAAAGTGCAGGCTAAGCTCGTACCAATGGAAAATAGTACAGGCCAGGCATGGCCCATATTTTTAGTCCAAACTAAGACGCGATTTTCACAGTGCCACTGGTTGGCCCAGCCTGTGCTTTTGGCCCCTTGGGCCACGAGCTGAGACGAGCCGTGCGCGTGACGAGGGCTGGCCAGGCCCGACCACACTATTTGACATATCTACCTGACTCATCTATACTTTAGATTAATTGAGCTTACTATTTGACATATCATATTAATTGAGCTGAGATTCAACCAGCCCCTCACACGGTAGAGGGGCTGGTTGGCGCTCGTAAGCTATACATACGAGCGGTCACGTATTTGGGCGCACGATTCGTATGGGCGTTGAATAGGAACATTTTAAGAAAAATAGTAACTTGTTTTATGTGCTCTACCTTAGTGTCGGAGGAAGGTGAACGAGATCTTCAGGGAAGAGCTCGAGAAGAGGAAAATGGAGAACCGTGACGGGCACGACGATCTTATGGACGGTTTGATGCGCATGAAGGATGAAGAAGGCATGCGATTGAGCGATGAAGAAGTTATCGACAACATAGTCTCACTTGTTATCGCAGGTTATGAATCAACTTCCCTTTCATCAATGTGGGCTATTATTAACCTTTCTAAGACACCCGCGGTTCTTCGTAAGCTTCGGGTACGTTAACTTGATCTCTGAATCTTCCGTTTTCGTCTAAAAAATATATAAATGCGCTTTTTTTTCGGCGATATGTAGAAAGAGAATATGGAATTACACACAAGGAAGAAAACAGACTTCATCACACTAGATGATGTATCACAGCTGAAGTACACAGCAAAGGTAAATTGAAAGTCCATTTTTTTTTATAAATCTAAAAATAAAAGAGTAAAAAAAAAAGTCAAATGATAAACCATGTTGCCTTTTTTTTTTCTATGTGAGCAATAGGTGGTAGAGGAAGTTATTAGAACAGCTAATGTTGCCCCTATAGTTCATCGCTTCGCCAAAAGAGATGTCGAGTACAAAGGTAGAATCCTTCGGCATGATTTTGTTTTCTTTCTGCGATTATCGTGGAGAGGCTATAACCAGCCCACTTTTATACAGCTATTGTAACAGATAAATTTACTGATGGTACCGATCTATATTTTAATAATAGATAAGATCCAGCCTTTCGGTCTGGGTAAGTCCAGACCGAAGGCTTGTGGCGCTAGCGGGTCATCTGTTCTAAGCGTCCCGTACATAGGCATGATTAATTCGTAATATTACGGGTTTATACGACTAAAATGTCAACATGCAGGTCACACAATACCGAAAGGATGGCAAGTTCTTGTGTGGGTCAGATGTCTCCACACAGATGCTAAATATTTCGACGATCCACTGATATTTAACCCCGAACGATGGAACGTAAGTTTATTTGTTTCTAACGTTATGAATGAACAAACGAAAGCCTCATATTTACCTCATTGTAGATTCTGAAGTTGTCTATATGTACATTTAGGAACGTGCGAAGCCGGGAACTTTTCAAGTCTTTGGTGGCGGTCCGCGGATTTGCGCTGGGAATATGCTTGCTAGACTTCAACTTACTTTACTTCTGCACCATTTATCACTCGGATACAGGTTCGATACTTTTAAAATGTCTTATTTGACCAAAAATTATGTATTGATGTTTTCTTATGATAATGCTAAGGCATTACTGGGGCTTTTTTTTGCTTGTATTACGGGTTTTATCACAATAATCTCAAAAAAAATTAAAAAAATTAAAAAATAAAATAAAAGCACTTGGCGCCGTAGTCCCCAATTCGACTTCTACACGACCCCATGGGATGCCCTCATGTTTCTTTAGGCTCATGTCGTGCCAGAAACAACGGAGGGGTGCCTGGCAAAATTTCCGATGATAGGTCCACTCTGATAGGAGAGGGATAACATTATCATCTATACTTGTCCGTAACACTTTTTTAGCTCACGATAACACTAAGATTCTGTTTGGATTGGGGGTAATAGGATGGTAACTATTACTGGGGTAATAGTTACCACCATATTACCCCTGTTTGGTATATGGATAATTTGTTACCTTCCTGTAACAGTTCCCCTCAAATAGGGATAAATCACTACCCACCTAAATAGGTGGGTAGTGATTTACAAGGGTAAATCACTACCCCCTAACCAGCCTAGCTCAGGCTTCCGATCTCGCACCAGCCGTCGCGCTCGCCGCCACCGCTCAGCTCCGGAGCTCCAAAGTTCGTCGCCGCTCGCTGCCGGTAGATCAACTCCCATGTCCGCCGCCACCCGATATCGCCGGTCTCGACCAGATCTCGGTGATCTCGACCGGATCTCGTCATCGCAGCCCCAGATCTCGGCGAGCGCGACCAGATCTCGGCGAGCGCGACCGGATCTCGTCACCGCAGCCCCAGATCTCGGCGAGCGCGATCGGATCTCGTCATCGCAGCCCCAGATCTCGGCGAGCGCGACCGGATTCGTCACCGCAGCCCCAGATCTCGGCGAGCGCGACCGGATCTCGTCCGCCTCCGGTCGCGCCGAGCTCGTCGCCGCAGCCACCGACGCGCCCGATCTCACACCCGCAGCCACCGACGCGCCCGACACTTCTGTCTGAACACTACGACAAATATTGGCAATAATATATTAGCCATCTGGAACACTTTTGAATTTCTGTTCATTTTTTTTTTTTGGAAAAAATTGAAAAATAACGGACTAATTTGTACGAGTTTTAAAAAGTATAGTCTTTTTTTGACATTTCCGGAAGCTGGGGTATATAGGGAATTTCCTCAGAAAAAAGATAAAATAATGCTAATTTTCTTTCAGGTGGGAATTAATCAACCCGGATGCAAAAGTTACATACCTTCCTCATTCAAAGCCAGTGGATGAAGCTGCCATCAGAATCCATAAACTCTGAGGAAGTGGTCATGTAAAAGAGCTAGTTTCTTAATTTGGTTTTATCACTTCCAGCTACCGATATCACTTCCAGTTACCGAAATCACTTCCAGTTACCTAAATCGAGATATAACACCCCATTGAAATCCAGCTTGCGCGGTTTTGGGAAGGGTAATATGTACGCAACTTGCACGTATTTATTTTTCTATGCTTATATGCTCGCGTGCTTGGGCTTAAATTTTACGGGTTGAGGATCGTAATAGAAACGACCTCCTCCGAAAAATAGTTGCGTACATTTTTTTTTATATCCGCTAGGATGGGACTATACTAGATTTTTGTTGTTGCTGTTGCATGTCATTCATATAAATTAGTTTTTTTTACGGAAATTGCATATCAGCTCCCTATTTCCAGGGGCCGATACATATCAGCCCATGGTAACGGAAAAACGCGCGGCGTTTCTTCCGTTTTCCGGTGGCTGATTTGTAGAAGGTTTGGAAACGGGCGCGCTGCTAAGCCGCACATTTTTTCGGTTCCGGTGGCTGATTTGTAGAAGGGAAACGGCGCTGATATGCAAATTCCCCTAGTTTTTTTTTTTTTTTTTTTTTTGGTTCCTCTCTATAATGCTGTTTATATGAGAAAACAAAGATTGTTATTATCCCTTCTCAGTTATAAGGAAAAACTGTAATTAGAAATTACTAAAATTAGGGGCATATTAATTTACATGACATTTTACCAAAGAGTGCCCTATAAAACCACTTTCAGCCAAAAAGTACCCCATAATTTGATACGGCTGTTTAGTGCCTCCTTTTGCAACGTGAAGTGATGAAAATGTCCTCATTTTTATTTTTGGAAATAGATATTTTATGTGATCAATAATTTTATTATTCAAATTTTTTCAAAAAATATTTCTATTTCTAAATAGGTATTTTGAAGTGGATAATCTGTTAAGAACCTTTGTGACGTAAAATGATGGAAATGTCATCATGCCTTTTTTTTTAAATAGATATTTATGTAGTCTGCAAATTTAATTTTCAAAATTGTGTTAAAATATTCTAAGTAGATGTTTAAAACTCTAAAATTTTAATAGATAAGTTAATAGATCCGTTAAGAACCTGCTGTTTATTCTCTGCTTGGTCCCATCCTTACTAGCATTTAGACAGCTTTTTTTTTTTTTTTTTTTTTAAAGAAAAATCATAACATTCTAAATAGATTTATTATTTGGCAAAATTTCATATTAGGCTTTTTTTTTAAACCTCGTGTTAGCTTCCTAATTTTCAATCGTACGTATCAGCTCCTCTCCAAGTTTATCTTTACTTCGCGCCCCCTCTACCCTCTCAATAATTTTCGTTCGGACGAAAATACCCCTCATTTTGACGCCCTACCACTCCTATTTAGTAGTATTTTTCGAAAAACTTTCAACATAAAATATTTAGAACTTGATGAGATCTACAACTTTCATATTAAATTTTTTTTTCAAACAATACTTCTAAATAAATATTTTGGAGATCCAAAGTATTAATGGGTCAATCCGCTAACCCGCTAGAATAGAAAAAGTACCAATATATATATTATATATATATAATATATATATATATATATATATATATATATATAGTAGTATTGTTTGGAAAAACGTTCAATATGAAAGTTGTGAATTTTGATAATATCTATAATTTTTATATTGAAAATTTTTAAATAATATTTTAAAAATATATTTCGGGGCTCCAAAGTGTTAATGGAAACATGAATATTTTTTATCCGAAAAAATTATTTAGCGCGGGGGCTGAAACAGTGACAGCAACATGGGGGGCTGATCTGAGCATATTTTTTCACTTGGGGTTGACCAGTAAACACCTCTTTACGGTGCGTTTGGTTCGTGGAATCTTGACTGAATTTTCGGAAATTTAACACGCGGAAATCAGATTCCCATGTTTGGTTTGCCAAAAATAAAAATACAACATTCCCACGAATAAGGTAATCTAAATTCCCATGAATGATGGCGGATATCTTGATTCCCTTCAACATTCCCTACAAGATTAACTTTTGTTTTCATAAGTGCACCTAATTTTATTCAAATATTTCATTAAGAAAAGCTCTAATATCCAGTTGTACTTTAATTTCTCCTTTCTTCTCCAGCGTTCCTTTCTTCTCCAACCGTAATTGAAGGTATATTATTTTTTATATGGATTATAATGTATGGACTTGAAGCTATAATTATTTTTGTATGGTTATTTTTTCAGTGAATTTATAAGATTGTGTTGTTACTAAATAAAGTATATTTTTCGAAAATATGTATATGTCATTTTACTATATTTTATTTAATTTATGAAGAGGGCTTTTTGGTAAAGTTCTATCACATTTCAAGGAATGTCGTAAGCAAACCAAACAAAATAAAGTAGCACTCTCAGGAATTTAAATAATTCGAAATAACGAACCAAACGAAAGAATGCAGCATTTCCGGAAATATGATTCATGAAAATCTAGATTACTGTAAATTTTAACATTCCTGAAAATTTGTAGAGCCATGAGCCAAAATTCTGAATACAATAGATTTCGTTCTGTTGCTGCAATTTTTGTATTAATTTTTTTAAATAATACTTCTAAATAAGTGTTGTATAGCTTCAAAAAATTTATTCGTTATAACTAATTTTGGAGCCTCAAACAATTTTTTTAAAAATAATCAGTACAAAAGTTGTAGAGCAAATAAAATTTATATTTCATATTAATTTTTTAATATGTAAATATGTACGTATTTTAATTTTAAAATTATTTAAAAAATAAATGTTTATTTGACAAAATTTTGTAAAGTAGTAAATTTTTTTTGTCTGAATTGTCAAGTTCAGTTCCCATCTTATATTTCAACCGTAAATATTGAATTTTAACAATCCAAAACCTACCATTCTTTTCATCTGTGCACACAGTTTCAATATTTACGAAATCTCTACAATTTTACAGGTGATTCATATTACATTTCAATATTAAATATATATATATATATATATATATATATATATATATATATATATATATATATATATATATATATATATATATATATATATATATATATATTCTATTTTTATTATCATCTTTGGTAACGTGAGTTGTTAACGATAATGTCGATACAACATGAAGAACACTGATCTTCTTCGCAGAACTCAATCACGATCGTACAATCTTTTTACGGCACGGCGGCGCCGTCTGCTTTCTCATCACCGCCGTCGACATCTCCAACTCCGATCTCCGGCGTGCCTTTATACCTGTAAAAGTGGGCACACACAACGAAGTAGACCAAATTCGCAAATCCAAACACTGCCAGCAGGTAGTAATAGTAATCCAATCTGCCGGCGGTGATGTTGTCGTTGAGCCACCCTGTGTTCCTCCGTACGGCGGCGATGAGCGCCGAGCTGATGTAGCCGGAGAAGGCGATGCTCAGGCAGAATAGCGCGTTGGCTATTGTTTGCATGTGTTCGGGGAACTGTTTATTGTAGAACTCTATTTGACCTACTGCGTTGAAAGCCTCCGCGATTCCGGCGATCCCCAGCTGCGGCGTCAACCACATCGCCGACATCGGCGTCGAGTAGCCGCCGTGCGCTATCGCCGATGATCTCCGTTTCGCCTCGAAAATTCCCGCCACCACCATTGTAACAGAAGCGAAGAACAACCCTATTCCTTGTCTTTGTAACAGCGTGATCCCCGATTCCAATCCGGTGAACTTTCTGGCGAAGGGGACTAATAATTTATCGTATATTGGAATAAAAATAGTTAAAACTAGCAGAGAAAGCGCGATGAGAGATGTCGGCGGTATCTCGAATCTTCCGGTGCCGGGAGGAAGCTTTCGATCCATGGTCAACGACTGAAGAACTCCGAAGGTCCACTGCTGGCCTACCGCAACGAAGCACATGACTCCAGAAGCCCAGAGAGGTACAATTCTCAGCAAACACTTAACTTCTTCGACCTGCTGAACGGCGGCGAGCCGCCATCTGTCCGCCTGCGATCCCTCCGGCAACACCTCGTCTTCGCGTTCGATGATAGCAGCTTTGTTCAACCACTTGAACTGTAGAGTTAATGGGAGCTTCGTTACGCGTTCGTTCTTAACCATGGGGTTGTAGAGTTGGAGTTCTTGCTGGCGGGCGTCTTTCGGGGAGGGCAGTTCGAGATTCCGCTTCTTGTAGGCGGCGACGAAGACTTGCACGATGCCGGAGAAGACACTCCCCTCGGGTGCCACGTGGACGTATAATTTGGTGCCGGCGAAGAAGAGGATGATGGCGCAGAGCATCAGGGCCGTGGGTACGGCGAATCCGATGGTCCAGCTTATCTGATCTTGGACGTAGACGATGACTGTCAGAGCGATCATGATACCGAAGCTGGTGGTGCCGTAGTACCAGTTAAAGAAGCTGTTGAGCTCACGGCGGCCTGTGGCGGTGGCGGCGTCGAACTGGTCCACGCCGAAGGGGAGGCTACATGGACGGACACCGCCGGCGCCGATAGTGAGGAGAACGAGGGCGAGGATGAGGACTCCGATTAAGGACATAGATGGACCCTTGCACTGCGCCAATGCGGCGGCGGCGGCGGCGGAATTTAGTGGCGATGGCACCTTGCATGTTGGCGGCTGCAGCTCCGGCACGGCGGCGGTAAGCGTCATTACGATCATTCCCTGTAATTGGTCACTCTTTTGCTCAGTACAAAGTTGATGTAAATGGCCGGAAATATACGGCCCAATATAATTAGCCCAGTTTCGGCCCAGTTTGTGACGGTTTAATAAATTATTAACAAAATTTATTTAAGGTTATAGCGTCTTATGCGATATCGCCACAAATATATATCTAATTTATCAAACGATATATATATATATATATATATATATATTACTGATTGAACAGTCTAATAAGAACAATTTATTCTATTATTTAATGTAAAAATATTTTTTTTTTCAAAAGGAAAATGGTAATATTGTGGAAGGATGAATTTTATTATCATTCTAAAACTTTATCTACTTGCAAAATAAATATAGTATTCACATAAAAGATATAATTTACTACTTCAAACAAACATATTCCATTTTACAAGATAGTCAATATATTTCTTCATCGATATATACAAGGTTGAAGTTTATCATTTAATATAGACGTGGTCCAGTTTTGCAAAACAAATCGGAGTTCATACACTGTAGACTTTAAATTAATCAAGAGCATATAATGTCAATTGTTACTATTAATTGTAATCATATTAATTTATGACAAAAACAACTAATATTCTTCACGAGACTTAAATGTGTGGGGGTTCTATATTGCCATTTAGAAAAATTGAATCCCACATCCTAGCGTAGCAAAAATTGTGAGGATACAAGATCTTATTAAAGAAAACTGAGCTTGATCATTTTTTACTTCTTTAGCATCCTCTTTATATATAATATTAAAGCGTAAAAAAATAATTACGTCTTTATTTTAATATTAATTATCTAATTAATATTAAGAGATATGATGTGGTTATATAAATTTATATATGTTTCAAATTAACTATTAATCCAAATATTTCTTCATTATTTATCAATTCTAATAAATTTTTAAGATATCTGATGACTCGTCTTACTATAACTTCCACCGTGCCTCCGGATTTATAAAAAAGATTAATCATGATATGTAGGAAGATGGTAACTGAAGCGATAAACATGACAATATCTGATAATTTAGGATAATATATAAATTAACCATGAATTTCATGCCAAAAGGATATGGTTACTCTTGGAAATTACATTGCATTATCTCAAAATCATGATTTTAGGACCATTTGGAGATATAGTGGATGCAAAGAGTATCTAGAGCCCACTCCTTAAATGTCTAGGTCCTATTTATGCCACTACCACATGTTTCCCTTCTTTTTTTTTTTTTTTTTTTTTTTTTTTTGATATTAACGTGGGAAAACCCTGACGGTAACCGGCCCTCATTCGAGCGATCGTCGTAACAGATAAATCTACGGATGGCACCAGTCCCTGTTCCACCAATCGAGGGGTCCCATCCTCTTACGGATAAGGCAGACCCTAGCGCACGCCCCCGGAGAGACATCAAACCAGGGCCCATGTCACTATCCACGAGGTACAGGAGGGTCTTCGAACCCCACATTCTTTACGGAACGCCCATGAAGTCGAACTCGGGTCGCACGTTTCGTGAGGTGAACGTCCGATCCGCTCATGCTGGAAGCGCGGGACAGCCACTACCACATGTTCACAATCATATATATATATATGTATAAAGATTTTATTTTTACTTACATTGTAAAAGAAGCCACTTGCTTCAAGGAAATGTGATATGTTTGTTCATATTTTCCAAAGTTAGGTATGAAGTGATACATGATTGGATGTGGATCAAATTAGGGTATTACTTTTAGAAACTCCATTTAATTGCATGTTGGCACATCATCTAAGGAATAAGGAATGTTGCCCTATAGATATGTCATCCAAACTCAAGAATTGGTAAATTTTAATGTGCTCGTCGCCTCGTCGGGATTCCAATATTTTGCAATTGGCGGCTAAGATTATTCGAAGTTTTTAAAACGGCGTCATCTAGGCAAGTACATGCCATGGACGCCTTTTATTTATTTTAGGCCATCAAATCGAAGTTTTACTCACAAATTATAATCCAAAGGTCCTAATCAGAAGGTCTGTTGAAATTTTGTCGTATTAATTTAGATTAAAATTAAAATTAAAAATCGAAGGAAAGCTAGTGATGTTTCCTAACCGTATAAATAATTTTTTTATATCATGTCAACATCGTATATAATTTTATTATACACCTATATCTAACTATATATAGAGTAAATATTAACTCGGCCCTGATTTATAATTTTAATATAATTCAACCTCTACAATTTTTAAGATCCAAATCAGCTGTTGCTTTTGCTGATATATATATTTCTTGTACAAATCAACCTCCTCTCTCCTCTCCCAGGTTAATTTTTAGGAAAACTATTCACTCCCAATAAACCACACACAACTAATCTCTACCACACATTCATCTCATAATCTATACATTTACCTCGTGATCCGTACAAATTATCAAAATTACAACTATATCCATTGTGATATATGGTTCTGATATTACCACGTATGATATATGATTTATTGTGTAGCTTTTTGGGTGAGCATAGCAAAACCATAATTTTTAAGGCCCAAATCATCAGCTCCTACTTTTATTAATAGAGTAATATTGTCGGTAAAAATATTAGTTAATTTATAAGAAAGGTGCTGATTTGAAAGAAAATATAAAAGGAGGACTGATTGTGCAAAGCTATGTATCTAATCACACTTTTGGGAGAGATTGTGGACAGCATTGTTTTTGGAGCAATTATTATGTGATGACAGGGCATTGTTTTCTCCCCCCCCACCCAGAGAGACATACCCTTGGCAGCTAGCTCATTAAGTTGGCAATAAGAAGAGTCTAGGGATTAAATAGTATCATTGTAGAATATAAGACAAGAAATGCAATAATGACTCTCTCTCTCTCTCTCTCTCTCTCTCATTAAATAGTATCATTGTAGAATATAGACAAGAAATGCAATAATGACTCTCTCTCTCTCTCTCTCTCTCTCTCTCTATATATATATATATATATACTAATTTCCACTCGATAGGAGCACAGCTCGCTCCTGTCGACTCCGCAGCCGTCGGATCGTCGATCGCCTGAGATCATACGCATGTTTTGGAAGAGCTCGGATTGACATCACGCGTGCGAGGCGATCCGACGGCTGACATCACGCGCGTGTTTTTTAAGAGCTCGGGTCGGATTTCAGCCGTCGGATCGCCGCGATCCGACGGCTACGGAGTCGACAGGAGCGGGCCGAGCTCCTGTCGAGTAGATATTAGTCTATTTCTCTCTCTCTCTCTCTCTCTCTCTCTCTCTCTCTCTATATATATATATATATATATATATATATATATATATATATATATATAATTTTCAGCTTGATCTGATAATTGTCCTTTATAAGGTGAGTTGTGGACTGTTGGATCGAATATTTTGATCATAATTAAAGGTTCAGATTATATCATAATCAATAGTTAAGATAATATCTTGAAAGATACAATATAAACCGTTGGATCATGATGAAGATGTTCCATCCAACGGTTCATAATCCATTTTACAAAAAGCTATTCTCAGATCGAGCTGAGAATAACACCTATATATATATACATATATATAAAACAAAAGTTGTTGCTTAGTTGCTTTTATTGAATAATTATTCTTGACTAGATAAGATATCAATGCGATATCTTTTTTAACGAGCAATGGTACCTTGATAATGAGATAATAGAACAGAGTGCGAGTCAGCGACCGTGACATTCTACATGTGAGCCTCTCGAACCACAATATTCGGGCAAAAGGTTTCGAGAGAGTATACGTGCGTACAAGTGGGTACTAATTTTAGTGCCAGTGGCTCCTAAATAGACCGATCATATATGGAGCTAGGACCTACACCATATTAAGTCTTGGAATGATAAGAGAGAGTTAGACATCGACCCTGCATCGATATTCAGAAATGTTTGCTAAAAAATTTTGAATTTAAAAATTATAGACACATTAAAATCTATTTTACTTATATTTAAAAATTTTCTAAATAAATACTTTAAAACGTGTATTTGAGGTTCTAAAGTTTTAACAGATTAATTTTAAGCTCACTAAGATTTTGAATTCTAAAAACATATGTTTAGAAGCAAATTTTTAAAAATCTTTAATTGCCAAAGTTATAAGCCATATTGAAATATTTGTTTATATTTAAAAGATCTACAATAAATATTTATATAATAGTTAAAATATCTCTAATACAAACTTTAAGATATAAACTGATTTATAAAGAATTTAAAATAAAAAGCTGATTTGTAAACAATTTGAAAACTAAGAGCTGATATGTAATGAATTATCAAAGAATATTTTAATTCAAAGTATCTTGATATGAACGGGTTTTATGAATATCTTTTATAAAAAAAGACGTGTACAAGACGACTTATCGATGATTACACCGAGAAATGGAAGACATATTATAAGATGGGTGTAATTGTGCAACTACTAGATAATACGTGAAAATTATGGTAAAAATTGTACAACGCTTAAAAATAATATTAATTATAAATTATAATTTATCTATTAGGATGATCATATTTAGTTAGAGAAAGAATTTTTTACGAGTAGAAAACAATATGCTTACCAGAAAAGTCGATACGGAGGCATAGGCCAATGTTCGGAACCTCCCCCAGTAGGCGTCGGAGATGAAGGCACCTATCAACGGTGCGAAGTTGGCGGTGCCGCCGAAGATGTTAGCGGCGTTGGCCGCCGCTACTTGCTTCATTCGGAGGTGATTCACTAGGTAAACCGTGAAGTTCACCGTCAATCCGAACGTCGCCACCCTCTCGAACGTCTCATTGCCTACGCAAACATAAATAAAAATATATATATATAAAAAAAAAAAACTAGCTAAGCAAATCATAGAAATGAAAATATCTCATAATCCAAAAGAAAAAAAAATTGCACTCTGAGATTTTTTAAGGTAAATCTATGAATGACACATAATTATCTTTTGTGGCTGAAAAATTTCAGCCTCAAAATTTTATTCCACCTTTTTTTCGAAAGAAAAAGAATATCTCCATATTTTTAAATTTTTTTTTAAAAAAATGATATTTCTCATATTTAAATTTGAAAAATTATGCCGTAATAGTTGGCCATCTAATTTTTTTCAAAATTATCGTAAAAAAATACAGTTAGTAATCGATACAGTTTTTGTACGATCGTTATAGCAGATAAATACATGGATGGTACCAACCAGATTCGAGAATTTGTATTATTTTTTTCAGAATAGAAAAAATAAATTTTTCATACCTTTGCAGCCGTATTTTTTAAAAATTCAGCTCGATTTTCAAAAATAAAGAAAGAAAAAAAAAAATCAAAAGAAGAAGAAAAGGCAAGGAGAAGAAACAAGTAGATATTTGAATATTTTACCAATGATGAAGGGCATGCACTTCCAACCGCCGGGTTTTCTCTTAACGACGACGTCTTTGCCGTCGCCGGAGGCTGCCGTGGCCTCCGTATCGGCGGACTTCACGGCGGCCGGCGGCGGCGAGCATTTGAAACAGTCCATGAATCTCCGCAACATGGACCTCTCCATTGCTGTGTGCTCCTGAATTTCTCACTCTCCCCTCTCTCTCTTGGTCTCTATATATAAAGACAGCAAGTTGGAGGCCATGGCGACACTTCAGATGAGGTCCCTGTTAGGTCCAAGGTGGTGAGAAAGAGATGGCACTTTTTACAGATCCGGCCCTTAACCTTTGTAAATTTCAAAACCAGGGACTTTGTCAAAAAAAAAAACCCCCCTATTTTGTTAAACTTAAATAACTTAATTTCTCAAATAAAGAAATACTAAATTAGCACCAAATTCTGAGTCCGCGTGGGGTAAAATTTCTTACATAATTTTTAAAAAAAATTTTGTATCCCGTGGCAGGAGCTCCCGTTCATGGAGGGTATGCACTCGGATCCGAAAACGTCGGTCGAGACTAGACGTGAGAATTTTTCGTGAGTTTGAGGTCCTACAGGAGCGTGCGCTGGCATTATGAATTCTACTATGATAATCTAAAATAAATAAATAAATAAATAAATAAATTAGCTTTCTAAAACACATTTTTAGTTCGTTTGATATACTTCAGTATATCTAATAAGTGCCGACAATGCTACACTATCATATAAAAAATTAAATTAATAGTCGAAAAACTTTTAATTTTTGGAATAGGTTTTTTTTAAAACGTTAAATATAAAAGAATTAATTTGAAACTTTTTTATTTTTTGAAATTTATTTTTTAAACGTTAAAAAAGCAGGAGCTAATTGAATAAAAATTTTGAGAAAGAAGTTTTTTTTTTTTTTGGGACATTATCCCTCAAATCAACCCAGGATCATATCAGCCCTTGAATTTGCATAATAATTCAAATTAGTCCCTGAAAAGTACAGACAAAATAGAAAATCCAGATTTATAGGGGTTAATTTGAAAAGGGCAGCTCAATCAAGTTATTTTAGATGAATCTAAGGATAGTAGAAGTCAGTTGTTTAATGCAGTAGCGTAATGCTAATTTTAAAATATTAAAAAAAATAATACAAAAATAATATATTACTTTATATCAAGATTTTCTGTGCCGAACCAAGCCGAATTTGGTAAACTCAGATTCTAGCACGTGCCGATGGTGCCGTGTCGACCGTACCGTTATATATTTAATTATTATTTTAAAAAAAAAAAAAAATAAAAAAAATAATTAAAAATTTTAAATATAAGATTTTGACCCGTGCCGTGTCGTGCCGATAACTGCCGGAACAAGCACGTACCGTCTGGCACGGACTGTAATGATTGGCATCGAAAACCATATTTTATATTCAATAACTTTATTATGAAAACTTTTAAAACTCATATTATGAAAGTATCAATTATAATTATTTATTTTTCATTTTAGAACATAATTAATTATATTTAGCGGCCATTTAACAAAAAACCAAATCTTTATTAACCGATATTTTATGCAGCTCTTTTAGTCGGCGTTCTTAGAATTTTCAAGGACTCCGATATTTTTTTGAACTAAGATTTCATCGAACTTGCATCACATATAAGAAATTATATATAATATATATATATATATGTGTACCGACGAGTGCAATATTTATATGCAATTTTATAAAAAGTTAAAATACAAAAAGTTTTGAGTCGCCGATTATCCGGGTGTGGTAACGATCTAATCATTCGGTCGACAGATGTAGACCAGCACGAGTAATTCCATCGGGTTGTAGTATGTAATCTCCGTTTTCCAAATACAAAAAGTTGACTGATTTTGAATGCGACGAAAGATAAAATCGCGGGCTTGATCGTGCGCGCGATAATAAAAACAAAAGCAACAAAATAATCAGTATCTGCTTTTATTATTTAATAAAAATGAAGAGAGAGAGAGGGAGATAGTGATGGATGAGCTAGGAAGTATGGACGCCGAAATTTTGCCTTCCTTGTTAGTCTTCGATATTGATACTATGCGAATACGTCCAGACGCATATCCGATATATTCGACACACGAGTTGTGTTTAAGTTTTTTCTATTTAAAATTATTTTTTAAGATAAATAAAATATTTTTGAAATTTTTGACTAAAGATTTTTTAAATTTTGTCAAAAAAAGGTCCGGCTTTATAAAACTATAAGAAATCAATCTCTCAAATTAATTAGATTTTCGAAATACTTTTTCAATTCGTTCGAAAGATTTTTTACAGCTCGCAATAATATAAAGATAATTCATCATGAATATATTAGTCCGTATATTATTGATATAAATACAGCTAATATTATATTACTTTTTTAGAACACTAAACTATTATTTGAAATATTTATGAGTTTTTGACCGGTGATTTTTATTTTTTAAGGAGGTTGACATGACGGACGTTGGTACAAGTGCGAGCGACAATCTTTCTAAGATGCACATGCACTTAGGGGTGAAAACGAGCCGAATTTGAGTCGAGTGCCACTAAGCTCAAGTTTGGCTCGATTGGTTTAACTCGAGCTCGACGAGCTTTAGAGAACTCGACTCGACTCGATAAATCTAAGGCTCAAATTCGACTCGAGTTTGGCTCGATTGTATCAACTGAGCCGAGCTTGAGTCGATTCGAGCTCGGCTCGGTTATATGAATTAGGCCAAACTCGAGTCGAGCTCGAACTCGAACTCGCTTAAGTAATTTTGTTATAAAAATATTTAAATAAAAAGGAAAAGCTCGTTAGGCTCGCGAGCCTAATGAGCAGAGTAACACAATACTCAAGCTCGGCTCATTCAATTACTCGAGCTTGAATTCGTACTCGAACTCGACTTGAGCTCGATAATAATCGAGTTTGACCCGAGCTTAAACGAGTTCGAGCCCGAGCTACTCGTGAGCAGCTCGGCTCGTTTTCAACCCTACATGCACATTTGGAACTCGAGACGTTCAAATCACATGTTTTTGCCGTCCAGTCGAGCTAATTGTGCTGCGCATCACTTCTCTGAGTAAAATTATATGCATCTCTTGGTGCACGAGATCATCAAATTCAATTTTGATTGTAATTTTGACCGTAGCTTTGACCTAATTTTGACTTTCCGTCTGACATTGCGTTTGTCTGGACTCAAAAATGTCAATGATCCGTTCATATACTTTCACACCGTCAAAATCATCCGTTCACACCTTCACAAGTCGGTTTTTAATTTAATAGAATTTCTTTTAAAATATTTGGATTTTTTTATTTTGATTTTAAATTTTAAATATATCACCACATTTAAAAATTATAACTAAGAAATGCACTTATCAATAATCCCAATTCATAGTTGGTATCAGCATATAATTCGTAACTTACCAAATATAATTCCTAATTTACGAAATATAATTAATAGATTTTGTGGAAATCTATAATTTTAAATAATTTTTAAAAACTAATTTTTAAAATAATTTAAATTTTCATATTTTGATAATTTTTTAAAAAAAAAAAATTATACCTAGGAAATGCACTTATCAATATTCCCAATTTATAAGTGGTATCAACATATAATTCGTAACTTTCGTAATATAATTCCCAATTTACGAATATAATTTATAGATTTGAATGAGATATATAAATTTTAAATATTAAATAATTTTTTTAAAAAATATTTTTATATAGGCATTATGAGGTCTGTATTTTAACGGGCTTAAATTAATATTTAAAATTCGTTAAATCAGTTAAGACTTTGAAACCTCAGAACACCTATTTAAAATAATTATTAAAAAAAATATAAATCTTATCAAAATTTATAATTTTATATTGACAATCATTTCCAAAAATATATGTAAAAATTATTTTAAGTTCCGATACATAAATTGATTTTCATGTAATAGGATATATTTTTTTTAAAAAAAACCCAAAGAGGATTTTCATCCAAAATTAGAGGTGCTGAAGGATGCCACGAGGTGCTTCTCATATATATATATATATATATATATATATATATATATATATATATATATATAAAGGCTATTCTCAGCTCAACCTCAGAATAGTCTTAACAAGTTAACATCTCAGCAGTTGATATCCTTAATCTAACGGCTGATATTTAATTTTAACACTTAACGGAATAACGGTTCACGCCGTTAAATGTTAAAATTAAATCTCACCCGTTAAATTAAAGAGATCAACAGCTGAGATATTAGCTTGTTAAGCCTATTCTCAGGTCGAGCTGAGAATAGCATATATATATATAGGACGTAAAATTTGCTGCACCCGTTTGGTGCTATTATTTTCTGCACCCGTCTCTAAAATACTAATTTAGAAGTATTTTTTAAAAACTTTCTAACATAAAATTTGTACATTTTGATAATATCTACAATTTTCATGTTGAAAGTTTTTTTTTTTTTTCAAAAAATACTTCTAAATAGATATTTTTGGATCTCTAAAGTTAATGAATTTAAAAAATTATTTTAAAATCCGTTAAATTAGGAACCATAAAACACCTCTTTAGAAACATTTAAAAAAAAAAAAACTTTTAACGTTAAAACTGCATATCTCATCAAAATCTATATTTTATATTTTTAATTTTTTTTTTAAAAAATATCTTTAAATAAATATTTTAAAATTCGATATATATATATATATATATATATATATATATTATACAATTTTGATGCATCTTTTCCATCTAATAGTAGATGACATCACTTGACAGATCTTATATTCAACTCAATAGAGGGAGCAGCATGGGCAAAAGGAAAGAAAGATTAAAAGGTGCTGAGCGATGCCACGTGTATCTTCCAATTGATAGGAAAAAAAAAAAAACTATTTATTGTCAATCTCTACTTGACATGAGCGCAGCTTGCTTTTACTGACTCCGCAGACATCGAATCGTGGCGATCCGACGGCTAAAATCCGATCCGAAATCCGAATTCTTCAAAACACGCGCGTGATTTTCCAATCGATAGAAAAAAAAAATTCTATTTTAATATAAAAGAATATATATATATATATATATATATATATATATATATATATAGTGCTAATTTCTACTCGATATGAGCGCAACTCGCTCCTATTGATTCCGCAGCCATCGGATTGCGGCGTTCCGAAGACTGAAATCACGCGCGTATTTTGAAAGAGCTCGGATTGGTTTAAAATCACGCTAGCATTTTTTAAGAGTTCGGGTCGAATTTCAGCCGTCGGATCGCGGCGATGCGACGGTTGCGACGTCGACAGGAGCGAGCTGTGCTCCTGTCGTATGAAGATTAACATATATATATATATATATATATATATAAAGTTAGAAAGTAAATGCACGTCTATTGCAGGTGGATGTGTATCGACTTCATGCCCACGACCGATGCTACGTCATCAACAATCATTTGTATGCTAACAATCATTTGTTTCTTTTTAAAAAGTCCTTCAAATCTTTTTTTATTTTTTTAATAAAAATCATACCTAATCATCCCAATATCTACATTATATACATCATTTGGTGGCATTTAATGGTACCATCAAATATTTTTGGGGCAATTTCATATCAGCCCTCATTTTTTTTAAATATCCGGATCAGTCCCTGAAAACGGGGGCTGATCCGGAATACTTTCTAAAAAGGGGGGCTGATATGAAATTATCCGAATATATTTTCATGTTCTGATAATTTAAAATTATAATATTTTTTTTTAATTCCAAATAATATTCTTATAGATTTTTAATTATGTGAAATATCATAATTATAATATTATATTAGACGTCTAGAATATTAAATTAATAATTTGTAATAGTTTTAAGTTTTTTTCACTCATTTGTTCAACAATCACATATCATTGAAAATAATATTAAATTAAAAATTATTGACTTATATTACAACACTAGCTTCTTTTTTTGGGGGTTTCAGCCCCTCGTTTCTCAAAATCGCGCAAATTAGCCCCCGAAAAAGCGTTTCCGTGGGCTGATTTGCTTTTTTTTTTTGCAAATCAGACCCCCGAAAACGCGTTTCGGGGGGCTGATTTGCGAACCCCAAAAATAGGGGGGGCTGATACGCAATTATCCCAATATATTTTCATGTTTTTTTTATCACTCATTTGTTCAACAATAACATACCAATGAAAACTTTTCACTTATATTACAGCACTTCCTTCTTTTTTTTTGTTATTTTTAAAATAACTTATACTTTTATATTCTGATAATTTTAATATATTTTTTTAATTCAAAATGATATTCTTATAAATTTTTAATTATGTGAAATATCATAATTATAATATTTATAATATTATATTAACCGTCTAGAATATTAAATTAATAATATGTAATATTTTTAAGTTTTTTTCACTCATTTGTTCAACAATCACATATCAATGAAAATTATTTACTTATATTACAACACTAGCTTCTTATTTTTATGTTTTTTAGTACAATTGGTTTAGAAACAAATGGAAGTGGGTTAGATACTTAGATATCAAGATCTTTGATCCTTGCTCATGCCCCTAAAAAAATAGGAATTTTGTAAAATAAACCTCCAATTTACAAAATTTAGAAAACTAACCCTTCCAACTAAAATACTATATTATTTTTCTGAATTATTGTTTAGCTCTAAAGAATATCTTTATAGATCATCCGAAATGCCATTTTAGTTCGCAAAAATACTAAAATAAGTTATAGAAAATAATCTGAATATTACGAATAAAGAATTTGTAGTATTATATTAGCCGTATGGAATGCTATGATATAATTTTGTTTGTTTGAAAAAATTTAAAATAACTAATTTATACTAATTTTAAAAAGTATTATTTGATTATTGTTTAGCTTCTTTTTTTTTTGGGTTATTTTTATGTTGCTTAGTACAATTGGTTAGAAAACAAATGGAAGTTGGTTAGATACTTAGATATTAGATCGCGTTGATCTTTGATTATCGTCCATGCACGTAAGAACATCGTATAACTTTAAAATTTTCTAATTTTCAAAATTCTTACAAATCAATTTATCTTTTTAAAAATAATTCTGATAAAACATTCAAAATATTTTTATTTTAATGTTCAAATTAAAGTAATCCGGACCAGCTAAAAAAATATTTCAAAGTGAACTTAGTATTTTTATTTGGCACTAATTTATTCAAAATAATTTTTATATTTGGCACTACTTTTTATTTGGCACTAATATTTCAGAAAATAATTTCTATATTTTCAAATTTGTAATCTTTTAATCGTACTATCCGTTCCTCTGGGTCATCCACATAGACCTCTATGATTTGTGAAGAATAAGACACGAATAATGTTTAATATTTTTTAGGCTAATCCGGATTATGTTCCCATTTAACAATAATTAGTATTTTTTAAAAATTATCGTAAAATTGTTAATACGAGCGCACGCACTAAAGACCTCAAACTGACGAAGAATTCTCACGTCTAGCTCTGTCCGATGTTCTTAAATCAATACAGATTTTCTATTAACGAAAATTCATATCAGGAGTACAGAAAATTTTTTAAAAAAATCAATAAAATTTTTATCCCTTACAGATTCGAATCTAGTATGATGACGTCTTTTTATGTGCTTTCCGGAAAATATTAGTGCCAAATAAAAAAATTTTAAACCCTAAACCCTAATAGAGTGATTTCTGGAAAATATTATATTATAATTATAAGCTTAGAAAGTGACGTCCGGAAAATTTGTAACCTGTTTCGCGTTTGGTCGTCGATCAATCGGTGCGCGTGTAATTAAAATTACTTTAATTACTCAATGAAGGTATATATATATATATATATATATATATATATATATATATATATATATATATGGTAGGTAAGATATTTAGGAATTTGATTTTTATTCCTCTAGATTAGGCTATATAATAACCACTGAAGGGCGAATATGTTTAAATTTTATCAGTATACAATATATATATAGAAAAAGCCATTCATCAAGAACCACTGACGGGATCGTCCGAGATGCAATCGGGATCGTCCGAGACACCCCCGATTACATCATAGCCGTCATGGGCCCCTGATGAACAGCAGCCCTCTATATATAATGCACGATACGGTAACATCGCAGACACATGTCCGACTCGCCGGAAAAGTTTCCAGAAAAAAAATTAAAGGAAATTTCTATACGTATTAGATATATCAGATAGGAGTATATGAACAGTTCAAAACGGATAAGAAATGAGAGAGAACGAACTCAACGGACAACAAACACGCGCGAACACACAGGATCTGACAGTATCTCGGTATTTCAGACATAACTTTCTGTAAACACCTATAAACGATTTGAAACCAACACCATTAGAAAATAGACTCAAAGCTTTACAACGGTAATTGGAGTGCCCAAAACGGATAAGAAATGAGAAAGAATGATCTCAACGAATATTGTGAATACCTGTGAACACGCGAGAATACCTGTGGACTCCTGCGAACACCTGCGATCGAGTCGGACAATTAAGTAATCTTAGTTTAAAATTTTTTTGAATAAAATAAAAAAGTTCATTTAGACTGGCGAGCAAAATAGCATAGTAATACAATATTCGGGCTTGACTAGTTTAATTATTTAAATTCGAGTGATTGAACTCAGCAAGACTCGAGCTTAGCCGAGTTTAAATCCGAGCTACTCGTGCTAATTACCACGACTTCTTTTTTTTTCTTTTTCTTTTTCCTTTTTTTTTTTTTTTTTTTTTTTTTTTTTTTTTTTTTTGATAGTATCCACCCTTGCGTTCTAATCGCACATGACGGTGGTGGCTAAATCCAAACAATTTGTTGGTTAATGTATCCTATACAGTACAAAACGAGCTAAAAATGGTTTTTTTTTCTAATAATAACAATTAACCCAAAACACTAAGTTTAAACTATTTTTTTAAAAAAAATATTAAAAAAATATATTATTTTATATTCAATAATTTTTATTATTAAAATTGTTAAAACGTATATCTGAAATATATCAAATACAACTACAAAAGTTATAGTTCAACAAATAATATTTATTGTTTTGAACTGCAGCTTTCGTAAATTCATTTAGCACATCTTGTATTATATTATTTTTGAAAATTTCTTTTTTCTTTTGTCTATGACCGTCGAGTTCGGTCTATATACCTACATCTCGACCGGATATAGTAGGGTACGGTGACACCCCAGCGATACTTGCGAGGCTCGAACCCGCACCCCATCCTTCATGAGGGACTGGTGGCGGGTGAGCAACACCCTCACCCCATCGCCGGTTGAGCTAACGACGCTGGATATTTTTGAAAAACTTTAAATGATAAGATTATATAACACAATAATGCATATCAGTTTATATAAAATGTAAAAGAATTTTGTATTTCTATGCCTCATAATTAGATTTAGTATTTTTATACTCATAATTTATTTTTACTTAAATGTGCCCTCCTTATCTTGTAAAATGACCAAATTACCCTCATTCTTTTTATTCATTTTGCCAAGCGATTTTATAAAACCGCATAATATAATACCGAGCGTGTTATCGAGACACACAATCTCTCTCTTCAATTCATATTATTCTCGTTCCTCTTGTCATCAATCATCTCTGTCATTCCATTGCCGTTCAAATTTCTTTCTAACTGTCGTTCAAAGTGACTAAATCCGTAAAATCGAGGTGTTTTTTCATAAAGTTGTTTGAAAATTTTTACGCCGGCGAAAGTAAAAGTTTAACGCTGCAGGATTTTTATATTCCGATCGCAAAGATGACTCATTTCTTCTATTCAAAACTTAATTCTAACACCTTCAAGAATACCAAAAAATAAAGCAAATCTTTAAAAATATTTTCAAATAAATGGAACTAAGTCATTATTGTATTTATCTTGCTTGGAAGAGTGGTGTCTACATGAGAGACCACATTCTTCATTCTAACACCTCAATAGTTAATCTTTTATTGTCACCTTAATAAATTTATAATTATTTATTTTTGCATTTAAAAATATATTTAATTATAATGCGACGAAAAATAAACAATCACGAGCTCGATCGTGCTCAAATGATAAACAAAAGGAACAAAAAATAAATCAACATCTTTGTTTTATATGCTTGGTGCAATTAATTGACTGAATATTTTTGGAATAATTTCAAGACTACCCTCCCTTTCAAAAACTGCTCTAAAAAGATCCTTTTTTTTCTAACAATTTTTAAATAAAACATTCACCGTTTGAACTTTGAAAGAGGCCCTCCGGCCTTGGATGGGACGGCCGGGACGCTCGCCTCATAAAGCGAGTATCCGGGTTCGAATCCTCAGGGATGCACTCGTCCGGTCTTTTTTCGGGTGGCTGTGAGATAAATACGGATACCATATTTTCTTGCGGCTGTGCGAAGATGACGGGCCCTAATGGGTACTCCTCTGTGTGGTCTGAAAAAGGATGTCGTACCCGTAGTTTACTACCTAACCGCAAGCCAAACCGAAATGGTCCGATATCTGTCGGTTAGAAAATAGCCCCGACGCTCATGTGGTGTAATATTAAGATCAGATAAGTTTCGCTTCGTCACTTCTAAAAAAGAAAAAAAAAAGAAAACTTTGAAAGAGAATGTTTGTGAAATAGGCTACCCATATCTACTTTTGGCAAGATAGGACCCCAATACTCAATGGGTGAAATTGACTACCACTTTACACGCTCAATAGATTAGTCGTGATCAGTATACAACTGTCCATTAAATATCTTATACCTATTAACTTTTTTTTTAAAAGATATCGAGGAAAAATCTTCGGGTATTTGCATGCATATTTTGACGCCTCGCTTTTTGACAAGCATCCGGGATCAGAACGATATCTGATCGACTTGAACGCGGAGAGTTCATCCGGCACGATCTTACGCATAATGGATGCTTCGTAATTTATTAGACACTTACACTACCAATCAAACTATGTTGTAAGGGCAACAAACAAAATAATCTATATACTAATTTTAAAGGCCAAATTCCATATCAACCCCTAGATTTTTTCTTTTTTTTTTTAAATCAATCTCTAGATTCTCTAATTACCGTTTGAACTTTAAAAAAAATCGCTCTCTCAAAATTCATGCCAGAGGTATTTTGACAATTATATAATTATTTTTTAAAAAAAAATTTAACAAGAAAATTGTAGATTTTGATGAAATTTATAATATTTATGTTTAATAATTTTTCAAAAATACTTTCAAATAATTATTTTAAGACTTCGATGTCTTAGTGAGTTTTAAAATCAATTCCATTAATTCGCTAAACTTTGGAACCTCAAAACGCTTGTTTATAAGTATTTTTTTTTAAAAAAAAATTAATATGAAAGTTGTAAATCTCATCAAAATTTACAACTTTAATATTAAAGATTTTTTTTCAAAAAAATATATCTAAAGAAGTATTTTAGGGTGTCAAATTTAACGGATAAAAATGAGAGACTTATTCATTAATTTTAATCATCAAGGGGGCTAATATGGAAGTCTCCCAATTTAAATGCATGTAATAGGTAATATTTGGATAGTCGGGAACAAAATGATCTCCCTTTTATACACACAAGTGAGACCCAATTTCACGCCCCCCCCCCCCCCCCCCAAAAAAAAAAAAAAAAAAAAAAAAGAAAAGAAAAAAAAGAAAAAAGATAAAATAAAAAACCTTGATTGTGCCAAAACTAAAGAAAAACCACGCTTTCTGCATGCCCTCTTTTTTTAGGTCTTATATCGTCGAATTCAGTTTATATCATGCATCTCGACCGAAACATAATAAAATAGTAGTCTTTTTCGATCAATATTTACTAGAATTCAAAATGGATAGCGATCGTCTTTTAATTTACAATTCTACTAATTAACTAAGACGATAATTTCATACGTGTGATCTAAGTATATCCGTGTCTTGGTACACAATAAGGTCATAAAAATTTGATTTTGATATTTTCTAAATTAAAAAAGTTTTAGAGATTCAGCCTACTTTTTTAAAAAAAATAATAAAAAATTATTTTTGACTGTATTTTTTACTGTAATTAATGTCCGCCGATATTGTCTTGTATGTATTCGTGAAAGATCAGTGATTTGTTCTTATCTTTTCTCATTGGAAGAGTTACGTATCAATCTTTTAAAAAGAAATATATAAATTAATTTGTATAAAAAAATACTTTAATTGGGATATTACATATACTAAATGGAAGAGGAAATGGACAAAGAAGTTACTGTAGAATCTACAGTAACTTTTTCTTTTTTTTTTATTTTTTTTTGTTGTTGTAATTTTGACCAATCTAAACATCTATTTAGAAACATTTTCTCAACAAATTTTCAACATAAAAATTGTAGATCTTGATGAGAGCTACAATTTCTATATATAAAGTTTTTTGAGAATACACTTCTAAATAGGTGTTCCGAGGGTCCAAAATTTAACTGGTTAAAAAATAAATATAAAAACAAAGGAGGACAACTGCAAAATAACTGAGAATATGTGCTTTTCACTTTGCTTTTCGGTTGGCCCCACCATCTGGATAATCAAAGCACTGCAACTTTTTGAATTTAACCTTTTTTTAAAATTTTAATTTTAGATCCATTAAAACACCCACTTAGAAATATCTTTTCAAAAAAGATATTTTATTTTATTTGATGTAGATATGTATATGCATATTTTGCTAAATATTGTGCAAATATTATAAAAATATTTGTAATATTCTGTTAAATATTGTACAAATATTATAGAAATGTTCGTAATATTCTCTGAAAGTCGGTAATATTACCGAAAAATTGTTCAATTATTGTTAAAAATATTATCGGAATGTTGGTAAACGCAGATAATTATACTATATGTAAAAGTTTTGGTCAAATATTTTGCATACTTCTAGTATATAAAAAATAAAATGTTCTATTTTTTATTAATATAAATATATTGACTCATACTAAAATAATGGATATTATTAAATACACAATGATCTATACTTAACCGTGATAGTTTGAGGATACAACGTGGCCACGGCACCGCGCGGTCAAAAAAAAGCTTGTGTACGTTCTATTATATCAAAAAAATATATTTATTTTTAGAGATAAATTTATAAATTCTTAAATATAAAAGGATAATTATATAATTAATCCTTTCTTCTTTATATTAATACATCAAAAGATTATATATTAATAAACAATTAATATATAAAAAGAATTTGTACAAATTTCTTCTTTAATTTTCGACAAAAAGAACCATTCAGATCCAGGACGGATGGTCCTCAAATCATTTTTTTTATTTTTTATTTTTATTTTTTGTTTTAATGAAAATCATTTGGTGGGATTTAATTGCACCTTCAAATATCTTCTCTTGTTTTTTTCACCCATTTGTTCAACAATCACATATCACAGCACTAGTTTTTATTTTTGGGTTATTTTAGAGACATTTATAATTTTATTTTAATTATTTAAATTATAAAAATATACTATCTAATTCGAAATTATATTTTTATTTTTATAGACTCTTAACAATAAGAAATATCAAAATTGTCATTTAAATTAATTGTCCTTAGTTTTTAATAAAAGTGATAAGAATAGTTCCGCAATTTTACATATTTAGTAAAATATAAAAATGCCAATTGAATTATAAAATATAAGATAATAAATTCTAAATTATGGTATAAAAATGCAAATATTTCTTATTGATCATTTTTAGTACAATTAGTTGGAAAACAAATGGAAGTCGGTTAGATCCTTGCTCATGCCCCTAAAAAGATAGGAGTTTTGTAAAATAAACCTCCACTTTACAAAATTTAAATAAATCAACCCTTCCAACTAAAATACTATATTATATATATATATATATACATATATATATATTATATATATATATATATACATACATACTAAAAGAGAGAGCTAGGTCTACAGTACTTGGCATTTTTACAAAAAATTCCTTGAACATTTTAATATTTAAATTTTGCACCTATTAAAACATCTACTTAGAAACATCTTCTCGAAAAAATTTTAACATGAAAATTGTAGATCTCGACGAGAGTTACAACTTTTGTGTTCAAAGTTTTTCACGAAGATATTTTTAAGTAGGTGTTTTAGAGGTCCGAAGTTTGACAGGTTAAAGCGTAATTGATAAAAAGTTTTGGATTTAAACACAAAATTGCCAATTCCCACCGTACAGTACATATATGGGTAATTTATAATATTTTTAAACCCTTTAAAATTTCGTTATTTTTCTAAAATATTGTTTAGCTCCTAAAGAATATCTTTTTAGATCGTCCGAACTACCATTTTAGCTCGCGAAAATATTTAAATAAGTTATTGAAAATAATTGAATATTATGAATAAATATTTATAATATTATATTAGCCGTCTGGAATACTAAATTAATTATCTAGAACATTTTAAGTTTTTAAAATAATTTTGTTTTGTTTGAAAAAATTGAAAATGATTAACTTATGCAAAAGTATTATTTTTTAAAATATTCCCAAAAAAAAGTTTGATATCATAAAAGTTCTAGCAGATATAAAAGCGGACTAGGAAGAAAAAAAAAGGTATTATTTATTTAAAATTAAGAAATTACTATCTACCCCCCCCTCAAACTATAAAACTTACTAATCAACCCCTTCCCCATCACATCTCCATCACATCAACCATCATTACCAATTTCAACTGCATTCGGACAAAAATACTCTTTGCTATTTGGACACCGAGGTCATCTATCTAGAAGCATTTTTTGAAAAAATTTTGAACATGAAAGTTGTAGATCTCGCCGAGATCTACAACTTTCATGTTCAAAATGTTTTCAAAAAATACTTCTAGATAGGTGTTTTTAATATCCGAACTGTTTTCAGCGGATTTCGGACCGAGGTCTACACTTCGGACCCCAAAAACACATGTTTGGAAGCAATTTTTGGAAAAACTTTCAACGTGAAAGTTGTAGATCTCGTCGAGATCTACAACTTTTATGTTGAAAATTTTTTCAAAAAATATTTCTAAATAAATATTTTTAGCGTCCGAACTGATAATACGTACGAGGGCATTTTTGTCCGAAATTTGTCGAAACAGTAAACAGGGGCCTCTACGTCATAGGGGGGCTGAAACGCAAAAATGGAACTACGGGGGGCTGATAAGTAAATCTCCCTTTAAAATTTTCTTTTATAGTTTATTTTTTAAGGGTTTGATTTTCACGAATAAACTTTACGATTTTCGTAGGAGCATTATTACCGATCAGGCTTCCTCGTTCATACACATATATCTCTAAATTAGTTTTCTAACCCTACTTTAAAAAATTATAATTAGTTCTTAAAAACCAAATAAAAATTAATAGAATTATACGTATATTTTTTTAAAAGATAAAAATTAACATATTTTTTATTTTTAATTTATATATTTTTAAAAGATAAAAATTGATAGGCAACTTTCTTTTTAAGCACTCTTTCTTTTTTTTTTTTGGATAATTCCATATCAGCCCCCTATTTTTAAAGTCATTCCGGATCAGCTCCTGAAAACGCGGGGGCTGATCCAGTAAAATAAAAAAAAGGAAGCTGATATGGAATTTCTTCTTCTTTTTTTTTTTTTATTTAAAGGTCAATACGGATTATACCCCTATTTGATAATAAATAAATTAATATTTATAAACTATTATATTAAAATTATAAGTTCGTAAACTGATGTCCGGAAAATTTGTTACTCGCCACATGAATCAGTGCCCATTAATTATTTAAGTACTCAATGGAGTTATATATATATATATATATATGAGTTTAGAGGTATCTTATATATCATTATATTTAATAGATAAATAAAGTTTGAATTATAAATCGTATTTATCATAAATATTGTGCAGCTTTTATTTAGTAGGTAATTATAAAATTGCACAACTTTATCTCTCATTTATATTTTTTATATAATTTTTAAATTATTTTTATTTATTTTATGAATTTGTGTTTTAAATTTATTTAGGATCTATTTCTTTTTATTTTTTTACATAATAAATCGGTATGATTGAAAAAATTAAAATCTTTCTAATTATAAATTTAAAAAGTTGTAAATTTTAACTAATTGTAAATTTAAAACTAATTTTTAATTACTTTAGTATACGTTTAACGGGTGCGTCGTTCGTTTGCTAGTATATATATGTGTGTATACAATCTACATGTACTATCTAATTTTGCATCAAACATTATTCTAAAGGATAATTGCGTATCAGCTCCTTCTATTTCGGGGGTTCGCAAATCATCCCCCCGAAACGCGTTTTCGGGGGGCTGATTTGCAAAAAAAAAAAAAAAAAGCAAATCAGCCTCCGGAAACGCGTTTACGGGGACTGATTTGCGCGAGTTTGAAAAACGGGGGGCTGATACGGCAAAGCTCCTTATCTAAGGAAAGAGAACAAACATTACGATAATCTTGCCTGAACCATACAGGTCAAAAAATAATTAAATAATTATTACTCGTTATTCCTAGAAAAATAATTATTAAAAAAAATGACGACCATAACATAACATGTTTAAATCGAAAGGTGCAATAACATTTTATAAACCAAGAACATGTTCCAAATACACAACCATTGAAAGAATTGAAATTTTTTTTTCTAATCTTCTAATTCCAAATTCCTAATTAAATAAAAATAAAATAAAAAGAATAAAAATCAAACAGGATGTTCATCTGATTCACCCTCCTTAACAAGTGAAATCTCACCAACACCTCCATTGTTGTCGATTTTCTTATACTTGTACCACTTAGCGCAAACCGCGAAGTAAACGATGTTCGTAACCCCTAACCCCGCGATCAACAAGTAGAAATAATCCAACTTCCCCTCGTTCAAATCTCCGGCCAGCCAATTCTTTCCTCCTCCCCGGCCGGTCACCCGGTCGACAACTCCGACTAGGGCTCCGTTCAAGTAATTCGATATCGCGACTCCTAAGAAAAATAAGGATCCCGCAACACTCCTCATGTTCTCGGGAAACTGCATGTAGTAGAACTCCACTTGCGCTATCGAGTTGAAGGCTTCCGCGAGGCCTAGCAATAATAGCTGAGGTATAAGCCATAAACTTGACATAGAAGAGATCGCGCCCCCGCCTGAGGCTGTACCGACCGCGGGGTGGTGAATCGCGTATTTTCGCCTTTGAATCTCAACGATAGCGGAGACGACCATCGCTATTGTGGATAAGACTAGGCCGACTCCCATCCTTTGTAGAAGCGTTACGCCTCCCTCTTTCCCGGTCATCCGCCGGAACCAGGGCACGATTAACCGGTCGTAGATCGGTATCCATAGCGTCATGGCGAGCATCGAGAACATGGAAAATGACGCGGCCGGGATCTCCAACGACGTGTTGAAGACGTGTCGGTCGGATTGAAGGGCTTCGTAGACCATGTAGGTTTGTTGTTGTGCCATCGCAACATAGTAGAGGATACCTGTGGACCATATCGGTATGATCCTAAGCACGCATTTCACTTCCTCTATCTGCTGCAAACTGCATAGACTCCATGGATTCTCCCGCGACGTACCATCCGTCAAGATCCCGTCTTCTCCCGATATGATCGCCGCTTTGTCGAAAAATCTGCACGACGAATTTAAAAAAATTATTCATTAGAATCGATCACTTCCCTTAAATGGTTTATTTCTATGCAATTAAGTTCTTCATACATGAACCCTCTAATTTAAGGCATAATTTGTAAATAAACAAATTAAAAAAAAAAAAAAAAAAAAAAAAAAAACCTTTTCTATAAGTTTAAGTTGATAATAGATAAATAGTTGTAGTTGTTCTAACATGCACTATCAAACAAAAGTTCAAATTTTCCTTTACTCTTAAATGTGTTTACAAACATTTATGGCTTTTTGTGATTCATTAATTTTGCAATTACTAAACAAGGCTCACAAATTTGAATACATAGTATTAAATAATATACTTTTTTTTTCTAAAAAATAACTTTACTTATTATATGCTTTACATAATTTTATTTGGCGGTAAGCATGGCCTGTGCGGACTGTACATGTCTATTCCAACAGTTATCGATGGAACGGAGCAGTATGACTCGTGCCAACTTTTTACTAAATATTAACAATGATGGTAAGGTTGGTGCAGCACGATTAGATGCCAGATTTTAGGTTTATCAAAACTCTGAGCAGTACGACTCGTGCTAACTTATTACTAAATGTTAACAATGATTGTAAGATCGGTGCGGCACAATCAGATGCCAGATTTTAGGTTTATCAAAACTCTGATCGGCTGGGCACAAAAAAAAAAAGCCTTGATTTTATCATAAATGAACTACCTGAATTGGTCAGTATGGGGGAGCTTGGAGTTGAGGGAGTGTAGATGAGGGGGATCAAACAATGAGCTCCGGTCATCCGCCGCCGGCAACTCGAGCCGTCTCTTTCTAAACGCCGCCACGACCACCCTGGCAATGCTAGTGAACGGGCTACCTGCCGGCTTCACCTTAACATACATCGACGAGCCAAGAAAAAACACGGCGCAGGAGAGGAACATTATCATCGCCGGAATCGCGAGGCCCAGCGACCAACTCACTTCGCTCTGGATATAAATTATCACCGTCGACGATATCATCACGGCTATGACCAATGTGAAGTAGTACCAGTTGAAGAAGCTGTTGATTCCCCGGCGGCCGGATTCTGTCTTGGAGTCGAATTGGTCGGCTCCGAATGCGAGGTTGCATGGCCGGATGCCGCCGGCGCCGACGACAAGAAACCCGAATCCGCAGAGGAGAACGGCCATCTGCATGGCCGTCGGGGCAGCGCAGTGCTCGCCGGTGAGACAGCTTGGAGGGTGCAGCTTGGAGATTGCAGCAGTGAGTGTTAATATAACCATGCCCTGGATCATTCATATATAAGGGTTTGCCAAGAAAAATATTAAGTAAAAATATAGAATTTTTTACATAACCTATAAATAAGAAAAAAAAAATTACTAAATTAAAATAAAATTAGAAAAAAGAAGAAGAAAGATTTGATGAAATTTCTTAAATAATAAATGAATGATTATTGACTTGGATAGTTATACATGTGAAACCAATTTTATGTGGAATCCTTTTTTTCAGGTGACTAAGAAATTATTTTTGAGATATCCTTCCACCTTGTGATTAATTATTAATTACAATTTTCTCTCCATATTATCTTATTTTGATAAATAATAATATAAAATAGAATTCTAACTAAAAAATGTTGTTGAATATCTATTTCTATTTGTTATGAAGGCACTTAAAGATCAAATAAATATATTTTTTTTTATTTTTTTTATTTTTTTTATTTTTTTGTAAAAATTCATAAGTATCGCGAAAAAGTTTACCGCCAGTGAAGAAATGGAGGCAAAAGCTAATGTCAAGAAGCGGCCCAAGTAGGCATCGGAGACGAAGGCGCCGATAACGGGAGTAAAGTTGGTCGTCCCATTGACGATGCTAAGTAAAGTGACGGCCGTGACGCCCTCCAAATGGAACACGGTGGTAAGATATACAATCATATTCGCCGATATCCCGATCGTCCCCAGCTTTTCGAATGTCTCGTTACCTATTAATCATCGTCAAAGATCACAAAAACACAATATAAAAAAAATCACATCCAAAAATCTAATATATAATTTTTTTCGGAAAAGAAGTGCAATAAAATATTAGAAAAGAATAAATATCGACGCACCAATAACATAAGGCATAGTCTTCCATCCTCTGTGCTTCATGACGGATGTTTCCGTTGCTGTTGCTGTTGCCGTCGCGTCCTCCTTGTTTGTGTTGATCTCCGCTAACGGGATCTCACCATTCACCGCCATTGCCGCCATTCTTTTTCTAGTGAGTTGCACAGCAGCTAGCAGAATATTAACTGTCGTCGCTATTTTAACAATTAAAATATGTCACATATCTGGTTCACCTCTTTTTTTATTAAAAAAATAAAATAAAATAAATAAAAGCAGATATGATGTACATATAAACTATCATTTGTGTATATAATTTCTTTGCTTCCTATGTTAGTTTGCCCTACAATTAACGGCATTTTACCTCTGTTGTTATTATAAATATTATTATTATTATTATTTGGATAATCGGAGAAACTCTGTGGCGAGAAATATTATATATTTCTTAAATTTCTAAAAATTATAAATAATATTATTATTATTATGCTGTTGAACCACTAGAAATATTATATATTTCTATAATTTTTAATGATATATTAATTTACCATCTATCATATTATCGTACCGTCTATTAAATTATTTACTATCTAAACATATACAAAGATCGTTTTAAATAATAAAAAAAGTTAGATTCGAATAGCATTTTTTTGCTGAACCATAACAATTTTTAAATATTATTATATTAACATTATTTACCGTCAACGATGAGGATCGCCACCGAGAGACCAAGATACGCGGTGGCAACGTTGCCGGAGAAGAAGAGGATGCAGGCGGAGGAAAATGGAAGGGATCAACAGCCACCGCCGGAAAACGCCTCCTCGTCACCTCGTCGCCGCCATTGCAGATCTCGAGCTCGTGGCCGCGCCCTCGACCGTCTTCTTCGTCGCCAGGGCCTAACCCTTCACGACGTGGCAGCTTCGCTACTTTGAAGCAGAAATGTAGGCATTTATTAACCGTTAACTATTTAATTATTTGATTTACTTTTATTTACTATTTTTAGAGATCCGCCTGTTTTAATTACTATTAACAGTTTAAAACCTCAACTTTTAGCAATTGCTAAAAATAGTTATATATATATATATATATCGCCTAATCTCAACTCGACAGGACATTAGCACGGCTCGCTCCTGTCGACTCAGCAACCGTCGGATCGCGACGATCCGACGGCTGAAATCACGCGCGTGTTTTGTAAGAGCTCGGATCGGTTTCAGCCGTCGGATCACCTCGGCGATCCGACGGCCGACATCACGCGCGTGTTTTTGAAGAGCTCGGGTCGGATTTCAGCCGTCAGATTGCCGCGATCCAACGGCTACGGACTCGACAGGAGCAGGCCGAGCTCCTGTCGAGTGGAAATTAGTCTATATATATATATATATATATATATATATATTAATGTCCTCTCAAGGAGCAAGTTTGGTTCATATCAGTTTATTTTTAATTTTTCGAGTCTCAAACAAGATATGGAACCACTATAAATGATATATGATGTGAAAATTAATTATTTATCAAAATTCAAATAATTTTTTATGTCTTTCATATTATATAATACAATTAAAATTGACAACCGAACAAATTATTTAAAAAATATGTTACACATATAGATAAAAGAATCATGTAGATAAAAAATGATCCGAGATGAACTGAGCATGCTCCTTTTTAACTGTTCCACTTTTATTTGAGACTCAAATCATCGAAAATGATCCAATATAAATCAAGCATGACTCCTCTAGTAAGAATTGGAAAGATTGTTATCACTTTTCAGACATCTGGTATTAAATATTAATTTCTATATGTACCCAATTATACCTATATTTTAAGTTATTTCTATGTACCCAATTCAGTTCAATTATATAGGAGTTCATACAAAATTCATAAATTAATAATATTTTTAAGTTATTTCTATCTACCCAATTCAGTTCAATTATATAGGAGTTCATACAAAATTCATAAATTAATAATATTTTCTTCAGGATATTCACTAGTTTAAAACCCCTATGATGACAATTGATGATGTTTTTCATTGATAAATAAATAGTCATTTTTAACTGAATTTAATAGATAATTGAAACCAAGCACCGTTGGCCTACCTGGTTAGCGCGGCTAGGTGCGGGAAGTAAACCATAGACCTGTTCCTCATAAAAAGATATATCAGGGTTCTAATCCCAGCAACATCTAGTATATAATAGAAATCGAGCTCTGCGATTAAAAATAATAATAATAATAATTGAAAGAAAACTTAGGGACGATATTGTCAAAGATTGAACCAATCGATACAAAATTCAAAATTCAAAATTTAAAAATAAAAGTGGTGTGATAATAATATCAAACAAGTGTTGTATAAAAATAGTAAATCAAACAAGGGCTTCTTTTGATACACTTTGATCAACATTGCTAGTAATCTCTGACCCCTTATACTTGTACCACTTAGAACACACCATGAAGTAAGCAAGGTTCAAAACCCCTAAACCTGCTATAAAAAAATAGTAGAAATCCAGCCTCCCTTGATTCAAATCTTCGGCGAGCCAATTCTTCCCGCCTCCGTGTCCGGTCACCCGGTGGACGACTCCGACGAGAGCCCCGCTCAGATAATTTGCTATAGCGACGCCTAAAAAGAACAGTGACCCCGCGACACTCCTCATATTCTCGGGGAATTGCTTGTAGTAGAACTCTATCTGTCCTATTACATTGAAGGCTTCCGAGAAGCCTAATATTACTAGCTGAGGGATAAGCCATAAACCCGACATCGATGAAATCGCTCCGCCGCTCGGGGCGGTGCCGATAGTCGGGCGGTGAATCGAGTAGCTTCTTCTCCGAATCTCGATGACGGCGGAGACAATCATAGCAATAATAGCGAGGACTAGCCCTACGCCCATTCTTTGCAATAGCGTTATCCCGCCTTCTTGGCCGGTTATCTTTCGGAACCGAGGCACGACTATTCGGTCGTAGATCGGTATCCATACCGTCATGGCGAGCATCGCGAACACGGTGAACGAGGCGGCGGGAATCTCGAAAGAGGTGTTGCCGAGATGTCGGTCGGATTGAAGGGCTTGATAGACGACATAGGTTTGTTGTTGAGCTATAGCAATAGAGAAAATAATTCCTGTGGACCATACAGGGATGACCCTTAGAAGACATTTCACCTCCTCCACCTGCTGCACACTGCAAAGCCTCCAAGGATTCTCCGGCGATCCATCATCTTCCGTCACGATCGCCGCCTTGTCGAGAAATCTGATTATCAAAATTTAAAAAAAAAAACATTTAGAAATTAATCAAGGGAATGAGAACCATTGGCTGGAATTAGTGCTATCAAAGGCGTGCCTAGGCTCCCATTATAAGGCAAAAGCTATCATGGGGCTAGAAATTCCTAGTGACCCGCGCGGCACCTAAACCCGAATGGAGAAAAATGAGAGATGTATAAACTCTCTACAACAGACATTAAGTAAGAGTTAATGGTATCGTGTGGCAATCCCTAACTGCTGATTACCTTTGATAACCATAACTCATGTTGTAAGAACCGGTGCTCGGCTTAAAATGCGACGCCGCAGTCTAAGGAGTCGTGCCCAGACATATGAACCGAACATATGTTCAGCCCCAACCGATGTGGGACAATCTGCGGTCGCGACGGTTAGTCCGCAGAGTCAGGGCCCAATCGGCCCAGTCCAAGAAGACTTGCTGGTCCAACGAACGAGACGTATCATGCACGAGTCAGTTCTAACCCGCCGACTTAGCTCGCAAGCCTCCGCCGCGCAGGCTCGACCCGCCAGGCACACGTGCTGGCACTCAACACCTGTCTTAATGCGCTTCCGGCTAAACCGTTTGTACAGCAAGAGGACCCGAGGTTGCCTCGGCCAGAACCTCGCTGCGTGACAATGCCTAGGCGTCCGTACTTAGGTGCATCATGTTTAGGAATAGATGTGATGTCCCACACAGACCTTACCAACCGGCACGTAAAATTATAATTCAAATAATAAAATTTCCTAAAGGTTTAATATCATAGTAAACCTGAATTGATCAGTATGAGGGAGCTTGGAGTTGAGGGTGCTAAGATGTGGTGGATCAAACAGCGAGCTCCGTCCATCGGCGGGGAGCTTCACCCCTCTCTTTTTGAACGCCGCCACGAGAACTCTCGCGATGCTGGTGAACGGGCTGCCCTCCGGCTTCACCTTGACATATATCGGCGATCCGAGAAAAAAGACGGCGCAGGAGAAGAACATGATGATAGCCGGAATCGCGAGTCCCAGCGACCAACTGACGTCCGTCTGGACGTAAATTATCACCGTCGACGAGATCATCATCGCGAAGGTGAAGGTGAAGTAGTACCAGTTGAAGAAGCTGTTGATTCCCCGGCGACCGGACTCGGTTTTAGGGTTAAACTGATCGGCGCCGAATGCGAGGTTGCATGGCCGGATTCCACCGGCACCGATGACTAGGAATACGAATGCCGACATCAGAACCGCCATCTGCGCCGCCGACGGGCCGGAGCAGGACCCGCCGGCAGTGCAGCTTTGAGGGTGTAATTTGGATATTGCAGCTGTCATTGTTAATATAAACATGCCCTGAAAATTATACATTCATATCAAAGGATTTTGTTAGTGGAAATATTCGTTATAATATTATAAACTTTTTACTTAAATAGAATAGTAAGTTAAATTTTAAATAAATCCAAAAAAAATTGAAGATAGATTTGATGGATGACTACGAACATGGATAAATAATTTTTGTAATAATTTTGTAAATAATGTTTTTTTAATTATAATAATAGAATTTATAATTCGAGCACATGTCATTATAAAGATCTCAAACTCACAGAAAATTCTCGCATTCAGCTCCGATCAATACTTTTAAATTCAAATACAAATATTTCACGAACGAGACTCCGATCACGAGGTTCTACGAAAGATTTCACTATACGTTAAATCTAAATAGTGATGTTTTCTGAAGCGGCCGCTATCGGTCGATCGAGCTGACCTCGGCCCTTTTTTCGGGGTATGATTTTTTAAAAATCAATTTCTACATTTAGGAAAAAGAAGAAGGATAATGGCTAGGTAAAAATAAATAATAAAATATGAAAAAAAAGGTACATATAAAACGTGGACCGCACGTGAATTGTCTCGGCCAGATCAGCACTTTCTTAATACACGATAAAATATACAATCCTAGTGACACCATTCTCACATGGATTGTCTAAAGTCATCAATTATCTTTATATATATATATATATATATATATATATATATATATATATAGAGAGAGAGAGAGAGAGAGAGAGAGAGAGAGAGAGAGAGAGGGAGGGGCTATTCTCAGCTAACATCTCAGCCGTTGATCTGTTTGATTAACGGCTGAGATTTAGTTTTAATACTTAACGGAATAACGATTCACGCCGTTAAGTGTTAAAATTAAATCTCAGCCGTTGGATCAAACAGATCAATGGCTGAAATGTTAGCTGAGAATATACTATTCTAAGGTCGAACTGAGAATAGCATATATATATATATATATATTTATATTTATTTATTTATTTATTATTTTATTTCGAAATAATGCATTCTAACTTTTGAGATTTGCAGAGATGAGAATAAATTCCAGATGAGGATAATTAGATATGTTGATAAACTGGTGGATATTATCTATTATGTTGCATGATTATAATTAGATATTTTCATTTAAAAAAGAAAACAGAAGATTCTAATATTAAATTCCATATCCTCCTGCTTGTCAAATAAATCACTTTTTTTTAGTTTTTTTTTTTGGAATTATAGTGGAAAACACTGCTAGTAATCGATCATTTTATACAATCGTCGTAACGAAGAAAAAATAAATAATTCTTTTTAGAAATATTACCGCCAACGAAGAGAGAGAGGCGAAAGCTAATGTCAAGAAGCGGCCCAGAAACGCATCAGAGACGAAGGCACCGATGATCGGAGTGAAGTTGGTGGTGCCATTGACGACGTTGATGAGGGTGGCGGCGGTGACGCTCTTGAGATGGAACACAGTTGTCAAATATACCAGTAAATTCGCCGACGTCCCGATTGTCCCCAGCTTCTCAAATGTTTCATTTCCTAGTAAATAATATCAACAAAAAAAATAAAATTAATAAGGTCACCTTTTATATAAAAATTCTATGCAAGAACTATATATACGATCGAAAATAATGAAAAAGATTAAAAATCATATCCCGACATACCGATAACATAAGGCATAGCCTTCCATCCTCTATGCTTAGACTCGGGCACGTCCTCTTTTTCGGTATCGAGTTCCAAAGATTCCGCTTTGCCGTTCGTCACTGCCGCCATCTTCTTCGTTGTTCAAAATTTGTAGAAAAATAAAAGAAGAGAAAGCAGAAGATTTGAAGGTTTTCTCGTGCTTGTGCGTAGCTAAGTGGCAAGGGCATGGGCGATGGTATTAATAAAGACAGAAGGAGAAGAAGAAGATAAATTATTTTATTATTATTATAATTGTTATTATTATTATTAGGACTAAAATGAAAATGATTGAGGAGGTGAAACAAAAAATAAAAATATATAGATTTATTTTTATTTACTTATTTAGAAATAAAGCTGTCAATGAAAAAGAAAAGAAGAAAAGTCTAATGAGAGCCAAATAATTGTTTGTTTTTAATGACATGGAAGCTCACTTTGTCTGTTCTTTGCATGCAAACAGAAGCTTATTTAATGCCACCCAGAAATTTGCAAATTTCTAGTTTAGCAATTAAATTCAAAAAAATAAAATAAATAATAATATATGAAAAAAGAAAATTTGCATTTACCTGCCATATGTGTAACATATATGATTATGAAATTTGGGAAAACATGCGAGGAATAATTACATATTTTTTTTGAAATTATCGTGGTATGATCCGTAAAATGAACATATACTTCCGAAGGAACTTTAAACTCGCAAAAAATTCTCACAATTAGTTCTGACTATATTCTGAAATTCGAATATATATCTTTTATGAACGGAAACTTCTATCACAAGATAAAAATAAAAAGAATTTATAGAAAAATCCTGCAAAAAATTATTCTTACGCGGTCTTAAATCCGGATGGTGAAGCTTTCTAAGACGCCCTCTATCCAGTCGAGTTAACCCCATCCGATATGAGTAAAACTAAAACTTATAAATAGTTTGAGAAAAAAAATTTATTACCATATGCAAATTTTAATGGTCTCTACAATATTTACATTAACATTTTTTTTTAAATATATAAATATATATTTTAATATTTGGATATCTTTATTAGTTACAAAAATTTAAAGTAATAATACAATATTTTGAAAACAAATAAATACAAAAGTTATCTTCACAAATCATTCATCATACGACACATGAATATCTAAAATGTCGGATTAAGTGGGGAGAAAGTTATCTAAATATAAATAAATAAATAATAAATAAAATAAAAAGACATAAAAATCGGTTCATATCTAACCAACCGTCTTTGAATTTTCCAGCCAAAATAAACAAAGCGGGCAGGAGGAACGGGTGCAACCACTTCAACGTGTCCTCTTAATTATCGTTCTATTTAGCGTCCTCGAGATATGTACGATAGATCTCAGAATAGGTAGAGTTATATAGCATCCTACCGTCTCGAGATATGTACAATTTATAGATATCGGAATAGGTACAAATTATAGATGGATGAGAGAAGCTAGTTAGGCGGTAAACAAGTCCTTGTTCCTCCACATTTTACTTTTTTTAAGTTTCAAAAAAAAAAAACATATTTCGTAAAATTTGAACTAATCATAAATAAATACAAATACTCAATTAGCTCCGCAACACTTCTTTTTTAAAGCTCCGATGAAGAATAAAGGCCGTTCTGAAATATTTTTTTAGCTCGTTTTAAATATTTTTAAATTTCCGATTATAATTATTTAAAAAAGTTAAAAATAAATAGGACTGATTTGTATGAACAGAAGAAAATGGGACTTTTTTGACAATTTTTTTTCTAGTTTGGACTCGATCATCGTCACTTTTAGTTTTGACTAAAACCCTATAATCCCCGAAGTAACCAAGATTTATGGTCGGTCTGGTTTTCTTATAAGCCAAAATTCTACACCCAAAAGTTGTCCCAAACTTTAAATTAAAATTAATATAAGCGGCATTTGTATTTTTATAGACCCGGTAAGCGGAAATTGCAAAATTATACCCCCTAATTCGAAATGATGAAAATTAACTTCATCAAATTAACTGTCATTATTTTTTGAGAAGAAGAAAATTATAATTTCGTCATTTTATATAATTTTAAAAAAATATTAAAGCGTTATTTTGAATTAAAGAATATAAAAATATAATGTCTTTAAATATAACTAAATTATGTGTTGTACAAAATCGAATAGTCCCAAACAAATGCTGTTTAGTAATATAGCATTTATAAATAGATATCTCATATTTAAATCTCATAAATATTATC
This sequence comes from Xerophyta viscosa, assembly GCA_002076135.1. Taxonomy (NCBI): domain Eukaryota; kingdom Viridiplantae; phylum Streptophyta; class Magnoliopsida; order Pandanales; family Velloziaceae; genus Xerophyta; species Xerophyta viscosa. The sequence continues at coordinate 1,736,820 of MJHO01000027.1, read as the reverse complement.
TATAAAATTGTAAAAGAAAAAAAAAAGAATTTCTATATTCTAAAGATAATACAAATCTTCAAATCTTTATAGATTGAAACACTTAAATTTTGGATAATAATATCGTTGATATAAAATAAATCAATTATAAATTAACAAATTTACGATAATTAAAAAATGATACGGTGGAAACCACGTGGAATTAATTTTCAGATAGGGAAGTTTTGGAAACGTATGAATAATACCCAATAATACGGGTCAAACACCAACATTTGCGTATCAGCCCCCCTAATTTTAGGATTTCGTAGATCAGCCTCCGAAAAAACGTTTCGGATGACTGATTTGTAAATTAAAAAAAAATATTTCAGCTCCTAAAAATACGTTTTCAGGGGCTGAAACGCACGAAGATGAAAAACGAAAGGCTGATACGTAAAAAATCCATTTAATCACAAAATTTTAATTAAATAATTTACGCCGATGGTGGTAGCGCTATCGTCCTCTGTATCCGTTAAAATAAAATGAATATTCGGACGCACCCATATTAGAAAATAAATTTTTAATTTTTAATTTTGATAAAAAATTAATGAATAATATATATATATTTATTTTCAAAATAATATTATAATGTCGGCACGTATCGGCAAGAAGAGAATCCAAGAGATCCAAGTCCAGGACGTAACGTGTATAACTTCACCAACATTTTGATTAAACCTTTCTACCTTTCTTTCTTTTTTTTTAGGGTAATTGTATATCAGTTCTTCTAAAAATAACAGTTGCACATTTCAGCCCCCGAAAATATAAAAACATACATGTCACGTCAGTCCGAAAATATATTTTCGGAGTCTGAAATACAAGATATAAATTTTGAAGGCTGATATACAATTATCCATTTTTTTTCCTTCAATTTTTAAAATAATTTAGAAAGTTAGAAAATAAAATAAAAAAATTGCATATCAGCTCCCATTTCTCCAATTCGTACAAAGCAGCCCCTAAACGTGCTGCCATATTAACGTATGAGGGGCTGATTTGTTCGAATTTTTGACAGATGGGGCTAATATGCAATTTTCCAAACTAAAGTTATTTTCAATTTTTCTTCTTTGACTGGGCATAATCATACAGCAGGTAGATCACTGACATGGGATCGCCTGTGCTATGCTATATGATCTGGACCGTTAATCGATCCAGCACGTATCACGAAATTTTTTATTTAAACTTTCGTCGACTTATTTGACCTAAATTTATACATTTTTATGAAAAATTATGAACTACAAAATTGTAGACTTTGATATTATCTACAATTTTGTAGTTAAAAATTTTTCGAAAAAAATGTCAAACAGTGTATCAAAATGATGATCAATTTAATTTAAATAAAAAATCTCGTAATACGTGCTGGACCGATTAACGGCCCAGATTCAAACCACACGGGAAACCACAGACGATCCCTTCTCTAGATCACTCAACTTTATCGAGGAGGCAGCCTGCTTACGTACACCATGCATGCTGCACGTATTTGAAAATAACACTGAAAATAATCGTTTTGGACTTATTAAGTTTAATTTTCGGAAATTTTTGTGCTCATATATTTCTTTATATTTTTATCTTTTTAAGCTAGAGTTCTACAAAATATATCTCTCTTTCGAAATATAGCTTTATATATTTTATTTTTTTAGACTCCATTTAATTTTGATTTGTGACTAGGATATTATTGTTGTGGTCGCTTTCTCCGTAACAAACACAATCAAATATGAGGACTATGGTATCGTCCATGTCGATAATATTTGACGATCCAAATCTTTGATTCCCATGCCGACGTAGCAGACGAGATTTCCTTTGCTTTTGTCTACTCATTATATATATATATATATATATATATATATATATATATATATATACTCGCGGCCGTGCATCCGCATTTATTGTTTTTTATTTGTTTATTGTTTTTTTATAACTTAAGCGTAACCCCACCCCCAATTGACCATTGATTTTGGCGGCCGAAACCCTAAACCGATAAGCCCTCCGCCGCCGCGTCACCTCACCACGCACCCCCCTTAATCGACCATTGATTACGGAGGCCGAAACCCTAGACAAGTAAGCCCTCTGCCACTGCTCACCTGCCGCTCCCTCTCCCTAACTCTCTCTCTCTCTCTCTCTCTCTCTCTCTCCAGGTGGCCCGTGACGCATATCGGATTCGGATCTCGCCGTTGATTTGTTGAATCTCTTCGTCGCCGCCTCCGTGGAAGTTTGGAACTAGAGACAGTACAGGTATAAGATTGATTACCAATTTTAGTTGGACGTTACTTTGTAGATGTAGAATGTATATTTATTTATCTTTGAGAACATATCGAATGATGCTGTCATAGATCGATTTCAAAATATGAAAATTCGTAGAATACAATTGTAATATAATTGCATTTGTATTTGTGTAAGTTATGATAATTACGACAGTATTTAATGATTTAATTTTTTATTTTCTAACATCAAACAATTGTATTTTTTGTTGTTCTGTCACCGGACAATTTTACATGACATGTATATTTCACTACCTTACTGAAAAATTCTGAATCTGCCACTGTGTCGAACAGGCTAGCTAGACTGGCATAGAAGGCGCATCAGAAAGCAGCACCATCCAGACTCAACTCCATACGGAATGAAATTTTCTGTAGAATTTTTAAAAAAAAATTCTGTATTTCATGGCGGTAGTCTCTGTTCATAAAAATATATATCGAATCCCAAAATATCGGTCTGAATTGGACATAAGAGTTCTATATAAATTTGATATTCCTATGAATATATACACTTGCATTACATTACGGTTCAACCATGGTATTTGAAAAAACAATAATAATAATAAGGGGTTTTTGCGTATCTGCCTCCCGTTTTTCATTGTGTGCAAATCAGCCTCCGAAAATACATTTTTGGAGGCTAATTTATTTTTTTTTTTTTTTCAAATCAGTCCTCCAAAAATAAATTTTCGAGACTGATCTGTATTATCCAAAATATAGAGGGCTGATATACAATTTTTCGTAATAATAATGTGGCCAATGGATTGATTGATACCTTTTGTTAGATTCTAATTAATGAATGATTGGGTCAATGATTTAAATGAGGGTTTTGTTTGATTTGAATGTGGGAAAACGTGTGGTCTCATATTTCTTCCCTCTCCTTGGATTCAGATTGCTGTTTTGGATTTTGTTTAACAGCATTCAATGGTGGATGGGACATTTTTTTTTGTCTTTTCCACTAAGGAAAAAAACAAAATTATTTATATAATATATAAATAAGAATAGATAGACCCTTTTTCTACTAATATAAAAATAATTAATCATTAAAAAAAAATGCATGGAATATAAATTTGTCGGGAGAACTACTACTCAACAGGACCATCAGCACACTCGATACAGTCAGAATCACGTAAATTTCATCGAATATATAATACATATATATACATACCCACAGTAATAATTCTGATTGTATGTGAATTATCAGGGAGTCTTGAAAATAGTATTTCTGATATGTTTGATGGCAATCGTTCGATCAAATTGTACGTCCTCTTAAAAAGATAAATTTAACTTTTATACGTGGCACTAGACGGATATTTGTCATACTGACTAGCCTCTTTAAATAGCGTACACAAGTAGTGCTGCTTTCCGAGGATTATGTTCACATAATAGTCTTATTAGTACAAAAAATATAGCAAAATTTTATGGAAAAATACCAAATCAGCCCCCGTTTTTTTTATTTCTACCAAATCAGCCACTGGAAACGCGTTTTCAAGAACTGATTTGGTATAAAATCAGCCCCTGGAAACGCGTTTTCAGGGGCTGAATCGGCCGACCCCCAAAAAGGGGGGCTGATTTCGTATTTACCAAAATTTTATCGCCCCCAAAAAAATAAATAAATAAATAAATAAACATCAAGTGTAGTAATCTTGACTTCCAAAGAAAAACTGTAACATGTCCATATGATGTCAAGTTCATAGCCGGAAAATGTGATACATTTGAACATCATCTTTGAACATGGATAAGTTCTAATAATTAATTATTAGCCAAAAAAAAAAAAAAAAAAAAAAATCACAATCCACAAGCAGTGGTTTCATTAGAAAATTTCTATTTTAGTAGACGTTTAAATAATTATAAGGTATAATATTATTTGGAAGGATAGTCTTTACCTTCCATTCAAATTTTTTTAATTTATAAAAATAATAATAATTATTATTATTATTATAAGGCCGATAAAACATCAAGATCAATGATTAGGAGCATTATCGTCGGGTCTCCATTAAGGAAATTTTTTTCTGTTTTAAAGATTATACGGTGCTATCAAAATTTCGCACGAGTAGGTATAAATTCTAAAATTACAGACAATTTTTTACCTAATATATTTTATAATATTTTATTTTTACAAGGTGATTTTTATGCCTCGAACCTTGCGTTTGTTTATTTTCTGTTTTTCTAATTAACATCGACTGTCAAGGATAGAGCTACAAAATTATTACCGAGACAATTATTCATGCTTGCATTTGTGAAAATAATAGGTAGAAAATAGAATTTAGTGTGCTCTAAAACAATTATATTTAAAAAAAAAAAAATTTAATGATCAATCATATTATCTCGGAATCTGAATAAATATTTAAAAATATTTTTTTTAAAAAAATTCAATACGAGAATTATAAACAATATCAAAATTATGTTTTTTTATTCAATTTCTTTTTTAAAAAAAATAGTACATATATATTTTAAAATTATTTAGTAATATTAAAAAATGGCAATAATTTATTTAGAATGGCGCTAAAACATAGACCTGTCCAGACCGAAAGATCAGACCTTTTACGACAGTCGTACAAAAAGAAACAGATTACGGACAAAATTTTCATTCGTTAATCTCAAAAAAAAAAAAAACCTAAAACATGGACACTAAAAATAACTTGAAAACAATGAAATAGAAAAGAATGTCAGTATTTACATGTAAAGATCTACAGCACAGCCAAACAACTTCGCATAGATACTGACCAAAACAAGAAAAAAAAAAAAAAAAAAAAAAAGAGGTTTTGCATATCAGCCCCCCTAAGTTTCGAATCTAACAAATCAGCCCCTGAAAACGTATTTCTAGAGGCCGATTTACGCGGCCCCCGAAATAGGGGGGCTGATATGCAATTTACTGAAAAAAAAAACAACATTGCATAATACATTTCAATCAACTGAGTTTTTAAATACTAGTTCCTCATTAAACTCGAATTCAGAGTGGATTCTGAGGTCGAAAGATGTTTTTACGGTAAAATACCGACACTGTACAACATAATACATCGCCAAAAGAATTATAGATATCGGTCTGCTTTCGGGTTAGATATATGAACCATTTTTTGTGAGACCATCTTTCATGAGATTCAAGCTTAAGCTCTTAAATCTCTCTCTCGAGTACTGGCGAGACGCCTTCCTCCAATCCGTGCCGGTTTTCATCATAGTAACGAACTCTTCGTAGCTGATCCGACCGTCCTGTAAATATACATGACATGGCGTAAATATTTCATTATGGGAATCGAGATCGGCAAAGTATAGGGACCCTATCGTGTAAATATGATAATCGGGTTGTATCAGATTGGCATATTAGTATTGGAGAATAATAACTTTTTATAAAGTAATAAACATAATTTTAACAAAATATAATAGAACGTCGATCGACCAATAATTAAGGACGATATCGTGTAAATTTGTGAATTCGGATATATTGGTAGGCATATCAGTAGGATAGAAATCCTCTGTCCAGGATTTCCTACACCGCTCCTATATACCAATACCTCAAAAGAATATTAAAAAATTATAAATTTTAATGAGATTTATAATTATCATCAAGGTTTACCGTGCCGTGCCGTTTCGAGTTTCAGTAAATTTGGATATCGAGAAGTGCCGAATATGCCGATCGTGCCGTGCCGGCTGTGCCGATCGTTCCGATAATAAAATATTATTTTTATATTTTATATTAAATTAAAATGTAAAAAACCACAAAAATAAATAAAAATAAAAAGAAACAAATAAAAAATATTTTTAAAAAAATAAAAAAATAAAAAGTAATTATAATATATTTTTAAAACACATTTAATAAATTTGGGTCCGTGCACGCGCGCGGCGAGGAAGTTAAAAAAAAAAAAAGATGCAGCCGCTGGATAGGCACCATTTCGGTGCCGAGCGCCGGCGACTCCGGCACGTTTCGGACGGCACCGTGCCATCCGAAACGTCGAACCATGATTATCATATTTAAATTTTTTTTAAAAAATATTTTTAAACAAGTATTTTTTTGGATCCAAAATCTTAACCTCTTCATGAATTTTAAAAACTTCTTTTAAACCTGCCAAGATTTTGAAATTCCAAACCACCTATTTAAAAGCATATTTTGTAAAAAAAATTCGATATTAAAGCTATAAATCTTATCAAAATCTATAACTTTATGTTAAAACTTTTTTCAAAGAATATATATAGATACTTTTTTGAGATATTGGTGCATGGTACGATGCAGCAAAGCCGGAATATAAGATTTCTGTCCATACTAACAACTACTAAAAATGGAACTCTATCAAATTAAGGGGGTAATGCATAAGTCAAACTGGAAATATAAACTAGATATAATATATTTTTTAGTCCCTGAACTTTACCAAAATATGCTTCTATAACCCTGAACTTTAAACTGTACTCGCGATAACCCTGAACTACGAAAAAACACCCACGATAATCTTGCCGTCAGTTTTTTCATCCGCCGCCGTTAATTCGCTGACATGGTAGTTTTTAAATTCTTTTTTATTAATTTTAATATATATATAAAGATATATTTGTTCTTCCACAAAGTTAAAAAAAAATTAAAAATTGATTAAAATAAATACATATAAAAGCATAGTTGTTCCTCTACAAAGTTAAAAAAATTAAAAATTGATTAACAAATAATTTAAAAACTGCCACGTCGGCAAATTAACGGTGGCAGACGGAAAAACTGACGGCAAGATTATCGTTGGTGTTTTTTCGTAGTTCATGGTTATCGTGAGTACAGTTTAAGTTCAGGGTTATAGAAGCATATTTTGGTAAAGTTCAGGGACTAAAAAAGATATTTTGTCTATAAAGGTAGAAGTCTTTGATATAAAAAATGACGCGAAATGCACCTTGTCCAAGTCGACTTCGCGCATTATGTCGACGACGACTTCTTCGTCTGTGTGGCTGGATTCATCGGATAGAGCTTCCCGTAACTCGTCGAGGTCAATGTAGCCGCTGCCGTCCTTATCGAAGAACACGAAAGCTCGGCGGAGGTGTTCGTCGTTTTCGATTCTTGTAAATGGATTATAACAGCAACAAATTCGCCGTAATCCAGAACTCCATTTCCATCTACATCAGCCTGCGAAAGCCAATGGCGAATTTGTCTGGTCTAATTATATCCAACAAAGAAAGACAACTCGGACTTCTAAATGTAATATATGATTTTCGGAAAAAAAAAAAAAAAAAAAAAAAACTAGGTTTACTTATGCATAAACGATCATATAATATACCAACGTGATTCTCTAGTTAAATGAAATCCAAACAATTACTGCCCTCCATCCTTGGGTGGGACGGTCGGAGCGCTCGCCACATGAAGCGAGCGGCCGGATACGAACCTCTGGGAGTGCACTCGTCCGGTCCTTTTTCCGGATGGCTGTGAGATAAGTGCGGACGCCGTGTTTTCTTGCGTCTGTACGAAGGTGCCGGGCCCTTATGGGTACTCCACTGTGTGGTCTAGGAGAGAACGCCACACCGAAACTTTACTATCTGACTGTATGCCGGACTAAAATAGTTCGATGCCTGTCGGTTAGAAAATGATCCCGGCGCTGGTCGGCACAGCTATCAGGAATTGAATATAAACTGGGAAAACATTAACTTCTCTTATTGAATATAACAATATGTTGCTATCAGGAATTGAACTCACAACCTATTCCTACACACTTTTTAGCCCCTTAATTATTAGATCACTCCACATTATTTTGTCCTCAATTGCTATTGTTATAGAAATCTACTATACAATATAAGGATTTGTAGCAACCATGGTTTTCGGTGCCGGTCGGCACAGTCTGTGCCCGGCGGCACGTGCCTGTTCCGGCAGTTGTCGGCACAGTACGAACCCGCACGGCACGTGTTAAAAAATCTTATATTTGAAATTTTAAATTAATGTTTTTATTTTTATTTTTTAAAAATAAATATATACCGGCACGGTCGGCACGGCACCATCAGCACGTGCCGGGATCTGAGTTTACCGAAACTCGGCTCGACTCGGCACAGAAAACCTTGGTAGAAACATTCACACAGAGCTAACTGAGAAGTTAACCACCTGTTCCTAAAATTTGTATATGAGAGTAAAAAAATGTCAAAATTTAGTAAATACCTCGTTACTATCGACTTTTGAACACTCATACCCTTAAACTTATTTTTGGACCTTTCATATCCGTCTACTTCAAATTTAGGAACGCGATATCCTTATTCAATTGATTAGGCCAACACGTCACTAATTTCGCTACGTGGCACCAATTAAGATTTTTTAAATATTTTTCATTATATTTTATTTTTTTAATATTAGAATGGATATTAAAAAATTACCAAATTATCCATGTTTATATTAAAAAATAATTAAATAATATTTAATTGGTGCCACATCAGCGTAATTAACACCCAAATCCTCTTCAGGAGTATCGCGTTCCCAAATTAATAGTAAGTGGACATTAAAGTCACGAAAATAAGTATAAAAGTATAAGTACCCAAAGATAAATAGTAGAAAGACATTTACTAAATTTTGACCTAAAACAATTATAAACATCAAAGTAGGTCGGGACTTACTGCTTCCATCATCATCTTCATCTCTGGTTCTCCGAGTTGTGAACCGACTTTTTTAAGACCGTATTTCAACTCATCAAAAGTTATCTTCCCGTCATTATCGACGTCCATCATTTTAAACATGTCTCCGACAATCTCCACTTCTTCGATGGTTAAGTGCTCGGCAATTACCTATAAAATATCGTGTTTTAGAATTTAGATCGATACGAAATAACGAAAATTTTAAGGAATTTAGGAAAATAATATATTTAACCGAAATACCGACCCGGAGAGCTTTCTTCTTGAGTCTGTTCATGAAGGAAAATTGTCTGAGCCTTGCCCTCACAATATTTCCTAGTGGAACATTTGAAGCTTTCTTTGCATTTATCAACCATGGATGGTCTGCCAAAGATAGTGTCCTTAGTTTTCAAAAAGAAGAAGAAAAAATATAAAATAAAGTTTCTTGTAAATGCTAAAAGTTCTATAAAATCTTAAATAAGCTGCCCTTTTTAAGGCAGATAAGATTTCTACTAGACATGGTTTCCGGTGCAGGTCGGCTCAACCCTTGCCGGACGGCATGTGTCTGTTCCGGCAGTCGTCGGTACGGCACGAACCGGTAGGACACGTGTCAAAAAAATTTATATTTGAATTTTTTAATTTTATTTTTTAAAAAATAATAAATAAAATATATATCAGCACGGTTGGCACGACATCATCAGCACGGTCAGCAGGAATTTTTGTGAACAACAAGATACCATAAATAGCCAGTAATATACAATAAAGGCCTTGATAGAGCAACTGACATCTTACAACTTACCGAGTACCTGCTCAGCCGTCAACCGGCATTTAGGGTCGGGGTTTAGCATCTGTTTGACAAGATTCTTGGCGCTGTCAGTTACTTGCGGCCAAGGGTCTCTTTCAAAGTCTATATGCCCTATGAGTATCGCCTGTGCCACCCCTTGCTCCGTCTCTGGAAATATCAATCTATCAGAATTCCTATTTACCAATCATATGGAAATTGTAAAAACAAAGCCAGTAATGAACAAATCCAACAGACACTACCGGCCCAGAAAGGCGGCACACCGCAGAGCAAGATGTACAATATTACCCCTGCGCTCCAAATATCGACCTCCGGTCCGTAGTGTCTCCGGAGGACCTCAGGAGCCATGTAATATGGACTTCCAACAATCTCTGAAAACCTCTCCCCTGCTCCATGAATTGTCAAGATGATCACAACAAGAATACTTTATCTATATTATCCCCATACATCAAATGAAAATTCTGCTCAAAGAAATAATTCAAGCTATGAGGAGAGCATCAGGCTTTTATTCTTAAGAAATGGAATTCCAAAAAAAAAAAAAAAAAAAAAAAAAAAAAGTTATTGGGAAAAACAGAAACCACATCCTTCTCTCAATCACTAAAAATCTCATGCATGACCTGATCGTGCGTCAACTAGAATAGTAAATTCAGATCCCGGCACGTGCCGACCGTGCCGATAGTGCCGCGGCGACCGTGCCGATAGATATTTATTTGTTATTTTTAAAAAATAAAAATAAAAAATTAATTAAAAATTCGAATATAAGATTTTTTGACACGTGCCGTGCCAGCAACTGCCAGAACAGGCATTGCACCGAAAACCATGTGAACATTATACATTAAAAATGAATAAATAACTTTACCTGGGTGGAAGAAAACGGAGAGGCCGAAATCAATAACCTTTAGAGGCGAATTCTCCTTCTTATTAGCATATAAGAAATTCTCCGGCTTGAGATCCCTATGCATTACCCCATTTTCATGACATGCTCTCACCACCTCCGCCACCGTCCTTACCACCGCCGCTGCTGCTCGCTCAGAGTAATGCCCTCGCGCAACAATCCTATCAAAAAGCTCTCCTCCTTCGCACAATTCCATCACCAAATGCACAGCTTCGTTATCTTCGTAGGCTGCGCGAAGGCGTACGATGTTCGGGTGGTCCGGGAGCGCCGACATGATTGCCACCTTATCAGAAAATACGTAAAATAATTAGCAACAGTTGTAACTAGTGCTAATATGTTCCACATAAGAATGTTACTAAAATGAGTAGTGCTAGGCTACTCAAATATTGTGTAATTCGAAATCTTATATTTGAATTTTTTAATTTATTTTTATTTTTTAAAAAAATAATAAATAAATATATATCGGCACGGTCGTCATTGCCCCATCGGTATGGTCGGCACGTGCCGGAATCTGAGTTTACCGAAATTCGGCTCGGCACGGTACAGAAAACCTTGCTCAAAATATAGCTCTACCTTCATCTTTAATAGCAACGCCAAACTACATGTTCAAATTATATGAATACCCATGATGTCAAACCGTGGTGTGGCGGACCTCTATTCCGCAATGGAAGTGATCTTAGATGTAATACAGAGGTGCAAGCATTTTTTATTTTATACTTAGGACCTTTCGTAGTATGCATATGAGAAATGTATTATGATATAATTTGTAGTATAAGAGCCCGCCCCTTGGGTCAATTGGTAAGCTGCTCAAGTCAGTATAATTTGGTGTGGTACCGTGCTCAGGCAATATTTATCGGGTTTGCCGCGTCTATCGTGTTCTTCCAATGTTAACTCGGGTCCAGATAAGCAGATAAAAAAGATGAGTCCTTAGTTTTAATCGCGGAAATGAAACCCTCTATCTAATCTAAAAACGATTAGAGTCCATCGAATCCCGGCATTGCCTACTCCCCTTTTTCCACCTCAAACCCACACTTCGCGGAAACAACCATCTACCACATTTCCGCACGAATTCGACCACCCATACACTCAAGAAAAAGAGAAAGTGAAGCAAAAAACCACACATGCTGACGTGGCACAATCAATACCACACATCACGATGAGTATATCTGTAATTTTGATTTTTCTTGCGGATAATGAGGAAATTGTGCGGATCACGAGGCGTGTGTGTGGTGAAAATTAGTTGTGTGTGGTTTGTTGGGTAGTTTGTTGGGGTGAGTATTTTTTTTTCCTTTTGTAAATGTCTTTCCAAACTACTACTGGTAATTCTTAAAAAAAAAAATAAATAAATAAATTTAATAATACACGAAAAGAGACCTCGCGGCGGATGTCTTCAACGTCAACGGCGGTGCGGAGCTTTTTCTTGGAGATGGATTTGCAGGCTAGAGTTTCACGGGTGGCGCGGTCGGTTGCGAGGTAGGTCACGCCGAACTCCCCGCGGCCGAGCTCGCGGCCTAGGATGTATTTGTCGGTGACGTGTGGTCCACCGGCAGCGGAACCACCGGCGCCGGCGAGGGGGACGAGATCTTTGAGCACGCGCATTGGTGCGGAGAGGGAGGAGAGGTCCTCGGAGAAAGGATTGGGGCGTTGCTGAACTCGGCGGCGGTAGCGGGTGCGCTCGATCTCGTCTGCGTCGCGCAAGCACCCGCAGCCGTTGCCCATGCTTTTTGTGGGTCACTCCAACCAGTCGCACCTCCGGCAGCACCGCCGTGGTTCACCGATCAGTTTGATCTTAAGCTCGCAACACAGAATCGGAGATTAACTGCCATGATTGAGCTCGTCAAATTCCGGAGCAGCGGCCGGAGAGGAATGGAGAAGGTGGGGGTGATGCTGATGATGAATTGCTTGGTTTTTGTTGTTGTCATCATCATCGCTGTCGTCGATGGTTGAGACCTGGAGAATTTTATTCTTTTTAAATTAGTAAATTATTAGAAAAATGGAGGGAAGAACCGAAGAGGAGAGACGGAGCAGGTTGGTTGAATACTTAGTTTCATTTAAGTTATATAAAATAAATTCATGAAATTTATAATTAATTTTAAATTATAACTGAATAGGTGAAGTAAAACTAATTTTTAAAATAATTTTTTTTAAATTAAATATTATTACTATTAGAAAAAGAAAAGGGAAGTTAATGTGGGACTTTCAATGATGAGTAGACATTGCATAAATTGGATCAAGATGTTAAATTTGGGATATTTGTGCTTTTATGGTCAAAATTGTAAAATATATTTTCTAATTCGAAATAATATTTTTATTCTCCTTTAATCATAGTAGATAAGAAAATCTTAATGCAAAATTAACTGTCATTATTTTTCAATAAAAAGTATAAAAATAAATTTGTCATTTCATAAAAATAATAGGCATAAAAAAAATATGGTTTAGTATTTGTAAATTAGAGGTATAAAAATATTATGTTGTCATTTCATTATCCTATAATCAATCATTTCGACAACATCAAGGCAACAATATTAAAAGAAAAGGAAAAAAAACATACAATTAAGTTTCCTAAAATTTGCTAAAATATACCATTATAATTCTGGACTTTCAACAATACTCGTTATATTGCTGACCTACAAAAAACGTCCATAATAATCTTACGGTCAACTTTTCAGTTCGTATCTGTCAATTTGATGATGTAGTAATTTTTTAATTATTTTAACTTTTTTTTTTCTTGTGACAGACAAATATGTTTTCCATCCTTACTTTAGGAGTATTTTCGAAAACTTACGACAAAAAAAAATTATAGATTTTAACAAAATCTATACTGTTATTTTCAATTTTTTTTAAAAAAAAATACTTTTAAATATGTGTTTACAAATAGTGGAAAAATTCATTTAAACATTAGAGCTCTAAAATATTGATTTAAAAATCATTTTTAAAAAATTAAACTGTATTTTGCCAAAACAAATGGACAGTTTGAGTTGAAAAAGAAGAAAAATTTAAAACTCAAAATTTAATATATGATTTACATCAATCTTTTTTAGTAATTCTATCAAAACGAAGCATTGTCGCGGATAAATTCATCTCAGATTTTAAAAAAGTATGGCTTGCGAGCCGTTTGGATATATCTTATAATATTTTTTATAAGTTTATAAATTAATTATAGAATATAATTAAGTTTATCATTTGTGTAATTTTTTTTTCATAACATAAAGAAATTGGTTGATTTTAAGTTGAAATTTAGGAGGGGTTGATTTGAAAGGGGCCAAAATAAAAGGACTGATATGTAATTATTGTTGATTTTTAGGGTGATGCAGGATAGTTGCTGGTGTTTCAAGGGAGTATTGGAACATGTGGTTCAATTATTATACCAAAGCCTGCTAATATAATAATTAAGAGAATAAAACTTTATCTCACCCTTTCTTGCACCTATTTAAAATAGAAGTTGCAAATCAGCCCCCATTTTTTAAAAATATATAAATTAATATTTAAAATTTTAAAAATATGCTGATGTGGCGATACGTACATGCTGCCATATTAGCTTTTTTTTATTTTTAAGGACTAATTTGTACAGCTCCTAAAAATAGAAAGTCTGATATATAATTAATTCTTTGAAATTCACAAAGCCCATACCTATAGCCAATAAAAATTTCTTTAGTTGAACTACTCAATTTTTCGCCAAAAAAATTTTTTTATCTGTAATTATCGAGTTTGATTTCTATTATATATCTCAACGGAAAACGGAACGGTACAAGAGTCCCTCCTAACTCAAATCGTCGATAAAAATACTTTAATTACCCGTATTTTGTGCGTAAGTCATGGAAATACTTGTCTACAAACCCTGTCGTTAAGTCACCGTCATATATTTAAATTACAATTCAACTCGAAACCCCCATGAAGAGATCTAATTGTGAACGACATTTTCAACTTCAATATATCGAAGAAAATTAGAAATAAAAAATAAAAAATTTGTCATTATAGATATTGAATATATATTTTTGCTAAGTAATAATATAGACTATAATAATAGTGTGCATGCAAAGGAAGTTGTTGACCTAATCTAACTGACATCAGTTCATTGACATGGTACAACACAAAAATTCCAGCACATCTTAGTGAGAATATATAAAAATAAACTTTTTTTTAAAAAAAAATAAAGGGACATTTGCATATATATGCCCCTAACAATTACAAATTATAATTTTAAACTTTTTAATTTAAAAATTATATTTTTATACCCTCTAAATTAGTGAAATAATAAAAATGCCTCCGTCTCTTTTTTATGGTAGTTTTGTCGTTCACATGACTAAGGGAGGCATAAAAGTGGCCAAATTTTATCCGTACTACCCGAAAATAGTAGAAATTAACATAATTGTCACCAGAAAATTTTTCGTCCCAAAATTAGTACCTGCCGTTATTGGATTAACGGCACGTCTGACGTGGCACCGTTTTTTCTTCATTTTGGTTGTGGAAAATAATTTTTTTTTAAAAAAGACATTTTGACCTCTCGGAGTGGGATTGCGCGACGACTGTAGAGAGTAGATCTCCCCCTTAGAGGGTCTCGGCATCAACGAGCTCACACCACCGGAGTGGTTCCCGGCGCCGCCGCCGTGTGATCGCCGGGAGAACACGCGAAGCGCAAGCTCGTTGACTTCCTCATAGTAACTCGAATCCTACCATTTTCCCAATTATGCATTGGTCGGGGGTGAAGATTTTCTACCATTTCATTAAGCCATAGGCCATCATTGCCACGTACAGCGACACCACCATCATAATGTGGTGCCACGTCAGACGCGCCGTTAACTTATTAACAGTAGGTACTAATTTTGGAACGAAAAATTTTCTTGTGATAACTATGCTAATTGCTACTATTTTCGGATAGTACGGATGGAATTTAGCCCATAGAAGTGCTAAGTGAATTAGAGGGTGCCTTTTGCCATTTCTTATTATGGTTGTATATTTATGCCAAAATAAATAAGGGTAGCAAATAGAACTTTTGAACCGGTCCTCTAAACCTCTGACCAGCCTGTCCAGATCATAAGATGATTAGTTTATAAGATTAATATTTTAGTCGCCTCGTTTCTTCTTCTTTTTTGAGATAACTTGAAAAATATTTGGAGTTTTTATGTATTAGCCCCTATTTTTATTTTTCACGCAAATTAGCTTTCAAAAATATATTTTCGGAGGCTAATTTTATTTATTTTTTACAAATCAGTATTTCGATAATGCGTTTTCGAGAGCTGATTTGCGAACCCTCAAAAATAGGAGGGCTGATACGACATTTTCGAAAAATATTTTGAGATTTTGACAAGTCATTACCCGTTTATACAAACTTTGTAAATCAGCCCCTCATAGTGAGACGTCAGGAAGAATAGGAACTGATTTAGACAGTAAGAAATTAGAGGACTTATTTAGTATAAGTTTGGTGATCGCTGAAAACACTTACTCAAAAATTATAAAAGATGAAAGAAAATTGATGGTTTAAACGCTTAATTTATAGCGCACAAAATGCACGCTTATACACTAAATTATAATTGTCGCAATCTAAGGTTTGTCCATAAAAATGAGCAATCAAATCGGAACGTGCGACTCGATTCGAAAACTTAACGCATAATTATAAACAATTATTTATATTTTTTTTAGCATATTAAGTCCAACTAAACAATAACAAAAGTGTGGCATCTTACTGCATGAGAAGCACAAATTAACAAGAAAAAGAAAATTAGAAAAAGAAAAAAAAAAAAAAAAAAAAAAACGAGATATTAGTGGTGATTATTTTCACTTCTA
The DNA here is from genome assembly GCA_002076135.1 of Xerophyta viscosa. Classification (NCBI taxonomy): domain Eukaryota; kingdom Viridiplantae; phylum Streptophyta; class Magnoliopsida; order Pandanales; family Velloziaceae; genus Xerophyta; species Xerophyta viscosa. Next base: position 1,720,526 of record MJHO01000027.1, on the reverse strand, counting down.
CATTTTTCTTAGAAGAAACGAGATTTTTTGCGAGATTATTTACTAGATTTTTTTTTAAAAAAAATAATAATTTTTGAATATTGTTCAAGAAATAAAAATCAAAACTTATATTGTCTCCCGATGTGCCGTTAAATGCAGGCTTTATCTCTACATATATAGCCCGAGAGTCGGCATCAAAAGGATAGAGAAGGTAAATGAGATCGACTTAGGGCCAACTTGGATTAGATTGATTTTGGTGAGATGGGCCATGGATTTCGACATTTCATCTTTTATTTTTATTTTTTTTTGAAAAAAAAATAAAAATAAATAAATAAATAAAAAGATATTTGGTCTACAAATGGCTAATTTTTCTTGTCACGGACAAAACCTCCAATGCAAGGAAGGCCAAGCACTAAAATACTATTTTATACTTTCTATGTTTTTAAAAATATATTTTTTGGGGATGTCTCTCAAAATAATAGCATCTTAAAATATAAAAATTATATAAAAATATAAAAACTACGTGTCGGAGAGTAGATGAATAGCCACCTAGATATTTATAGAAAATCTACTGGTCATTTAGAGATTTAGGTTCGTTGCAACGGTTGCGAGTTAGGAGTGTTAGGCACCTAACGTCGTTCTTAAAAAGGTTGCATTATCTTTTACTTGTTAATATGATATGGTTTGTTAGTTGTTATGCTTAATTTAAAATTTTGTTTAATTCGAATGAGTTTTATTAATTTACAGGAGAATCATCTTAAAAGGATAAAGAAACTTTTTTTCGATTTTTTTTTTATTTTTTTATCTAGAATTTCATCAATTATTAATATTATAATACTTTGTTGGAGAATCCTCCCAAGGGACTAACCGGAAAGAGAAACATCTTTCTGATTTACTGCATGTATTTTTTAATTAATTTTATTTTTATATATCCTGGGAGAAATCTTTCGATAAATAAAACGGGTCGAGAATTCGCTTCCCGCTTTATTAGTTTATTTATTCATGTTACTTATTTTAAAATTATGGGATAGAATTCTCCCGATAAATTATCCAGTTTAAGAAACCTCACTCCGGTTATTTATTTGTTTTTTAAAATTGTATGGAATAATCTTCCCAATAAATTTTCAGGTTGAGAATCGTCTTCCCGGTTTGTTGTTTAATTTCTTATATTTATTATGTTACCGGAGAATATTCCCAGCCAAATTTATTGCGAGTATCCTTTTCTTGATTTGTCTTTTTTTTAAAACAAACTAATTTTGATACTTATTATTTTAGAAATATTGTTCGAGAATTCTACCGATAAATTAATTGGGTTGAAAAAACCTCTTCTCAATAAAAAATACTATTATTATTGTTTTTATTATTCATTTAAATTTAAATTAAATATTAATAAAAAATAATTAAAAATGATTTGGGTCCTTAATTGGACTGGGCCAGACCCATTCCTACCGGCCAGAGCCTAATTGGCTCGCCCGGAACAGACCACTTGGTCCGAGCGCAGGTCTAAGCCTCGCGCAACCAGGTGCGCTTGAAGGCATGGACCGGACTTGCCAACGCGGTAACAGGCCAACCATCTTCGTCTTTGCGCGAGCTCGATGTGGTCGTCCTATCACCGGCGGTGTCATCCTGGAGGTCTATTCCAGCGTTTGTCACCATCTTGGAGTCAATGTAGATGCCAAAAAGGATCTTCGTTTTCAAGTTTTCAGGTTTGTGGGCTTTCGAGCTCGTTTCGGTGACCGACGCCACTCGCCGTTGCAGGAGGTACTTTTGGGGTTTTCAAGATCGTTGTGGCGTAACTATTACTGCTTAAGGGGCTGGGTGCAGGCGGCTAGCAACCGCCTGCCCAGTTCCTCATCATCGTCTTTTTTTTGTTCTTTTGAATTATTCAACATTCTTTGAATTTTCTTACTGACCATCTAATTATCTCAAGCCGAGTCGTGTAGATTAAACGAGCCGAATTATGCGCAATAGCACAAATCGAACTTAATTGGTTTTGAAATTGGACCAATTGAACTTTAACGGACAAAATGGGCTTAGTTCGGCTATGTGGCTAATAGGGTTTGAAATTGGGTTAATTGAGCTTAATCTGACTAATTGGGCAATTGGACTTGAAATAGCTAATTGGACATATTGGGCTTCAAATTGCGCCAATTAAGCTTAATTGGGCCTATCGAGTAAACTCAAATTTTATTGTGCTTCATGGGGCCATAATAGGTGCATTAATAGGTACAGTCTGGCTGCCCAGACAAATAGGATATCAATATTGGGTTGAGGGAGTGGCAGATCCACTTTTAGAAGTTGCCCTAGTATAAAGTATATCAAGGTTTGTCGTGCCGTTTCGAGTTTCGATAAACTCAGATCTCGAGACGTACCGCGCCGATCGTGCCGTGCCGACTATGCCGACCGTGCCGAATCGTACAATTATAAAAAAAAAAAAATTTATAAGATTTATTATATAAATGGTAATGAAAATTAAATAACAAGAAGTATCATTCATTTTTTAAATTCAAATAAAATATCATAAATTATTATCACATTGAGTGGTGGTGTGGTCGATATCAACGAAACCTAAATTATGTAAATCTATCAGGTTCGTTATTTAAAAATAATATACCCAATACCCACATATTAAATGAATAAATATAATAATACTCATTACAAAAAAAAAAAAAAAAAACCATAGTCTGCCGACTGTGCCGCCGGCCGCGTCGGCACGGGTCGAGACGGACACACACGGAGCGTGCCGACCGGACGTCAAACCATGATGTGTGTGTGTGTATATATATATATATATATATATATATATATATATATTATATATATATATATATATATATATACATATATATTACATATATATATATATATATTACGGCATCTTATAGTAATGCTTTGAGAGCTTGTCGCTTTGGCAGAGGCACCCGAGTCACGCGAAACGCACGTTGCGAGGTCGTGTGTTCGACCCTCGCAACCACGCTTCTTTTTTAACTTAAGCCGCGATTTCTCAAATTTTTTTAACTTAACCCTCATGACACGCGTTGCGAGGCACCAGAAGCCCCTTCCAAATTTCCAATTCTGCCTAAACCCTAGAGGTTCTTAGCTTCATAGAGAACAATATAATTACTTTTGTGTTTGCGTAAAGTATGATAATTACGACGGCATGTAATAATGTAATCTTTCATTTCTTAACATCAAACAATTATTTATTCACGCACAGTACAATTTGTATGATATGTATGATTGTTTGACTACTTTACGGAAAATTTTTAGATCCGTCACTGGATGAGGAACAAGTGTTGCATGGCATCTTATATTAAGCATATCATCTCTACGACGTAAAACAGGCATATCACTATCTAAAGGTTTACCTTATGTTATAGTAAAACATTTGAGCACATATTTCTCTATATATATCTCCCAAAATATGTATGGTTACATGAAGAAGTATTTGTTGGGGGCTATTGGTGAAAATATTGTCTAATTTAATTACTTGGTAACTTAGACACAATTTTTTTTTCTTCTCGGAAAGCTACTCAAAAGTATATCCCCAAAACCTAATATTCAATTTCAAAAAAAAAAAAAAAAAAAAATCATGCCCTGAAAAAGATAAAAAGGTGTATATTTTGGCAGTGATCTGTCAATAAAAATCATTTAAAAATAAGTACCATAGTATGATGAATTCCATGGCCATGAGAATTTAAACTGAAGGAAAAGAATTTATTTCTTAAAAAAGAATTTTTTTGAGATTATTATAAAAAACTCTATTCATAATGGTCTATTTTTATACTTCTGTTATAATAGATAAATTCGCAGATAATACCAACCTATATTCTATTTAAAAAAATTTATTTTTTTTTTTAAAAAAAAAGTAAGGCTATGATGATGATGATGATGCCATCCAGTGGTACTAGACTCAAGCAAAGTGAAAAAAAAAAAAAAAAAAAAAGTTTGTTTTTTCGACACTGCATTCTTGTTTTCTATTACCACTTTTTTATAGTTTTAAAATTTTCATAGTAAAAGCAACTTTAGAGCTCCTAATTTATATGCTATACCAAAAAAGATGCTTAGACTTTGTTAAAACAAAAAAAAAAAAAAAAACACTTCGTATCAAAATTTTAAATAAAGAGGTTAGATTTTGATGTACTATATAATTTTTATATTTAGATTAAAAAATATTTTAAAATAAATATTTTATGGCTCCAAAATTTTATAACTAGTAAGTACTTCGACGTTTTAATGCAACAATTCAAAGGCATTTTTGAAAGTTATAGAGCTTATAAAAAAAATTTCATGTTAATTATATGTTATATATATATATATATATATATATATATATGTTTTGGTTTTACTTAATAATTATCAAAAAAAAAAATGATTGACTTTTTATGGTACGACCGTGCACAACCAGGGGGTTGACTTTCCATTTTTCTTAATGTTTCTTCAACTCTTTAGACTATGCTTTTTCTAACAGGACTTTAATGTATTTTTAAGAGTTTTTTTTTCTTTTTTAAATTTTTTTTTGCTTTTTAAACTTTTTCAAATATAGGCGGCTAAGATCACAATTAAATTTGTCCAAAAATTTTGAGCGCTAAAAATATACTATGAGAATGTCAACTAGGAAAGAGGTTATGATTCGAGGTGTAATTTTGAGTTATAGTAATGAGAATTAGATCCAGCGTGAGAATTGGATTCGCTACTCTAAAAAATTGATCCGGAGACTTGACAATATGTGTTATTATTCGATCAATTGAAGAAACTGAGAATTTTGTATTGCCTTCTTGGATACTCTCATCAAACATCCACAAAACTTGTTATTGTCAAATAAAAAAATTGTCAAAATACGCTTTTTCATCTCGTCCTCCCTAGCTGCCATGGCTATGCCGCTATCTCAACGAGAATGGTGACGTGCTCTCAATCCTCTCAAATGACATCTAGTAGTCCCTGACAATCTCGTAAGAGCTCCAACAAGCTCGTAAATAGTACATAAATCTTCAATTCTTGTCGAACCAATAATTTTGTGGCTTAATTTTATGCAATCAATAATAATCTTTAAAAAACTAGCTCCAAGAATATTTCAAATTATATTCAAATATTAGTATTTCATTATTATTTTTTTCAGTTGATCTAGCTCTATATAATTTAATCTACTATTTTCAGATAACTTAATTATATATGCTTGTTTGTATGTATAAAATCGTGAAGTTCAACGAATTAGGGAATGTTGTGAAGGTTTTTGAAAGTATCAGACTAGTTCGTGCATGTCTAACGAAAACTTCTACTCATCATTGTCTTCTTCATCCTAAAGAAAATTTAAGTATGGCTTCTAACTCGCCCGCATAGTTAAATAAAGGACAATTTTCAACAAAATTTGAATTATTACTATTATTACCGCTACCAAACAACTTTATTTTAATAAGTTTCTTATTTTTATCCCTGACAATGTCTAAATTAATTATCAACATTTTATTGTTTTTAAGTGTTTGTGAGAATCCATCTTTCAATTATAAAGGGTCCTTTAATTATAATTGGTCTTACCTATGGTAAAAGAAGAAATGTAATCCAACAAGGTATAAAAATTACTCGTTTTCATAAACATTTCAGAGGTAATTTTTTGAAAATCCAACTCAATATCATTATTATTTATCCTAAATAACTATAACAAATTATATATTTTTATAAAAATCCGGCTTACTGAAAACTGTCCCACCAACCGTGTAAATGATAACCATTAAACCACCAGAACTATATTCTAGAAGATTTGAAATTGTCAACACGTGATTTTTATCAACCATAAATCCTCCACCATCACGAAATATACAATATAGTGTATTCTTTAGGATGCGATCATAGTGCATCACATGTCATTGTAGAAAATCTAGTTGTTCTATAATATAGTTTCCCGCTAGTCTTCGTCAGCTTTATCTTGATTAATCTTCAACCCATACTATTTCTTAACATACTTTAAGATTTTTATCAAATAAAAGTAGCATTTTCATATTTATTTATGATTAATCTAGTTTAGTATATTTTAATTTTCACTTTCAAATCACCTAATTATGTTAGTTTGTATATATATAACTGTGGATTTCGTTGAATTAAGAAGTACTGTAAAATTTTTTAAAGTATCAGACTATTTAATAAATAACAAGTTGCCATAAACGTGAAATCTTATAAAGTTCATTAATTAGGCCAGCTGATTGGATCAGCTTACAATTTATCCACTCATCATCCTGACTAAAATTTATATATGACTACTAACTCGTCTATAAAGTTAAATAGCAAAAAATCTTTAGTCAAATTTGAATTGTTGCTAAAATTATATTCACCAAATAAATTTGCTTAAACATTTTTCTTATTTTAGTTTCTAATAATGTCCAAATTAATCAACATTGTACTTTTTTTCAAGTGTAAGTGAGAAACCGTTTTTTTTTTTTTAATTTACTGATTTTAACTATATTAAATATAAGAAAAAAGAATCAATCAAACTAAATAATTAACGAAGATTACTTCGTATTCTTAAATAAGCAGTTCAGATGTAATTTTTAAAAAAAAATCCAACTCAATATCATGGTCATATATCATGCCGAATGATTCAGACAACATTCATGGCCTTTGCTGTCAAGCTTTTGGATATCAATTTTATTAAAATGGATGCGTCGGAGCTTCTTGTATGCTCAAACTCCTTCATGCTTACTCTATGATTCGCAAATTACCATTTTAAAACTTTTTGCTAAGATTGGCTAAGATATTTTTGTTGTAATTTATGTTTAAACGAAATGTTACAAGAAATGTTTGGCTTCTTGTTGAAATTGATATTAATTATATGAAAATGGCTACCTAAGGAATTAAATGAAGACTTCTTAAACCATTTACTTTAAAACAATTCCACAACACTTTAGGAGGTTTCTTTAAGGGGTCCAAATTAGAGTTACAAAGCATTTTCTTTCTGATAATGCCAATCCAAAAACAAAGAAAGAAGATCAACAATATCTTGTTGATGAATGGATTGCTGGATGTATAGGAGGTTGCAGCACAGTGGAAGGTAGATGAAATGCCGATTCGTGCTAGTGAAGGGCGGGCATGAGTAGTGATGACCTCGGCCCAAGGGCAACAGACGTGCAGGATTTAAGCAAATTTCACCTTATTATCTTTAAAAAAAATAAATTAGAATCTCAGTATATCTTATATTTAAATAATAAGACAAAACCAAAATTGTAATTAAGTCCACTAAAAGATTAAAAAAATGCTAAAATTCCACTACTAGTGATGTAGTTCAAATATAGCAACGATTAATTCAAGGGGGTGAATTGACAGGATAATGAGTGATAGCTATAGCATTTTTTTTTTTAGAAAAAAACTACTCATCCTCAATAAATTACTCAACAAATCACATATAATCAATCTCCACCACACACGCGCCTTGTGATCAGCACAATTTTCTCATGATCTGTAAAAAAAATTTGAAATTACATATATATATCTATCGTGATGTGTGGTCTTAATTGTGCCATGTCAGTATGTGTGATTTCTTATGTGATTTTTTAAAAATGCATAGCAAAGTTTTATTTTAATTGTAGAATCCTTGCCATAATCTCACTCACATTACAATATTTTTATACTTTAATCTGATTCTTACACACTAATTTAGAAGTTACGATACTAGTTTGGTCAAAATAAATTGGTATTTTAATTACGTATGTTGATACTAAAATATAGAAAATAAGAGTATAAAAATATATGTAAAAATTAGGTTAAGTGACGATAGTATGCATTACTGCTGGGGTGAAAAGGAGCCGAGTTTGAGTTAAATATCACTAAACTCAAGTTCGGCTTGATTAGTTTAGCTCGACATTAGAGTCTGAGCTTGAACTCGACCCGATTTGAAAAATTGCAAGCTTGATTCGATTGTATGAACTGAGCCAAGCTTAGTCGACTTGAGCACGAACAGAGCTTATTGAGCTCGTTTTCATCCCTAGTTGCTACATGAATTAAATTCGATTTGCATTCAACATATAAGCATTCATCACAATAAGAAAAAGGCCTTATGGGCTCAACTAAGTGGGCCCAAATCAGAAATGGATCTTCATATGTTTACGTGGTTGGTCCGAAATCCACTTATGGGGCGGAAGGTTAGTTACTAGGTGGTTCATAAATAATCACTCACAATTTAGAAACTACTCCGGTAATTAAGGGTGTTCAAAAAAATTCCTGACTCGAGAACCTGTATGGACCCGACCTGACCCGAAGGATTTGGGTCGGGTCTATCGGGTCCATAGGTCAGATCGGGTCCGGTCCGGGTCCAAGTCGTCGAGACCCGACCCGACCACCATATATATATATATATACATATATATATATATATATATATATATATATATATATATATATATATATATATACATATATATATATATATATATATATACATATATATATATATTATATATATATATATATATATATATATATATATATATGTGTGTGTGTGTGTGTGTGTGTGTGTGTTAATTATATTTATTTATATGCATATAGTTTTTGATGCTAGAAAATATTATATGAGGAATCTTATATAGATTAAAAATCCTACCAAATTTAACTTATGATTGATATGGGATAATTTTATAATTCTTACACTTAGTAAATTTAGCCCACTTAATCTGTTAGTAAAATAGAATACAATTATGAGTTTAAATATAATAGTTATCACAATATATGTATTGCTTATATTCCATATAAAATTATAAAATCGTCTACATTATCTCGATAATCGCTATTAGATTATTGATGTTTTTCTCTCCCTCAATCAAAACTTTCGCCTCTCTCGCTCTCTCCCTTTCTTCATCAGTTAATCGCATTGTCTCTCGATAATGGAGATGGGATCGCCTGTGCTTTTTTAGCACAGGCGATCCCTCTGTGGTCGCGATCTGGACCGTTAATCGGCCCAGCACGTATCACGAGATTTTTTATTTAAATTTTTGTCGACTTATTTGACCTAATTTTATACGTTTTTATGAAAATTTATGAACTACAAATGTGTAGATTTTGATGTGATCTATAATTTTGTAGTTTAAAAGTTTTTAAAAAAATATCAAACAATGTGTCAAAATGATGATCAAAATTTACGATAATGTATGTATCCCTACACGATCTCTCTCTCTAACAAAGTCATTTACGATTATTATTTTAAATTTTTTTTTTTCAAAGATTATTCAGTGGGCTCAATTGATCCAGAGGCCTATATAGTGGATAAAATCAAAAACAAAATTGGAGAAGAAGATAATTATTTTTTTTTTTTTGGATACCAAGACAAATAAATTTTCAATTATATTATTTAAAAAAAAAAAAATTGTGCACACGTGAATGCAAAAGAACGAAAGGTATCATTCATCACTGGTTGTTCATCGCACGGTGATGAAGGGTGAGATTTAGCATATAGAAGATGTGCAAGAAGATAAACGGATAAGATTTAAAGTTGAATGAGTGACAGATGAAACAAGCTGTTACCATCATGCTTTTATTATGCCAACTTATCATCGCTATTCTGATTCCTCGCCATTAAAACACCACCTCTCCAAAATCACTTCTTTCCAACCTCCCACTTCCATGGCGTCGCTGAAGAGCTCTGTAGCCAGCAAGACCACCGCCGCCACCTCCGCCGTCGCACCGCCTTGCTCTGACGGTCACAACGCTATGTGCTCCACGTGGATCAGCCGCCTCCGTCTCCGCTCGCTCCCTCTCTCCTGTTCTCCTTGCCCTCCTCCTACCCCGCGTTCCACCTCTACCCTCGAGTCTCGCACTCCCCCTCCGCCGAAGCCCCACCGCCACCGCTACCCGCCATGTCATCCTGTTAACGGGTTCGGATTCGGTCCCTTCCGCGTTCGCGACAATCCAAACCCTCAACACCACCACCACATCATAACCGTTCATGGGATGTTCGAGAATCCAAATCGAAATCCTTCTCTTTCCTCCGGTCGATCGCCAGAATTCCCGAGATCAACGACGCCAGTCAGGATCAAATCAATTCCCTATCCCGATACGAGAATTGGGATCGAATGGGACGGAATGGGGTTCAAACATCCCCGTTCTTTAGGTCACAGCCAACAAATTCCCATCTTATTAATGATTTTTCGTCTTACACTCGTAATCAGAAAATGAAAAGAACAGTTGATAGTGAGATCTTACATGTGGATCCATGGATTCCTAGTACTTCATCGCAACATGAATCTAGAATTAGAGGTGATATTTAGTTTGCTTATAGTTTTTCTTCTTTTTTTTTCTTTTTGTCCATGAGTTTGATTTATATTTGTTGTTGGTGTGCTTTGTAGGTGGTGTTTATGATAATGGTGCTGAAGATAACTCCACAACCAGAGTATTTTGTGTGAGTACTTCTTCCCTCATCCTTATATTTGTGGTCATTTCTTTTTATAAAGTGCATGAGATTAAAATTGTTTGTAGTATTTTATTCTTGTATGCCGTATGTGGTTTATCTGTTACGACGGTCGTACAAAAGGCCGGTTACCAAGGAAGCACGGATACGGGGACTCGGCAATTTTCAAAAAAGTAGGATATGAGTACGGCTCGGACATGACAATAAAAAATATATAAATAATTAAAAAGTAACTTGGATTAAGTATTTGAATATCTAAAAATATAATAATATCCAGTAACAAACATACATAATATAATAGTTTACATACTTTAGATAAGTTTAAACAACAAGAGTCCAATTTCATCAAGAAAAATAAGAAAAATATAATATTTGAGTACATAACTATATAATATTATTTATTATTATATACTGCTAGTACTATATAATATTTTATTTCTAAATAAAATAAAATTAATTTTTTTCTTTATAAAAATAAAAATTCGGACACGCATGTATATAACTAGCATACAAATAAAATATATATTTGAGTACATAACTAGTATTATATAAAACTGTGCTGTAAAACATTATTTTGTTTGTTTCACCTATCATTTTTTTTTTGTATAGGCAATTATAAAAATAAGGGCCTTTTGCGTTTTTATGACCCCCGCTAATTGAAATTTGTGATTTTATGGCCCCTTAATTGGATTTGGTATTCTTGTACCCCTTGTTATGTAAAATGATAAAATATTATCAATTTTTTATTCTGAAAAAATATGAAAATACGCGAATACCTATGAACACCCACGAACACTCCCGAAAACTATAGCACTTTGTTTTTTTGGTGTTCGTAGTGTGTTTGTAGGTGTTCGTGGATATTCATGGGTGTTCGTAGGTGTTCGTGGGTATACATGGGTGTTCGCCTGTGTTCGTAGGTATTCGTTGGTGTTCATAGTTGTTCACGTGTGTTCATAGGTGTTCGCGTGTTTTTATATTTTTTTCAAAATAAAAAATTGAGAATAGCTTTTTAATAGTTCATATCACAAACTGGTAGTAGGCTGCATTTATGCAGATATTTGCTTGTACTGTACAACTATGGACATAGCTGCATACATCCTATCGTCCCCAGACTCTGTCTAGGCGGGACTGCACTGATTGTTGTTGTTGTGTACAGCTATGGACACGACAAATTATCCTTATTTGATTGCTACTACTATCAATTGCTTTATTCTCTTATTTCTACAAGTTGGAGATTTCTCATGGGAACTTTGATGCAGTACTATTTCTTCAAACATTAACTGTTTTCAACTGTTTTTTTATTTTTTTCAGGATCCGTATGTCATGCATCAGGATATCGTCTCACAAAACTCTAAGAGACAAATAGCCGCATGCTCGAACGAACCAGACGAACCCTTTTCCTATTGGAATATGGGGAGGTTCAGGAGGAGAAACACTATCACTTCGATTACCGACACTCCTGGGTCGAAACGGAAGTCATCAACGAGTAACTGGGTCTCCGTAAAATGCAGGAAGCTCGGTGGCGAGGGTTAGCGGAGCAAAGACCTATGCACTTAGATTCATGTCGAAAATAGATATACACCGAAGGAGAGCCGCCTTTCGATTATCTAAGACTTTGGACTATTGTCCGACTCAAACGCACGCGAAGATAATTTTGTTCGGCTGCCGAAATATCTATTTAGGAGCATGTCGAGCTTTTCAAGATATCTCTGAGCCTTCACCGCGTGCGTATTCTCCGGTAACCTGTAAGTAATAAATATAAATAAATAGCAGTTAATATGTAAATAATGAATGGGTTTATATTTCTCTCCCATCTACATAGCATTGTGGGCTTAGCACATTATCTTTTGTATTGTATCAATAATGTTTGGCTTTTGTTATTTACCTAAGGTTTTAAATGACGTTTCGTGTCTAATTTCGGTAAATTCTAAATTCGAGACGTGCCGACGGTGTTGATCGTGCCGTGCCGGTCGTGCTGATAATAAAATATTATTTTTTATATTTTATTATTTTTCAAAAAAAAAACTAAAATTAAAATAATAAAAATAAACAGTGCAGGCGCACGACCGATAGCTGCCTGTCGCGCCCCCGCGCCCTTAAAAAAAATCGTCGTCTTCTTCCTCGCGTTCGCGAGGAGGAAGACTAAAAAAAATTCGTCGAGAGGGAGAGAGGGAGAGAGGGAGAGAGAGAAAAGGGGGGACGGTGCCAGCCGGCTCGGCACCGTTCCCATGGAGCCCGGAGCCCGGCGGCCCCGGCACAAGCCGGACGGCACCGGGCGTGACGTCCGGCTTTTAAAACGTTGTATTTACCTCAACGGTGCATTTTTTATGCGGAGGGTCCTATAAAAATATTATTTTTTGGAATATAACTGTATATATCTACTTTTCCAACATTTCCGTCACGGTGGAATTCATAACTGTGATGTTGTAGTGCTTGAACATATTGTTTTATTCTTTGACCTAATATATGTTTGTGCTCATGATTATCATTTCCTATCTGGCTTGACTGTACGCCGTAAGAAATCGAATATATATATATATATATATATTTCTATTATAATATATATAAAGTAAAGTTAATCTTTGAGTTTGTACAATGTGGCACCTATATATGTTCTTCGTTTACAATAGTCTTAAAAAATTGGGAGAGTCATAGTTGGGTCCAAAATATTAAGTTTTGTCGTATTTTGGTCCAAATTTAAGTTTCAATTTTAGTTAAATCTAACTATTTTTAACACTCCAAAATAATTTTTTAGAAATATTTTTAAAAAAAACTTTTAACATGAAAATTATAGATTTTGATGAGATTTATAACTTTCATACTGAAAGTTTCTCCAAAAGATATTTTTAATTAATTATTTTGAGATGTCAAAAATAGCAAAAAATTTTGAAAATAATTTTTTTTAAAAATGCGATATGAACTTTAAAACTTCAAAATATCTATTTAGAAGTATTTTTTTAAAAAAAAATTAATATAAAAGTTGTCGATTTTAATGTGAGATTACAATGAATTTTATTAATAGGTATGGATTAAAGTGATATGAAATTTAATGTAGAGAGTGCAGCGTAATTATCTCTAAAAGTTTCAATTATCGCATGCTTATATCAGTTTAATAATATAATTTTTATTCGAATTATAGTCGGGATCGCTATAAAGAACTGATGCTTAAAAATTTATTATGTAACAAATCATTTATTGAGAGATATAGAAGACAAAGAGGCGTTGCAGCGGAAACACGCAGCGAAGACGTGTTGCGGTCGATGCAGGTGAAGAACCGTAATAGATAATAATAATAAATAATGAGAAATACTATTTTTTGAAATTATTTTAAAAAAAAATTAGAACTGATTCAATATTATTCACATTAATCTATTTTTTTTTTTAAATTTTAAAAGTAAAAATGGTCATTTTTAAAATATTAAGAAGTAAAAAATATTTCTTTTTAAAGTAAAATTTTGTGTTAATTGGATAATGTCAATTTATTTTTGAATTTTTTATTTCAAAATGAAACTGAAGAATTACTTAATCATATCTATATATAATATATAATATTTCTTTTTGGGTTAAATGGATAATATCATATTTCTTTTTAAAGAATTTCAATTTCTTTCAAAGAATAATATTTCTAATGCTATGTACCACTTATAAATCAAATTATAATTGGAACCACAATTAGAGCGACCGCGCAAGAATTGACACTTTTCATCGATTCTTCACAACATCATGAAACACTGTATTGTACATGCCTCTCCGCACATTGGAGGATCCTTACTTCGGCGTATTGCTGCTCTTGGTCGAGCCAGATTACGAAAGTCTGGTCGAAATTAATATATTAATAATGTGGATTTGAAATAAGTCCCACCTCCTTAAAAAAAAGGGATAATCTTTGATTAATCAAAGTTTCTTGAATATTTGTTCCTTTCTTGTTTATTCATCTTTTTGCAAGAAAGTACATCTATATTGCTGTTTTACTATTCAGGACAGGAAGCACAGATATTGGAATTCTTATTTCACAAAATAAATAGTGTGAAGACTTATTCTTTCTGTATTTTTTAAAAAATGATACAGAATTTCAGACATGTCTTAACTAAAAGACTGTGACTTTTCCATTGGTTATATATGGATCAATGTCGCCGATTTATGCGACTTGACGGTCTCCAAAATTTATAAACAGTCTAATTTTTTACGATAGTCTCCAAAACAAGTTCAATTTTACTCAATCGACTCACGTTTCAACTATTTAAATTTCAAAACCATAATTTTAATTTTTTTTATCTGTGGGTGTTAAGTTCGTTTTCTATTCTATATTTCTGCCGGAAACGAAGCAGTACGTAAAGTCCCACCTAATTTATATTTTCTAGAATTCGAATCTGTGACTTTTTATTCATAAGGGATAGTTGTAGTATTCTTTCGGTATCCAGTTTCGCTAACTTACTGGACGAACGCTAATCAATATATTTTTCATATTTTTTAAATTTGAATTCCAGCCCAGCTTTGCACTTGTCATGAACCTCGTTCCAAGGCAGCATGACACCTAACTTTTCCTAGCAACCCAGGCCGAACACGTGGCCATCCCTCTTGAAAAGAGGTGAGCTCAAGTTGCTAGTAGTTAGGAGCCTACTATATTTAAACTTCAATTTTCTTATTCCACTCCTAATATGGGACTAACCATAGCTAGCTCCACATTATTAGTGGGCTTTTATGATATCTTTTATGGGCCTTTGGATCCAATTAATTAGGATCATTACATTCCATCCCCCTTAAGAGCCGGCGTCTCGACGGCTGTAATCCAATGGCGGCTACTCTAAGGGCCCGGCTTCACGTCACTTGGCGGCTGCTCTGGGGGCCCGGCTTCACACCACTTGGCGGCTACTCTGGGCGGCTTTGGCTGTGCGCTAAGTCTAGCCCCGGGCGAACACTGCAATACCGACGTCACCATCCGTGATTAGCGGATTGGCTGTGCGCTAGACCTAGCCCCGGCGAACACTGCAATTCCGACGTCACCTTCCTCTCCCAGTTCCTCTCCTGGCTACCTCCACCCAGTTCCTCTCCTGACTACCTCCGCTTAGTTCCTCTCCTAGATAACATCCTTCGGTTCACCGGCACGTCCGAGAATCGACTGCTCTGATACCACTTGTCATGAACCTCGTCCAAGGCAGCATGACACCTAGCTTTTCTAGCAACCCAGGCCGAACACGTGGCCATCCCTCTTGAAAAGAGGTGAGCTCAAGTTGCTAGTAGCTAGGAGTCTACTATATTTAAACTTCAATTTTATTCTTCCACTCTTAATATGGGACTTAACCATAGCTAGCTCCACATTATTAGTGGGCTTTATGATATCTTTATGGGCCTTTGGATCCAATTAATTAGGATCATTACATTCCATCCCCCTTAAGAGCCGGCGTCTCGACGGCTGTAATCCAATGGCGGCTACTCTAAGGGCCCGGCTTTACGTCACTTGGCGGCTGCTCTGGGGGCCCGGCTTCACACCACTTGGCGGCTACTCTGGGCGGCTTTGGCTGTGCGCTAAGTCTAGCCCCGGGCTAACGCTGCAATACCGACGTCACCATCCGTGATTAGCGGATTGGCTGTGCGCTAGACCTAGCCCCGGACGAACACTGCAATTCCGACGTCACCTTCCTCTCCCAGTTCCTCTCCTGGCTACCTCCACCCAGTTCCTCTCCTGACTACCTCCGCTTAGTTCCTCTCCTAGATAACATTCGGTTCACCGGCACGTCCGAGAATCGACTGCTCTGATACCACTTGTCATGAACCTCATTCCAAGGCAGCATGACACCTAGCTTTTCCTAGCAACCCAGGCCGAACACGTGGCCATCCCTCTTGAAAAGAGGTGAGCTCAAGTTGCTAGTAGCTAGGAGCCTACTATATTTAAACTTCAATTTTCTTATTCCACTCTTGATATGGGACTAACCATAGCTAGCTCCACATTATTAGTGGGCTTTATGATATCTTTATGGGCCTTTGGATCCAATTAATTAGGATCATTACATTCCATCCCCCTTAAGAGCCGGCGTCTCGACGGCTGTAATCCAATGGCGGCTACTCTAAGGGCCCGGCTTCACGTCACTTGGCGGCTGCTCTGGGGGCCCGGCTTCACACCACTTGGCGGCTACTCTGGGCGGCTTTGGCTGTGCGCTAAGTCTAGCCCCGGGCGAACACTGCAATACCGACGTCACCATCCGTGATTAGCGGATTGGCTGTGCGCTAGACCTAGCCCCGGACGAACACTGCAATTCCGACGTCACCTTCCTCTTCCAGTTCCTCTCCTGGCTACCTCCACCCAGTTCCTCTCCTGACTACCTCCGCTTAGTTCCTCTCCTAGATAACATCCTTCGGTTCACCGGCACGTCCGAGAATCGACTGCTCTGATACCACTTGTCATGAACCTCGTTCCAAGGCAGCATGACACCTAACTTTTCCTAGCAACCCAGGCCGAACACGTGGCCATCCCTCTTGAAAAGAGGTGAGCTCAAGTTGCTAGTAGTTAGGAGCCTACTATATTTAAACTTCAATTTTCTTATTCCACTCCTAATATGGGACTAACCATAGCTAGCTCCACATTATTAGTGGGCTTTTATGATATCTTTTATGGGCCTTTGGATCCAATTAATTAGGATCATTACAGCACTCTTCTTTTTATCTCAAAAATGAATAATAATAATAATAATAATAATAATAAGTAATATTTGCTCATCTTGTCAACGGATGATTAGTGGATCAAGATCCAGTTTTTGCTGGAGAAAGTTGAGGGCACCTCACGAAAAGTGTTATATGCATTATTCAAAATCAGAGTGGAGCCCCGCGCCACGAGGGCACGCGTCTGGGTTCTCCCATAGCGTTCGACTTCTGGTAATTGTAAAAATTACTTTTTACAGAATATAGGTCAGTAGATTTGTTTGAAAAAGTCTAAGCGTCGGAAAAATTACATAATTTTCTGTTTGATATATAAACTTTATCTGAGCATATAAAAATCCGATAGTAAAATCGAAATGAGCGCCACATGAAGATTTATATGCTATAATGACCGCATAAAATAGTGATTTTGGGCATGATTTTAAACATAATTTTTTTTAAAAAAATAAGAAAGAAAAATTCAATGTGGAGGATCTAGATGGATGTAATTTAAAATTCAGGGTTAACAAAAATTAAAACCTTTAATAGACTATATAATATAATAAATAAGGATAGTTGCCATGAGTCATGCAGAATTAGAACTGTGATTAGAGTACTTTTGGCGGGTGAACTAAAAAATAATAGATTAAATCGGATTCTATAATTTTTTTACTTTGAATTTATTTAAAAAAATTGAAAAACGTGTAGTTTAATTTAAAACAAAATCTCATTTTAGACAATG
Organism: Xerophyta viscosa; assembly: GCA_002076135.1. Classification (NCBI taxonomy): domain Eukaryota; kingdom Viridiplantae; phylum Streptophyta; class Magnoliopsida; order Pandanales; family Velloziaceae; genus Xerophyta; species Xerophyta viscosa. The sequence goes on along the minus strand of MJHO01000027.1, from coordinate 1,702,785 downwards.
ACTTTGGCAGTTTATTATACAATGATTTTTAACAAAATCTCACTTTAACTTTAAATAGTAATAATAATAATAATAATAATAATAATTGCTGGCTATTGTGTTGTTGTACCAGAGGTGCTCAGCACAGGACAGAAATCCTCTGGCACCTGCCCGTGTTCCTGTTTTCTGTCTTAATATTTTAAATAAATATATGTATATATATATATATATATATATATATATATATATATATATATTTAAAAAAATTAATATAAAAATTATAATTTTTGATAAAAATTATAATTTTTATATTAAATATTTTTTCTAAATAAGTATTTTTGTGTCACGAAATTTTAATGGATTTTAAAAGTAATTTTAGATTGGGGAGAGAGAATTCCTATCACCATTATAAAAATAATATATTTTTTTATTTTTCTAGTGGAACAAACTGTGCGCTGGTTTTTTAGCTGTACTGTTCTACGTTGATGTTCATATCGTAAAAGAGGCAACATGTGGGCCTTTAAGACCATGGATAATGACTCAAAAGCCTGAGATGGATAACCTGATAGTGGTTATCTCCACAAAAAAAAAATAAGAAAAAAGAAAAAGAAAAAGAAATGATTTATAAAAGAGATTTTGGTTGCTGAAATTGATTAAAATAGTTTTTCTTAAAAGTTTTAAAGAGACCTGTGTATTAAGCCCTCTTTCAAGCAAAATTATACAATGAAACGTTTACGCTACGTCAACATATATCCTCTCGTATTTAAATAAAAAAATAAAATTTGCGATTATTTTTTGAAAAAAAAAATTAAATAAAATTTATAAATTTTGATGAAATCTACAAATTTTATGTTCAAATTTTTTTCAAAAAATATTTCTAAATAAATATTTTAGAGCTCCAAAATTTAACAGGTTTTAAAACTATTTTAAATCCACTTAAAATCCGTTAAACTTTGGAGTTCCAAAACACATTTTTAAACGTATTTTTTGGAAAAACTTTGAATAGAAAAATTGTAAATCTCGTCAAAATCTACAATTTTAATATTAATTTTTTTTTAAAAAAAAATAGTTCTAAATAGATTTTTTAGCCGTTACATAGAGTAACGTAGTGTAGCCGTTACACTAAAAAAATCTCTCCTCTTTCAAAACTTAGTTTACGAATAAACCTTTTATTTATAATACGTTATCTTAACACTATCAGTTCGGAGATGGGTGCAACTAAAACTACTTCATACTATCAAGATTGTATATATTATGTTAAGGCAGCAAATGTTCATATACTATCAAGACTGCTTTATACTATGTGGCCGAGTCTAACAGCATAGTAGTAAGGATTGTCCCTCAACACGGTACTACTGCAAATTCAAGTCGTATCGACGACAGAATCAAAACATCTGTTTGGGTGCGTATGTTGTCGTCCCTCAGAGCCTGAAAAAATCATCGCGAGTTAGCATAAGTCGAAGTGGCCATGTGTCTTGGGTTTGCCTTACTATCTTATGCTATATATTTAGACCATGATCTTACGTACTGGATCTGTCTCGATGCCCAATCATGCTTGCCAAGTTTCACGGTTAAGTTGTGCCGACTGTGTCGATCAACGCAATTTTTTTTTTCTATTTTTATTTTGAATTTTATAGATTTCTTATATCAGCTATATAGACATTCTATATGATTGTGAATTATATATATATATATATATATATATACCTTTACTATTTAGAATTTTTGTGTTTAGTTATTCATTATTATTGCTTAAATAATCGTAATATTTTTAAAATACAAAATTATACGAATCAGCACATTCGGCAAGGCCAGCAAGTTTTGAATTTCGGTAAATTCAAAACGCAGCTGATGATAGAAAACCTTAATTTAGACTCGGTTCCATCTAATAGATATGTAAACAATTAAAAGATTGGGCTCCCATTAATCTTTAGAAAAGCATTCACTGTAAGAATATTTAAAATTTCTAAGAAATTAACTCAATATTTTGATTTTTTTTAAATAATATAGTGAGGACTTAAATCTTTGTTCAGTTTAAACACACTATTATGACCATTGTGAGCTTAATTTAGATCTATGGACGATGGATTTAGAAAGTACGAATATGTCAAAATTTTGCATTGTGCAATATTTATGCAGTGTCCAACATCTACACTCCGTAAACACGTATTAGACACGCCAGAAACGTGTCCAAAAATAAAATTAAATTTTCGGACATATATATTGGACACGCCAGACATGAGTGTTCGAACTACGTGTCCGTATTTATATTGTATCTTTATTTTTTACTTTTAAAATTTTTTTTTAAGAGATAAGTGAAATATTATATAATACTAGCGATATATAGCAGTAACTAATATAATATATTAATATAATCAAATATATTTTTTATATTTTTATTAATTAAATTAGATTTTATTATTTAAATTTATCTTAAGTATATGAGAATTATATTTATATATTAAATTTGTTTTTAATGTTATTGAATTTTATATATTTAAATATTTAATATAAAATAAATTTATTATTATATTTTTATTAGTTATCCTAACTATATTTGTATTTTACTATTTCAAAAATTATTATGTCCTTAGTTATTTATATATTTATATTTTGTCCGTACATTTGAAGGAGCGGATTGTCGCTTCAATATGTCAATTTTGAATTTTGATTTAATTTATTAATCCAACCATGATTGAAATCCAGGTTCTGTAACATTCGTCTCTAGCATGTGCAGGTGCGGTCCAAATTGGTGGCCCACACCCAACTCAAGTCAAGATTCAGAATCAACCACGTGGACCCGGTTCTCCAACAAATTGTGGGCCCCATTTCTCCCTCTCCTCTGTCTATAAATACAATCTGCTTCTTCTTGTGACCTCTGATCTCCTTTTCTTCTCATCTCCATCTAACATCTCTTCTTCTTCTCCACTTATTAGTTCTACTGCAGAGATAGAGAATGGCGAATGCTTCCATGAATGTTGCTGTAAGGTTTATCTAGATACACAGGTATATCCCTCACCGTGTTCCATCGTTCGCTTGCTCCAGAGATATATCGATCTGGTAGAGAATCCAAAATCAGTGAGTTCTTCTTGTCGACACCAACTCCTCTTCTTCTTCTCCGTCCAGTCACCCACGACGAGCTATGCTTATGTATGTTGCTGCAATCTACGGTTAGATAAAGGTATTCGTCAAAGATGGTGTCTCTATCTCTCTATATCTTTCTTCGTCGTTAGCATGGTCGATATATATGATGATCTGGTAAGAGGATCGAAGATGTCTGATGGCTCTGTGTTTCTTTGAAACTTCAATGGTTGAGTTCTGGACGCTGATTTCTTTTGGGTTTATAATCTCTGTCTCTCTCTGTCTCTCTCTCTCTCTCCCTCCCGCTCTATCTCGGTTAATGCATCTGTCAATCTGTCATATCTCTCTTTATATTTTTTTTTTCTAGGCAAATGCAGCAATCGATATCTAGCCTGTGCTCTTTATAATAAGAGTAAAAATGGATTTGATCTAGCTATAGATATACACCCATCTTGTCGTTCCTGAGGTATCTTTCTGCTCTATAATTATTATTTGCTCTCTCTCTTTGTAGCATATCGCCGGTGAAGCAACCGTCGGCTGCTGAGCGTGCAGAGGTACCTCTCTCTCTCTCTCTCTCTCTCTCTCTCTCTCTCTCTCTCTCTCTCTCTCTATGCGCGCACGCGCGCGTTCTCTGTCTACACGAGGACCTTTTTGCTCTTGCAGTTTCGGCGGTCTAACTTCTTCTCCAGAATATTCCGCTGTGATGCGAGGGGTTGGTTGCAGGAGCTATAAACTCGTAGAGCTATTAAGCCACGTTTCAATTTGATTGTGGTACTTACCTCTGGATATCTTCTTTGGCTATCTCTTTTGACCCAGAAATCCGCGTGTTGAGAAATTTCTGGAAAGCTACGAGCGAGCTATTCCAGTTTTTCGGAGAACGAGTCAAGGGAGGAATCATAGATTACCACTTTTCTGTTGATTTTCGCCTGTAAATTGGACGAGCTGGCGGTGTAATGGGATACAACAAAGAGAAAAATGTTGGTGGCGGCGGCAGCGGCGGCGCGGGAAAGAACAACAGCAGCAACAACAAAGTCAGAATCGGTGTATGCGTCATGGAAAAGAAGGTGAAATGTGGATCCGAGGTTCTTTTCTTTCTTTACTTTTACTTTTCTCCACCCTCAATTAAATCTTCTTTTTTTTTTTTAAGATTCACGAACAAAAAAGTACGATTCACGATACACCGGTGCCGTGAGTTATTATACTTAGAACAGCGTTGGGGTTGATATTTGAACCCTCCAATAAACTGCAAGTCTTGATAGTCCCTTTGGAATATGCTGATACTGATTCCTTTACAAATTGTTATTGCATTTTAGTCAATACTCTGTTCTGAATTCTGATAGGTCCTCTCTTATTCTTTTTGTTCCCCGTCTTTTCTTATACTTCTCAGGTGTTCTCTGCTCCCATGGGCCAGATATTAGAAAGGCTTCAGGCCTTCGGTGAATTCGAGGTTTAAATTAAATACTCATCCGTCTCTATTACTCTTATGAAATTTTATGTCTGATTATATGCTGACTGCTTATATTGTCTAAAGCTCTGGTACATTTTTTTATGGAGAAAAGATGGAGTGTCGGTATATGTTGCCACTTGTCTTTGCTTTTACGAACAAACTGCAAATGCTCAATGGGTGTCATGTTGTATTTATCAAAGAGAGTAAAGAATCTGCTTACAAGTCCCATTGGATTGCTCTGTTGGGTTCATTAAGTGTCTATCTGGTTCTTTGTATATTATCAAGGTAAATAAAGCATAACTATCGCACAGCGTTAGCAGTGTGAATAGGAATGACTGATTATGGACTAGGAAGGCAATGCTGGAGGACATTAGTCATAGAACTATCATAGCTTGGGTGTGATTATAAGTGTATCGAAGCTATGATTATATCAATCTATGGCTGAGATTAAAGTCAGCGGCTTTTACAATGGCAGTCTATTATCTTAACGGTGTTATTAATATCCAATTTTGATGTTCTCTTAGTTTTTATCAAATAACCAACTGTTTATGCTTAGGTAGCCACCGGTAGAAATTTAGACAATAAAATAAATGATATATTACCTTTTAATTTCATACTTTCCCTATGATATTTTGTATATGTGTTTTACCTTTCCTTTCTAAAGTTGTTGATTGTGTTAGCGTTTAAAATTAAAAATGATCCGTAGGGGCTCTCGGTCACTCTCCCGTGTCGATGAATACCTAGGATGTTTATTTAGGATCTAGAAAAGAATAAGCACACAAGGCAGGTTAGTTTAGTGGAAAGGCTGATTCGGTCAATTACCGTCTCCCGTGTTTTCTTGCTTCCTACAGAATACACCAAAAACCACTAACTCCTGCTCATAAGCCGAGCATGAGGTATTTATGCTTGGACAAGCCCAAGCCCCTTTGGCCTATCCGGACAAAGGCATTAATTACAAAGAGCAATGAATATAAATTAATGAACTACATTTCTTGAATGCCCGTTCTCTCGCACAGCTGGCGTCCCTTGGACTGCCCTGCGCTCATGCTGATGTCCCGCGCCCATAGTCTTATCGCGCGCCCGTGCCTGTTTAACTTCCTTGCGCGCCCTTGTCCTTTCCCATGCCCTTCTTTTTAGGGACCAACTCTGGATGCAGTTTCCAACACTTCTTCTTGGTGTGGCCCTTCTTCTTGCAAAGATCGCAAACCACATCTTTGTACTTTGACTCCTCCGAAGTCACCTTGGCCATACGGATCTCGGCCGAGCCTTACTTGCCCATGCTTGGCGCGCGTGTGCGGTTGAGCTTCTCGAATGCCATGGCCTTTTTACAAGCATCCACTGTGTCCAAGATATGGTAAAGGTCTACCTCAACCGGGAGTTCTTCATGCATCTCCACGAGGTATTTGCGTAAGACCTCACGATTCTCCAACGGTACGCCGAGCGCTAGGGCACGTCTCCGAAACTTTGTGATGTAAACTTGCACACTTTGTTCGTTACCCTCTCTCAAATATAGCCACTTCCTCCACTGTTCTTCGTCATATTCTACCAGGTAGAATTGCTCTTTCAAGAGCACCTTGAAGGCAGTCCAAGTAACTCCATGGCTCCTCGCGTTCGGAGGTTTGAGTTGGGATTAGGGCTGAGTATTCGGGTCAACCCGAATTTCCGACCCGAACCCGAATTTTAAATAACCAACCTGAATCCAAAATAATCTGACCCGACCCGACCCGAATTAGAAATCAACCCGAATTAACCCGAACCGAAAAAATTTCGGGTCGGATCGGGTCGGGTTCGGGTTGACCCGAATTAAAATATATTTTTCCAAGAAATAAATCTGACAACAATAAAAAATAAAACCTAACTAATAGAAACAATCAAAACTAAACAAACGGCGTATTAAATAGTTCAACACAAGTTTCACAATCCGTATAACAAATAAGATACTAAACAATCCGTAGGCCGGCGAACTCGCGAACTCGAGTGGGAGAGAAATCAGAGAAAGGGGGCTGAATAAGGAATCACTCAATCATGTATTGGTGGCTGCTGGAGTGCTGGCTTGCTAGGGTTTTTTTTAGGGTTAGCAACTTAGTGGTGGCTTATATACTAGCTTTCTCACATAGTTTCAAACAATTAAAAATTTCGGGTTCAACCCGACCCGACCCGAAATTTTATCATTCAACCCGAACCGAAATATTATAACCCGAACTTTCTAAAATATCAACCCGACCCGAACCCGAACCGAACCCGAACCCGAAATTTTATAATTTTTCGGGTCGGATCGGGTCGGGTTTTCGGGTTAACCCAAATTATGCTCAGCCCTAGTTGGGATGCAAGCTTGAGTCTTGCGAATCTAATGCGTTGGGCATCGTCGTACCCGTACAACGAAAAATATGACTCAAGTTGGTCTATTCATTAGTCTAACTTCTCTCCGTTGATCTCGTTGTCGTAGACCGGAAGCTCCAACTTGGCGTCAATCCGAATTGGGGCGAAACCATTCGCCCATCCTTGCTCCGATCGTGCTCCTATGGATGTTTGGGCTCCTCCCGAGTAACCTCCCGTTCTATACCTCAACATGTTCATGCTCCCTCACGGTTGTTCGGATCGCTGCCCCAGCGCGCACCACGGTAGGCCGAGGTTGCACGGGTACGTCCTGAACTTGCACTTCGAGCATCCTTTCCACGAGTTCTGCTAGCCGGTCCAAACGCTCCTCCAAGCGTCCCATCCGGTCCTCCTGTGACTCCTCTTGACTGGGCTGCTCTTGCATGGACGCTGAATCCTCCGGGCGTCGTGCATTCTCTCCCTCTCCTTGCGGCACCGTAATCATACCATGCCTTGTAACTGCCATCCTTGCCTTCCTCGCTCCTAAGGTATGATACCACTTGATCCGTAGGGGCTCTCGGTAACTCTCCCGTGTCGAGAAATACCTAAGATGTTTATTTAGGATCAAGGAAAGAACAAGCACACAAGGCAGGTTAGTTTAATTAGACTGTTCCACGCCGGTGTTGATGTCCCGCGCCCCGCAGTCTTATCGCGCGCCCGTGCCTGTTGAACTTCCTTGCGTGCGCCTACACCCAAGGTACTTCCACGCGCGTGTGCGCATGACACGCATCGTGCCATGCGCGCACGACGCTTCACCTTTTCGCGCATTGCTCCCGCACCCATGTCTGTCAGCCTTTCGCGCACACGCACCGGTTGGTCACCCGCACCCATGCTCAGCTAAGACACCCCGCACTCAAGTCATTCCTCATGTCCGCCTCTACCCAAGATGCACCTGGATCAAAAAATCTAGTTGGTACTTTGACCTCAATAACCATCATTTGCTGCTTCAAGAGCTTCGGTTGCTGAAACTTAGACATAATCTTCTAGTGAAAAATGACATTTTGTCGAAGCACATTAAGAAAATAATGAAGCACATATTTAGAGTTTGGAAATGCACATGGTAGAACCTGTAGTAAAGACATTTTATGTATGAATAGTCATATGCATTCACTTGGGACATTTGTAAGACAAATAACTGACTAGGCTGCACGATATGCGGTTCATTTATATTTCCAAGATGGAAAAATCTAATTTAACATGAATTTTCTTTCTTACAGGTTCAAATATTTGGGGACAAAGTTATTCTTGAGGAAGCTGTAGAGAAGTATGTCTTTTGATTCTATATTGTTGTTGTAATGTGTTATTCATCATTTTTTAGTCTCCATGTATTGTTGGATGATACTTTTTGTCCTTTTGGATGATATCTTATTTGAAGAAGTCATATACTGCATTTACAAATTACACATTTTGAATTTCTTGGCTGTATATACAAACCTCAGCATCTGCATCATGTTGGCTCTTTTTTACTAATAATTTTCATGCAGGCATTTTTAGTACATCTAGGTGAATATCTTATATTTATGTGTTTTCGTCTCTTGTAGGGAGTATTCTTGTTAATAAAGCATTCTCCTCTTATCAGAAGTGTATAGGAAATGAAGCTCTTTTAGTGTGTGTGTGTATTTGTTATTCATAGTAGAATAGTCATGGAAAAAGAAGTTTATGTATTTCTTCTCTCTTTTGTTTGAGCGGACACTCATTTTTAATTATGTTCCTCATCTTTTTACAGTTGGCCAATTTGTGACTGCTTGATTGCTTTCTATTCATCTGGATACCCATTACGAAAAGCCGAGGCATATGCTGCTTTACGCAAGTGAGATCCATACTCTCCGTGTTTTGTATATACCGCACACCGAGTAGCTCTTTGCTTTCTTGCTTGATGTTATAGATGTATTTGTACAATTGACATGCTTAACTTGTTTTTCTTTTTTTTTTTTTGGGAAATTCGTCTTGATGCCAACTATATTTCTTGGGTTCTTGATGACAATTATGTAAGTAACTTCAGTGTACTTGGTGTAACAAGATGACAACTAGAATAATAGCTAAACCAATTTAATGAAAGTGACGATAGATATGAAGAACAAATGGCTAAACCAACTTAATGGCGATAGATATGAAAAACAAATGTGCTTACATTAGAGATAAGTACGTTAGGTCGTGGATAGCCAAGTTGCATGATCAAGGTTAATTGGATTAAATATGTGATGATCCATCAATTTGATGGCCAGATATAGATACCAATTAGGATCTGGTGAACCTGCCATTGGGAAAAGACTTTCTTAATGTTGTTGCCTAACTTGGCTTCATAATTTTAAAATAATATTGTGGTTATTGCATGTGTTTGTGTGTCCAATCCAAGCACTCGAGGAAACATCTACTTCCAAGCTGGTACCAGTCCCATAGTTTGGAAGTAGATGTATGAGGCGGTTATAAACATGCTATGCTAGTCTGTCCGTTCTACTCTATGATTTGATATGATATAGGGTATTCTCCAAGCAGTCCCTTAGTTCCATTTTTTTCATTTGATCAATAACAGGTTTTATATAGGGTATGGACTGTTGCTTTGTTTCGGGACTTTCTAATCCTTGTACTCATCTAGAAACAGGAGCAAAGAGTAGGATCTATATATGATTAAGAGGAAGCTAAGAGTGGTAGACAAAGAATCATTTGCCCAACTAACAGACTAGAAAGTGGAATTCATCCTATTTTTAAATATGACTTGAAATATTTGCTTTTGTCCAAGGATTTAAATTTCGGGCGGCACGCTGCGTGCCACCCGGAACATGCCAGGATCCGGCACCGGCCCGTCCAGCAAGGGCGAGTTTCGCCCGTGCCGGACATGCTGCTCCGTGCCGTCCAGCACGGAGCTTTGTTTCGTACATGTGCGCCACAGGAACGAAACAAAGGTTTTCCCGTGAAGGGCTGTCAGCCCTTCACAGGCATTTATTCTTTTTTCTTTTTTTTTTTACTTGATGTCTTATCAGCCCTTCAAGGGCTGTCTTCAGTTTTTTTTTCCCTTCTTTAAATAAAAAATTTAAAAATCTTTTAAATAACTATTAAAATATAATAAAATATAAAAATAATATTTTATTATCAGCACGGCACGAAATGGCATTTAAAACCTTGCTTTTGCCTGAATTTTCTTCTAGGCCATTTCTAGTGAATGAATTGGAACCGCAGTACTTACTTCATGACCGAAGGAAGGTTTATGAGGTAATTTGATGCTCTTGTACTATTTTCTAGGATTCTCTATGCATGATACAATCATATATTGTTTTATTAGCTTTTTTCTCTTATGCGTAAGACGGGACAATGGGGGTTAAAATCCACAATGAACATGTCATATTGAAATTAAAAATGTTATATAGCAAAGTGCGTTTCAAAGCATCATGTTAGTCCATAACTAAGCATCATGTTTTCATCGCATTCTAGACCATAACTAAGCATCATGTTTTCATCGCATTCTAGACCATAACTAAGCATCATGTTAGCACATTGGTTATATTTGTTACCTTCTTGTTTCTCGTTGTGAGCATTCTTAAATTGACGGTGATTTATTAATATGTTATGCAGTTTTCTTTGTAATTCTTTCCTATCTAATTTAAGCCCTATAGGAGCAGGATTATTTTGCATGCTTTCTAGGTATTGTCTTTGTGTGTATGTATAGATCTTTAACAAATACTTATGCAAGTACAATTTGCTAAGAAGTTCATATTGATGAGTCTTCTCACTGCATTTGCTGAAAAGTTATTGTTCAACAAAGCTGTTAATTTGCTTTTTGTAAATCTACATTGCATATATCTATTAATGATGTATATTGTATATTGTACTTCCTTTAGTAATCTTTGAGGGTAGGGTATTGTTTGGCTCTTTTACTTGCATTCTCCTAAATCTCTTTATTTGTAAATTTGTTCTTATCTTTCAATAAAGTATACCTCAGTGTCTCTGTTGTTTGTTTGGTCAAGCGTTTGGAGGTGTTTGGAGTTCCAATTCCAAATTATGCCCTCGTGAATCGAAATTATCCTTACGAGGAGCTCGATTACTTCATCGAGCAAGAGGACTTTGTTGAAGTTCATGGACAACGCTTTTGGAAGCCTTTCGTGGAGAAACCTATAGATGGTAAGACAATATTTGTATATGGGTGCTCTTCTAACGTTAAATGCCTAAAAGCATTTTCCTTGGTTTACTTGTGTTAGCTAAGCTTGTAAGAGATTCCGCTAATAGTTTTTGGTCAGAATTATAATTACAAGTAGAAGTAACTTCCTAATTTTGTGGAAAATACATTTGGATAATAATTATATAATTTGAGCCCTTACTGAAACTCGGTCTTCTATGCCCTTTTTGTTAACATTTGGATAACTGAATGAAGCACTGCCAGTGGAAAAAGCTTTCGTTAACTTCCATTTGGTGATAAACATTTTATATATTTTCTTTTAGTAGCCAGACACTTCACATCTGGCTACTTCGCAACAACTTTTTAATAGAATTAATGTTTCTTGGAAGGTAGTAGTGAATTTGACTTTTTTTTAAACCACTTTTGAACTAGAAAATAGCGTATTTCTTATGCTCTTATATTTTTATAGCTTAAAGTTTCTTCAAAAAATGACTCTAAATATATTTATATATGCTTTATTCTAACCTACTGGTGTTAAAAGGGGATGACCACAGTATAATGATATACTATCCTAGCTCTGCTGGTGGTGGAATGAAGGAATTATTCCGTAAGGTAATTGGGATAAGGCTCATTTATTTATTTATTAACCATTTATATTGTCTAATATTATTATCTTGATGCTAGTTTTTTGGTAAATTGTGTACTCTATTTGGTGATTCGATGTACACTTGTTCTTTGTAGGACATTTGTTTAGGAAATTCTGCGTAGCTTTGCTGCAAAGAAGTTCTCTTACAATTCACAAAGAGAAGACATGTAGTAAAGCTTATATATCTGGCGATGATCCTCCTTTTTAATATTTGTCTGCCGGGGGCATAAAACATAACAATGCATGAAAAATGACATAAATACAGGACATGAAAACACAGTTGGATATAGCATTAGGTCAAATATCTTTTAACTTTAGTGTTTAGATCAGTCCACTTACGTGAAAATTTCTCATTGAAAATGGTTATTTACCGTAATGGGAATTTGATGGAGAACTGAACAGGTTATATTTGATTTGTTCAGATTAGTCCACAGAGAACCTTTTCTCTGAGCAACAACTACAAGGAGAATGCGCCAGGATGTGTTTAAATTTAAAGTTGATGTGTGGAACAAAATCCTTTTTCTTTCATATAGTTAATAAAGGACCTGCGCATTTCATTAGCAATAAGGAATAAAGATCTCGTTCTGTTTTCTATGAAATATTTAGTGTGTTTCTTTTTGGTAGAGGGCATACATTGCAGCATATCAGGTTTCCATTGTAAAACATGTTGGAATTGTGGATATTAAGGCATTTGCTGATCTCCAATGCCGGTCAGTTCTTTATTCTAGCATCTTGATTTGTCTTGCTTATGTCATATAGGTTGGAAATAGATCTAGCGAGTTCCATCCAGAGGTTAGAAGAGTGAGACGTGAAGGATCTTATATCTATGAAGAATTTATGCCCACAGGTGGAACAGATGTTAAGGTTATGTCTGGAACGCCTTTACCTTCTAATTATAGTGTTTGTCTATCTTGATTTTTTTGTATTTATAAAATGTTCGTTCTTGTTGTATACGACTATTGAATTTGGTTTAACTTTTTGTTTTTTCATATGTTTCTAAATTGTGTTTTAACATATTAACCATATGTAGGTGTATACTGTTGGTCCAGAATATGCACATGCTGAAGCACGTAAATCACCAGTAGTTGATGGAGTTGTCATGAGGAATCCTGATGGGAAAGAGGTCAGTGCCTGATTCTTCATGCTTCTTCTGGTTACACAAGAGCTTCTTAGGTCTTTCTGGTAAACTTTGTCGTGGATTTTTTGCTGAAATCTTTATGATAATACCTTAAGTCGAATTCCAAACTGATGTGTTGCTCAGCACACCTCTTAATGGAATATATATGGGCATGGCCCATTTTGTTTAGCTCTCAGAGCATATTCTTAGAGATGTCAAACAGAGCGGACCGAGACAAACTGCACTGCTCGAGCAGGCTGGCCCACATCTGCTGCTGCGAGTTCTGTCTGCTGTATAGGCACTTGGCTCATAACTTGCCAAGCCGGTTCGAGTGCGGACCTGGTCGGTTCAGCCTGCTATCTCTTTGCAACGGCTTGATGTTTCATGTTCATCTCCATTCACTGGCCTGAACCACCATTATCCATGGTCTCCTCCGTTTTTTGGTTCTTAAAGTAATAACAAAGGAAGGAGGGGGACAATGATAAATGAAAAAAAAAACACAAAAGGTGTAGGTCCTGGAGGTTGCATCACTGTACAACATGAACACCAATAAATGAGGGGTCTTGTCCCATCACATGTAAAATATTAAATCCAAAGAGAATCCAAGCAAAATCCTTGTTCGTTAAGCAGCGGCTCAGTGTGAGCAAAAACAGTGTGCCTTGGGGCCCAGGCCAGCATTCCCAGCTCGGCCTGGGCTGCTCTACAATGCGGGCTAAGCTTAACTCGCACTGTTTTCTAGCGGGCCAAACTTGGTCCACATTGTTTTTGCTGGCCTCAAGTCGAGCATCGAGCCATGGGATTTAATTTATAGCTCTAGTCATGCTCGTCCTGATGTTCTTTTTCACCAAGTAACATCAAAGGGGAAAGAGATATTTTAGGCAACTGTTGGTAATGAGGAAATTTTCTTCATTGTTCCTTTGTGAGGTCACTTATGTTTCTGGTAAGCTCACATTAATCTCTTTGCATTTATCTAAATGCAAGTACATAGAAAATGGTTAACTAACCCTTTTAAGATAGTTAACTAGTGTATGACCAGATCTTAGTAGCCATAGGAATAAAATAAAAGAAGGCTATATACATGTTTACTCGCAAAGCTCAGATATGCTTATGTTTGTAATTATGAAGATGGTAGTGAACGCATTAAATGAAGTGGACATGATCCTCGCTTTAGACTGTTCAGTCCTATGGTGATACCAAGGGAGAGTGAGGCATACCGTGGATGACTAGGCATTTATATTGTCACTTAGTATACCTAAAGTAGATTTTTTTATAAAAAAAAAAAAAAAAAACTTTTCTTCATGATGCTTGATATGTTATTGACTTGCTAATTTCTTTTCTTTTGCTGCAGGTGAGGTATCCAGTGTTACTGACTCCTACAGAGAAGCAAATGGCACGAAATGTTTGTTTAGCTTTTAGGCAACTGGTAAATTTCTTTTTCGCATTTCTCTTTTTAAGGAAATATGATTAAAGTTCTAGTCTATTGGATTTAGTATTGGCTCTAGCTCCTGTTGAGATTCATAGTAAAGGTGTCTATATGTGGCCAGCATGACTTGGCTCATTCCAGTCACAGCTCCACTCTTTCAAGCCACCAAAGACATAATAAGTTAATACTGGAGCATATGTCGTGTTAAATCTTCAATTGTTTTTTTAAAAAACTGTCTTCTATCTCGGATACCAAGGCTTTCATCAAAGAAAGCGTGTTTCTTGGCCTTCAGCCTTTTAGTGAATGTTATGCAGATGGATACGAACTGTAACATCAAATGTTGCTATGTTTTGGTTTTTTTAGTTGCTAAATCTCGTAATATTATGTGTTAACAGGTTTGTGGATTCGATCTGCTAAGGTGTGAGGGAAGATCTTATGTCTGCGATGTCAATGGATGGAGTTTTGTCAAGAACTCACATAAGTAAGTTATCATTGTAATTGGGAAAATAAAGTAATGTCAATGGAGTTTCATTGTGTTTTTTCAGTCAATATTATATGTCCAACCAATATGATATGCTACTAACTTGCATTTTTGTCAATCAGGTACTACGACGATGCTGCTTGTGTGTTGAGAAAAATGTTTCTTGACGCAAAGGCTCCACATATGTCATCCACAATTCCGCCAAGTCTCCCTTGGAAAATAACTGAACCAGTTCAAACTGCTGAAGTGCTAACACGGCAGGGCAGTGGTATTACTGGTACATTTGGTCTTTCGGAGGAACTACGTTGTGTAATTGTGGTTATTCGCCAGTGAGTATAACACCTACCTGTTTCTGTTTTCTAACTTTTTTTGTTGTGCTGTGTGAATCTTCTCTTCTAGTTCTAATATTATAATATTTTTAGTGGCGATCGGACACCAAAGCAAAAGGTGAAATTGAAAGTTACAGAAGAGAAGTTATTGAATTTAATGCTGAAGTATAATGGGGGCAGACCAAGAGCTGAGGTGCGTCGACTATTTAACTCGTCCAGTACTTTGAAAATAATGTACCATTGCTCAAACTTTTGGTTGGTATTTACGTTTGCTGCAGACAAAACTGAAAAGTGCTGTCCAATTGCAAGATTTATTAGATGCTACGCGTATGTTGGTGCCACGTTCTAGGTATGGGGACATGAATTCTAGACTTATTACCACTTCACATTTCTTGGTAAAAGGTCCCCTTGTTTTAGAATTAAGGGGGGATAACACCATTGTGTACATTTTGATTTTGACTGAACTCATTTTCTTGCTATGATGCTCTAGAATCATATTGGATGGGTCAGCGTACCTCAGGGTGGTTTGTCTTATCAATGATTTGAATGCTAAAGCTCTTAGAAATATTGTAATTTCTTCAAGATGGAAAAATTGGAGTTTAAGGTTTAAAAAATATCAATATCAAAACAAATCTAAAGAACTTTTTTTTTTTTAAATTTTGCACCGAAAGGGGCTATTTGCAAGGAGAAAGTATTCCTTGCTATATTTTATTTATTCAGCTTGTGTTTAAAATGATCTAAAATAAGTTAATATATTTTGAGCTTTGTTTTTTGTTTTTAAAGGTTTTTGATGTGTGGTGGGATAAAGCTTCTGTTGTTAGTTAAAATGCATTTTGATGGAAAATTTATAATTTACTTAAGATGGAAATCGATATCTTAAGATTAATTTAAACTTAATACCAAAATAAATATCGAGTGTATACTTTTTTTTTTTTTGTAAGCGAGTATTATATTAGAACAGAACAAAATTTACAACAATTCTAGGCTCAAAAAAAAAATAGCCGCAATCACTTTACAAACCCAGCAGTAGAAACAAGAAGCAGTAACCAAATTGAAAAGGAACTTCTATGAATGCAAAACTGCTTTTTACAAACTCAAAACCAATTCATCAGCCTCTAATCATCAGATTTGTCAAGGCCTTCCAATATTTCAGTTCTTCCAAACAATAATGCTCCATGCTGGACAACAGAATATTTCAGTTCTTCCAAACAATTCAACAGCCTCTAATTTTACCACCATATCAGCAGTCCAGTAGCTAACTGGACAGAATGCTCTAGCTGCAAATCAACCAAAAAAATCAGCAGTACCCAAATTCCAGATAGTAAAAGATGCTCGATAACAGGCTTATGTACGAATGGGAAAACATTGGATCAGGTATCAGTCCAAGTATAAGAAGATAAGCACTAGAACTTAAAGAGAGACTAATCCTTTTAGATGGCATCAAGAACTTTAGCTAAGTAGATTATTTTTTAAAAAGCATTAGATCAGAAAATCCCCCAAATCGTGCCCAAGCATCATCTTGTCTTGTACAAGCTTTAAGGAGGTAACCTTTAACTCTAAAGAGCACCCACATAATTTCCAAAATCTTTTTCGGGAAGATACTATCAGGTTTTATGGATTCCGAATACTCGGGACTTGCACAAAACAAAACTTCTCTTTTCACATAAGAGAGTTTCTTTTTTTTTTTTTTTTTTTTTTTTTTTTACCACCAAAAAAAAAAAAACTTCCCAAACACAAAGTCTAGGGCCCAAAAAAAAAAAAAAACCTTTTTTTTTTTATGGGAGACTAATACTCGGGTTTTACCAACTAGCCTCTAAAGAGGAGGATAACCCAGTCTTAGCTATATAGTACAAGGGACAACACCACTGGACACTAGGTTGTGTTCATTCTCATAAACAAAATGCTTTTTTTAAAAAATAGAAAACTTAGCCTTAGTAATGAACCATCTAAACTAAGGAAAAATCAACTCTAAATAGTTCAGCCACTAATCATTAGAAGCTCAGGACTTAGAATCATCATTTCCAAAAGGTAACAAAATTATGAATATAGGGATAAAGAGTATGGATGGGAATCCTTACCCTCCACCAGCCTATTTCGGTGCCTTCCAAATTATTCAACAATGCTTGTTCAGCTTTCCCCAAGTCTCATTGACGAACATTTCCTAGTTGAAAACAGTTTTCTCCATTATTGCAAACCAATGTTTCTGCAGACAATCAGGAAAATTTGTAAGTCTCAATATAACTGCATTTTTAATATCCAAGATAATTCTAAGTGGGTCAGAGCTGATTTTTTGGAAACTTTTAAGATTTCTAGCCCTCCATATGTGGTATATGGTTGCTGTTAAAGTCACTCTTCTCATTCTAGCTATTCCTGATTTCCCTTTCAGTTTTTTTACTATCCATAGAATATGCATGCTCCAAATGATATTTTGTGGTTTGAGTCCAATCCAATGGCAAATAGAAAACCAGATTTGAGAAGAAAATTTGCAGCTGAAAAAGAGATGATCACGCTTTCATCCTCTCCACAGAATGTGCAATCTTTTTGTATAGAGAGGCCCCTGTCAACAAGATTTACTTTAGTAGATAATCTGTTTTTGCAAACTAACCAAGAAATGAAAGAGTTTTTAGGGATACACCTGGGGTCCCAGATAATCTTTGCCCAATTCGGATTGGAGTTAACTCCCTTTAAACAAGCATAGGCAGATTTAATAGAAAAATGTTACTGGGCACCCAACGGACAACATCCTCCCTGCCATTTAAAGTGATGGAAGATAAAGATTTTCTAAGATCAGTTATATCATTGTACAGCTTACTAGGGATTCTCCAGCCCCCCTCCTAGCCATATTTGCAACAGTGATATTTCTATTAATACCCAAGCAGTCTATTTCAGCATCAGAGATAAAATTTGAGAGAGGGCCAATTGATAACCAATTATCATACCAGAAATTGTAGTAATACCATTTCCTACTTGAGTTTTAAAGTAGGACTTAAAAAGGTTTCTGATTTTCAGAATCTTCCTCCAACACCATTCATCATTTTGAGAGCAGTGAATCTGCCAAATAGAACTATGCTTTAAGTGATAAATATGAATCCATTTTACCCAAAGACTATCTTTTTTTGAGGCCAAAGCCCAAAGATGTTTAGCAATGGCTGCTTTGTTCCACAAATGTAGATCAATGATTCCAAGCCCACCTTCCTTTTTAGATTTACAAACATCTGCCCAAGCAACAGAAGCAAAAGAATTATTAATTGATCCAGACCACAAGAAATTTCTACAAACTCTTTCAATTTCACAGATTATAGAGCTAGGGAGTATAAAAATTCCAGTCCAATAGACTTGCATAGAAAAGATGATGGCTTTTATGAGTTGAAGTCTCCCTGAATAGGATAAAAATTTTCCAGCCCAACCAGAAATTTTTCCTGTTATTTTATCCACCAGAGAAAGGCAAACATTCCTTGAAAGCTTACTAGATATGAGAGGAACCCCAAGATATTTCACAGGAAGCATACCTTCTCTGAAATTAAAAGCACTAAGGAGAGAGTTTTTTTCATCCTGATTTAATCCAGCAACAAAGATATGGCTTTTGTCAAAATTAGCTTTGAGTCCAGAAAGCTCTGAGAAAACATTAAAGATGTTAAGGATAGCTTGGACAGATTTTTTATTCCTATAAGCAAACAACATGAGATCATCAGCAAAACAAAGATGAGTGAGTGAGATCTTTTTGCATTTTGGATGGAACTTAAAATCTTTTTCCTTGACAAGGTTGCTCATCATTCTAGATAAGCCTTCCATTGCCAAGACAAAAAGATAAGGGGACAATGGATCACCTTGCCTTAAACCTCTCTTTCCTTTAAAGTATCCATTAAGCTCACCATTAACAGAAACAGAGAAAGAAGGATTAGAAATACATGCTTTGGTCCAACGAATGATATTTACAGGAAAATTCAGAGATTCCATAACAGACCACAAAAAGTCCCATTCAAGGGAATCAAAAGCCTTTTTGATATCAAGCTTAATAAGGCATCTAGGAGTAATGTTTTTTCTATCATAGTTTCGGACTAGACCTTGACAAAGCATGATATTATGTTGAATGAGTCTTCCTGGAATAAAGGCACCTTGAGATGGTGATATAATACCATTTAAGACCTTTTTTATTCTGTTAGCCAAAATCTTTGTAATGCATTTGTATATTGTATTGCAACAAGCTATTGGCCTGAAATCAGAAGGGGTATTGGGATTATCAATCTTAGGAATCAGGACCAAACTGGTTGCATTAACCACAGAAAGCAAGTGTCCAGTAGTGAAAAAATCATTGACAGCATCTATTACCGTAGATCCCACAATATTCCAAGACTTTTTAAAAAAATGGGCAGTAAAGCCGTCGGGCCCTGGGCTTTTGTCATCATCCATAGAAAAAATAGCATCAGTAATTTCAGAGCTTACCACTGGAAGTGATAGATTTTCACAGATTTCATTAGAGAGAGTAGGGCCATCAAAAAGACTCTTGTTGATGTTTCTATGATTAGAGATACCTGAGCCCAACAGGTTAGAGTAAAATCTTAAGAATTCACCAGCTATATCCTGTTGAGATGTGATCTTGTTACCTGAAGAGTCATAAACAGAGACAATTTTGTTAGTCATTTTTCTTGATCTAATACAAGCATGAAAATATTTGGTATTTGCATCACCAGATTTCATCCAAGCAGACCTAGCTTTCTGCCTCAAAAAACTCATTTCATTTGCAAGAGCAGACATATAAGTTCTTCTAGCAATACTTTCCTCATGAATAAAAGCAGAATTCATAGGATCAAGAAAGAGTTTCCCCTGGATATCCTTCAACTTCTCTTTACCTACTTTTACTTCCTTATGAATATCACCAAAGAGGTTTTTATTCCAGGTTTTCAAGCTAGATTTAACCTCTTTTAGTTTTGAGACCAACTGGAACATTTTAGTACCAACATGATTTTTATTCCAGACAGATTTAACCAGGTGATTATACTCAGGATGTGATGTCCAAGCATTAACAAATTTAAAAGTTTTGAACACACTGCCAACAACAGAACCCCAAGAGATAACACAAGGGGAGTGGTCAGAAATACTAGGCAATAGATATTCAATGTCCACATTCACCATAGTATCTGACCACTAAGTGTATACTTTTATTATGCATTGGGAGCGGTTATTTGCAAGGAGAAAGTAATCATTGCTATATGTTATTACTTAGTAGTATCTCCATAAATGTTTATTTACTTGATCTAAACTAAGTATTCTAAGCTTCTTCTTTTTTGTGAAGTTTTGAGGGGGGCCGTTGACAAATTTCTGTTCTTTGTTAGAATGCATTTTGATGTGTAAGTCAATGAATTTCTACATACAAAGGATTTTTCCTAAATGCATTCGTATTTCAGACCTGGTCGTGAAAGCGATAGTGATGCTGAAGAAGTTGAACATGCTGAGAGACTTCGACAAGTCAAAGCTGTACTTGAAGAGGTATGTGGGTTTGTTTTCAGCTTGTTTTACTTTTCGTAGCTCTCGAAATGCAACTAGCCACGTTTTAGATCTTTAATGACAGACTGAATTATGTGAATTGAAAACTGTAACGTAAGATTAACATGTCAGTTGATTTTATTTGCTTTTAAAGCCTTCTATTATATCTTTTAGATTTTGGAATATTAGTAAAGGGTATGTTATTTATGGCGTTATTCCTCAAGCTGCTTGGAGTTTTATTCTTAAGTTGGTGATGGCTCGAGGTTGTCTTGTTTCTCTAATGGAATCACCATTCCAAAAGATAGAGTAATCAACTAACATATGTATGTCACCATTGTTGCCATGCTTTATAGGGTGGACACTTTTCAGGTATATATAGGAAAGTGCAGTTAAAACCATTAAAGTGGGTTAAGGTTCCAAAAAGTAATGGAGAAGGTGAAGAGGAGCAGCCTATTGAAGCTTTAATGGTACTTAAGTATGGAGGTGTCCTCACTCACGCTGGGAGAAAGCAGGTTATCTACTTGATCTTTTCATTTGTATAAAATTCGACTTGATTGGTTTTAGCAGATTTTTTGCTAGTATCTTTATCTGATCATACTTACAACTAATCAATCGACTTAAATACTTTATTTATCATAACTTTAGGCTGAAGAGCTTGGGAGGTACTTCCGCAACAATATGTATCCAGGTTACATGACTTCCCCATTTACCATGTTTTGTTGATTTTATATAGATCATGTAACTGACCGTCAATGATGATATATTGTAATGTTGCTTCATTCAAAGTTGTCTGCTTAAGGAGACTATAATAGAATGTCGAAAGTTCTTGCTTTGATGATGATCATTTTCCTACTGTGCCAAGTGATGCACAGCTTGAAAAAGGATAATTGTGATAAATGCTGATACTCGTCATATTTTCATGCCCCTGCTATATTAGGGTATGCTAGGAGTATATTGAGTCTGAATTAAATTATTATTTAGACTTTTATCTAATCGTATGCAAGTAGATAGTGATGATTATCTTTCTTTTCCATTTAGGATGTTTTGGTGGTCTCTGTACAAGAAGTTGTATTCCAAAATGTATGCTTGGAGGGGGTGACTCATTTTTCTCCACTATTGCGAAAAAGGATGCATTTTTCACTCATAATATAGTATTGTTTTGAACAACAATAGATAGTTGCCTAAATTGCACTATCAGGAGAAGTAAGAGGTTGCAAACTTGCTGCAATGACACCTGGAAATATTATAAGGTGTCAATCGTATGATTCGTATCAAACTATTGTTAGCCTATCAAGGACCTCAACTGTAAGCCCACTTAAGCATCTGCAAGGACAAAAATTAACAAAATTAATGAGGCCATGGCGCAGATGGTGATAGTGATGGTCTCAATCAACTTGATTCAACTGCAAGAAGCACATTCCAAAAGCAAAGTGAAGATTTACATGGAAATGGGGCATTTTTTCTTGCTAAATGAAGGTGGGATACTTCTCGTAGTGTAACAGGAAGACATTATATCAGCATCAGAAGAGAAACCGAAACCAAATGCTACACCTAATAGAGTACAACCATGGCTAGCACAAAGTGAAAGGTGCTTCCATTACAAGCATTAAAAAGAAAGCATTTTGGTGGTGATATAAGAGCTGTACAAATTATGGAAAGCGTGTGAAGTAATCGACTAGTCCGACTCCTCTTGACGTCATGTGGATTATAAAGAAGTTGGGCTGGTTGGGCAATGATCACTCTAATTTATTGGCACTCAACACTAAGCTACCCAAAACCTCAAATTGGCTTGGTGTTTTTGTATTTCATCAATTGGACTTTTTAAGAACATTTTAGTGAAGGAGAGAAAGCTCCAAAAGTGGCTTCTGATGCTGACAATCTTTCTCAAATTATATTCACTAGCTCCAACCTAGAGGACAAGGTCTATTTCCAGGGCATAGGATGTTATGAGTATGTTAGAAGTTTCAATTTCGTAGACACTTCAATTGCCATTGTTTAGATTGTAAACGAATTGATATGTGTAGCTGTACGCTTCTTTTAAAGGATGTTGGTTCCAATTAGGATTCAAGTTTTATTCCAACTAGGATTCTGTGTTGTAGTCTATATAAGAATATGTATGGCAACTTCTCAAGGCATGGAAGCAAAGATAGATAAAAGACCTGTAGCGCTACAGTTAGAAGTGACTTAACAATATAAACTTCTAGCTAATCCATATATTCAATTAACATATCCATATAAGAAACTTATTGTAGTTGAGACTCTTGTACACTCCTAACTGAACTCTTTCAAGTTACCTAGCAAAGATAGATAAAAGACTTGTAGCAGTACAGTTGATTCTATCTATCCAATACTTTAAATGAGTACTATTAGAATTTAATGCGTCAAGAAATTAAATGATATTATGTTCTCCTGATAATTCGCTGAGGCTGCATTAGAGACCCTATGTAGGAGTGCCAGAAGGGAATGTCTTCCATAATCACTTGCTGAGCACGTGCCTTTGAAGAAATAGAATCTTTCCACATTTGACTACCATCTTATGTAAGTTTGAGAAGGGGGGTTACGAATCCAGTTGACCTGTCCTCGTACAAGTTGCTAAGAAAACCTGGAAATGGACTACCATTTTCTGGTAACAGGCAGGTTAAGTGTCCATGAACAATAAAACTACTAATATTGCAGGAAAACAAAGTGGCATAGCTTTCTTGTACTTTATTATGTTGGAACAGTTGTGTTAATTCTATGATAAAATGGGAAATTGTCAAGGAATAGTTTTGTGTGTGTGATGAGTCTTTGTTATGGGTATTGTTCTATACATGGACATCCATGATCCATCTGCCTAATTATTGGGAAGGGGGTAGCGATTTCTTGCCTAATATACGCTACCACACCTTGCTTTGTAGGTGGTGTTTCCCAAGACGTTTTGATCACTAGACATGAGTTTTTACTACTCTGCTAAGTTTCTCCTTGGCAACTTAGTGTGCTTGTCTTTATTTAGAGAATAAGCTTCTTGTAAACTAAATGGAATTTGGCCTATATGCTGGAAGGCCTATTGTGTTTGTTTGAAAAAAAAGGGGGCATCTTGCCTTCCTATATTAGAAGTATATTAGCAAGCAGTAAAGTGGATTTCTAGTGCTTAGTATTATGCCAGCTGTCTCTTAAAAGTTCCATGCTGAGTTCTTGGTTACTTATTGGTTGATATGCTGGATATGCTTAGCAAAATTTTTAATGGTGCTTTAAAAAATTGAACTTTTAGGTGAAGGCACAGGATTGCTTCGCCTGCATAGTACATATAGACATGACCTGAAGATCTATAGTTCAGATGAGGGTCGAGTTCAAGTAAGAGCTCCTTACTTTGCTTGTTTCATAGAGAATCAAATTTGTATGTTATTGTGTACTTGTATGAAGATTATCTAATGTCAATTATTTATTTGATATCGTCAGATGTCTGCTGCTGCGTTTGCCAAAGGTCTTCTTGATCTTGAGGGGCAACTAACTCCAATTTTGGTTTGTACACGACTTCGGTTTAATGTTTCTTAAGAAACAATTTTGTCCAATTACATATTATTGTTTCTTCTTCAGGTTTCACTTGTAAGCAAAGATTCTTCCATGTTAGATGGACTTGAGAATGCTAGTTCTGAGATGGACGAAGCGAAGGTGTGCTTATTCTTCCATGTTATCTGGGCAATGAAGCTTCCAATTATCATGTCTTTTAGTTTTATGCATATAATTCTGGTCGTATCTCACAAATATTGAATTTGCATTGTGTTGAAGGGGTTAATTCAAAGTTTGCAATATGTAGGTTAAATCATTTTGATCATTCTTTAGAGCGGTCGAGTGGAACACTTAGTGAAGTCGATAACTTGAAAATCATATATACATGCGCATCATTTATATCACATTTATGCTAGATTCTTCATGCAATTCAGGACGTGTAAATGATAGTATTAGTTGGTACTAGATATACATATACGCATGTTCAAATTTAATGACTTATGTTATGCATGTTCAAATGCATTCCTTTTTTGAGAAGCGAGCCGACGAGCGTCTGTGGTTGGGACTTGTGCTTGAAAGTACAGCCCGGCAAAGTAACCCAAAAAGATTTAATCAATCTCAAGTAACTCTATAGAAATAAATGCGTCTTGTTTGATCGTTCACCTAGCTTTATAATGTTGCGTTTAACTCCATTTTGTCATTTTAGAGGATCGAGTAATCTTTTTTTTTTCTTCGTTACATGTCATTGCATGGATAGAGCAATTATATTTTCTTAATATATCACATGACATCTTATTTTACTCTTAATATGTCATGTGTCATCTTCACTGATTCTAAGTTTAACATACAACAATGAAAATTTTCTTACATGTCATTGCTGTGTCCACAGTTTCAGCATCCATTCATATGATAAAAGAAAGAAAATGAACTGCCTCAATGATCCCTTACTATTATTTCATGACAGTTGAATCTCATGGTCTGCCTTTTTAGGTTTCATTTATATCATTGAATCACATGTCTAGGGCTTTGTATTTATAGGTGACACATGGAGTGATCGTCTGTCTCACTTAAAAGTCCTCTGACTTGAGTTTTACTTTATTTTGACTTCTGTGAAGACTCAGTATATTCTTTTGTTTTTTTTTTTTTTTTTTACTTTCATGAAGCCCTATGACTTTTAAGTGTGTTGTGCAGGCTAGATTGCATGAAATCATAAATAATCATCAGCAAAAGTTCTTTCAAACCAATGGATCAGTGGATCCATGGATGGTTGATGGTGCAGGCCTGCCTCCAAATGCTGCTGAACTACTTCAAAAAATGGTGCGCTTCTTTTCTAATAGTCTTTTCCAACAGTCTTCTCTGATAGTCTCTACAATTGCTATGTATGCTAGTTGTGTAAATGTCTTGTTTAGTTTGTTTAGAAACACCATATATTTCATAGTAATGAATTTTATCACTAAGTAGTTATATACATATGTATACTGTATCTATATGTGTTCATTTCTTGCCTATTTTGTATTTGTAGAATATGGAATGATTATCATGTGTTCCTGCCTGTTTTCTAAACTGCGTTGCAATTCAGCTGGGACGTTTGACTAGGTTATCATTATCTTCAGAAGTATTTTAGGGATTTTTATGTGTGCAAGTTAGAGTTGTTATGAAAATGTAGCGGTAAGTAGGAGACTTTCCATTAAGGTCATTATTAAAAATGTCGTCAATCCAAATATTGATTATATTCAATATTAAACGGACAGGTTATAAATAGAAAATTGCATAGACTTCCGTATTCAGGGAATTCAGAGGTGTGCCAAGCTGCGCACTTCACTAAGCCCTGATCCCAGCACGTCCGTTCACAAAATTTACTTTTTAAATATTCTTTTACAGAAACTTGGGTGTGCTTGAGAGAATTTAGATTAAAAGTATCTGCACATTTTGATACAAATCAGAACATGTTGCCACGGCTTAGTTCTTGCGATTTCTGGCAGGCTGCGGATCCCAAAACCTTATTGATATCACAATTTGCTTGTTGCATTGCAAGTATGTCAATGTTATACGATTAATACAAAGTGATAAAGACTCAAAGTTTGGGCTCATGACATAACATATAATTTATAGATACCTGGTATTGACTTCTGATAGCAACTAGCAAAGCAAACATCTAGGAACTGATCTTGATTGTTAGCTAATACGGTGCTGTCATCTGATGCTTTTGAATTGCTGATTCATTGTTAGTGAAGCAACATGATTTTGCAGCTATTTATGTTGATGAAAAACTTTTAACAGGCAGCATTGACCAAGAAGATAACTTCACAAGTCAAGCTACTTGCTAAAGACGAAGATGAGAAACTTGCAAGGACAAGCTCGCTTGCGGTGTATGATCAGGCAAAGGCCCTTGGGAAAACAATGATTGATGTTGCTCGAATTGCTGCTGGCTTGCCTTGTGGCAGTGAGGGCTTTCTTTTGATGTTTGCTAGATGGAAAAAGCTTGAAAGAGACCTATACAATGAGAGGAAGGGGTATGCAAATAGTTCGCTGCATGTGATATTTTTCTTCCAATTATGTTTATTTATACAACAACATCTATGTCATCATTCCCATTGTGGCGGGATCTGAGGAGGGGTACATGTACCCAACCATACCTTGAAGTAAATCCAAGAGACACAAGCAAGCAAGCACAAAAGTTCTTAGAATAAGAAATCACACGGAGCATGCTCAACACAAGCACACATCATATAGAATTATGTTATTTATGTAGCTGGTAATGATGGAGTAATAGAATCACTTCCCTCCTTTAATCGTTTCTTCTATTACGTGTAGGTAAATTTATGCCTATCTACATATATACAATTTAGGTTGATTTGTTGCTAATATGGATTATAACCCCCCTTATCTTGTACTATTATTTGCAGCCGATACGATATAACTCAAATTCCGGATGTCTATGATTCTTGCAAGTAAGTATCTTGTTGTCCTTCCCCGTGACAGTAACTTGGTAATTCAACATGATGTGCTTCTCCCTGCAATTATTATTAAGGACAACCATATGGAAGTGCCAGCTATTCCCGATGTTGTGGCCAAAAATCGGCCATGTTGACCAACAAGTAAACATAAAAAAGACAAAAAAACGTGTGGTGGCACTTGTCTTCACTAATGCACGCCTACGCCCTTGCAGCTGCTGGAGCCACTGCCGACTATCCCTCTCCCCCCCCTCCCAAAACTTCTCTTAAACAATCTTAGCTTTGTCCCTTGACGATGAAGGTCACGCGAGGCAAAGGTCACCCGATGCGTGGGGTCACGCACGCGTGGCCTTCATGGACCTTATAGTCTTTTCTTTTACTTTTTGAAGTTTACTTTTTCAAATTTTTTAGCATTTTCTAAACTTGAACTTTTTATTATTTTTAATTTTTAACTATTTTAAAGGAAAAAAAATGTCTTCATTTGTATTTTTTTTGTTAATTCTTTTTAAATTCTCGGCACACACAACATTGTCAGCACCTCACGAGCCAGATTTATCAAAACTCGGCTTGGCTTGACAAACAAAAAACCTTGGTTAAGGAACAAATAATGGAAAACAGTACACGATATAATCATGAAGGAATTCCTGAGCATTAGCAGTATGAAGAAAGGAGCTGCACGAACTTTGTAGCTTTGTTCTTTGGATTTTTAATAGTACTTTCTCATTTGTTTTTACTGAGTAGTCAAATCATGTGGTAGAAAAATAAAGTAAATCAGGTATACTTCTATTAAAACCTCATGTTGTACGAATCTTATAAAGGATTCCTGGCCCTGTAATTTCATTCAGAAAAATGTTTTGCCTTGTATTAGCATGTGTTATAAGTATACCATTGGTTGATAATATGGTTTTTATAATTATATTGCATAACTAATTTGTGGAAGAGCATCTCGTTTATTTGTTTCCTCATTATAAAAAAAACAAATGAGGATGAAATGGAAGACAAATACGAAGAACTCTTTTTTTTGTAGTTGGAGATAAGAATTTTATTTTTTGAACTCATTTTTCTATTCGGGAAGCGCATCTCTTTTATTAATATCCTAAGTATATAAATCGAATGACAATGAGATGGAAAGGAAATACAAAAGCTCGCATGAGCCAGCAATTGCTTGTTATTGTAGTTGGAGATAGGAATTTTTTTTTTAAAACTCATTTATGGGTGCTTGATAGGTATGATCTGCTACACAATGCACATCTTAATCTTGAAGGATTGGATGAGCTCTTCAAGGTTGCTCAGGTATGAAGAACAAAATGCCTTATCTTTGTAGTTAAAATGGTCCATTATAGTAATACATATGAAGGCTAATTGTCCTCATTGTCCTTTCATTTCAGTTGCTTGCAGATGGTGTTATTCCTAATGAATATGGGATAAATCCAAAGCACAAACTCAAAATTGGATCAAAGGTAGGAGTTGGTACCTTTGCAAAGTAAATGCACACTACACTATACTTCTTCACATATGCATAGTAACATAAGCAGTGAGAATTCATCAGCGTAATTTCTTACTTTTAACACACGAAATCAAAGGTGTAACTTTTTATCATTTTGCGTAATGTCAGATTGCCCGTCGTTTGTTGGGTAAGATCCTCATAGACCTGCATAACACACGCGAAGAAGCCATCGGTGTTGCGGAGTTGAAAGGTAGTCAGGACCAGTCATTGGCATCCTCTAACAAGAGGAACGAGGAAACAGATTGTGCGTCGAAGCCTTCAAATAAGAATGATGATAGCAGGAGGTCTAGCTTCACAAGTGAAAAGTCGTTATTGGACCAAGATGATGATGAGGATAAGGAGACTAAATATCGCTTAGATCCGAAGTATGTTCCTTGTGCTCTTTTTCTTGGTCACAGCTCTGTGTTGCGTGATTTTGACAATATTTCTTCTTCTTCCAGGTACGCAAATGTTAGAACTCCTGAGAGACACGTGCGGACAAGGCTTTATTTCACATCTGTACGTATCCAACTTGTATTAATGGCCTTAGTTTATTTACATGCTCAAATAAAGTAATTATATGTGTTTTAAAGGAAACAAAAACAGCTAATTGTCATTGACATGATCAAATAAACTTTTGTGAAAGACTAAACATTTAGCCAGGAAGTGCCTTCAGTAATACTGGTGAATTTGCTTAGATTGGGATATAAACATACATACAAAATGCATGATGATTTGCAAATTTTTCTACTATTGAAATCATGTGGCCTTTAGTTACAAAAGCTATTGCTAGAGCGTAAAAGTAATTGTAGCAAGTCTGTTGTAGGAGATGCTCTTGAAGAAATACAATTATAAAGACATGTTACGAGTCTCTCTCATCACAAGTATGTGATGTATTTTAAAGTTCTTCTTTTGATGTCTGTCAGTGAAGGGTAAGTCCTGCATTCCAAACATGGAAGCACAAGTTAGATTATGAACTTCCATAATCGAGTTTTTTTTTTTTTAGAATCTGATCCGTATATATGCCTGAGATAAATTAATGTTCACTTAACACTTGAAAATATTTGCGGGATGCTATTCAATAATTCAATTGTTTTCCTTTTCGTTTATTTTAATGACAAAAAGGTTGATTGTTTTGTTTTCTGTAACGTAGGAATCACATATACATTCTGTGATGAACGTTCTTCGTTACTGTAACCTGGATGAATCCCTCCAAGGTGAAGAAAGCCTTGTTTGCCATAGTGCACTTGAGCGCTTATATAAAACAAGGGAACTGGACTACATGAGCTACATTGTCATAAGAATGTTTGAAAACACAGAGGTGATGATCTTCTTCAAATATTGTATTTCATATCACTAAATATATGCTCTTCATATATGCGTTGGATTGTGAGATAGCATCCAAGAACTTGAATCAGTGAAGTAAATACTCTATAAACAGAATGACCCATTCCCATACTTAGACTGAATACAAGCTGTGATTATAACTCAGAGCAATGTTATTAACTTTTAATGGAACTATTATTATTTCGTAAGATTTTAATAGAACAATAATTTACACTTTCTTGTCTCACTTAATATTTATTTTGTCAGCTCAAGTAAGAGTGTCCACTAGAACTCTGTTACATTGTCCGTAACCATAATATATATGTTTCCTTCAGTTGATGTTCTGTGTTATTGCAATGCAGGTAGCTCTTGAAGACCCACAAAGATTCCGCATAGAGTTAACGTTCAGTCGTGGTGCAGATTTAAGTCCTCTGGAGGTACTTATCTCAACTATGCTGCATACCTTGAAATGAAGCACAAGTTTGTACCACATTTTTAAATTTAAGGAAAAAACTATTCACCCCCAACAAACCACACACAATCAATCTCCACCACACACGCGCCTCGTGATCCGCACAATTCCCTCATAATCCATAAAATATCAAAATTACAGATATACCTATCGTGATATGTGGTCTTGATTGTGCCACGTCAGCATGTGTGGTTTTTCGCGTGGTCTATTGGGGTGCATAGCAAAACCCTAAATTTAAATATATGGTCTGAGCTCTCTAGCATTTCTAATAGAGAAATGATTGTTATCCTGCAAATTATACCAAAAACCGTTAAATAATTATTGTGCTAGTAAAATAAATTTGGGGCATATTAGTAACTTTTAACAATTTATTTCTGTTATGAATGTTCCTAATTTTCAACAATTAATTTTACGAACTTAGTGGTTAATTCTGTGGGGTTTTGGGTAATTTATGGGGTAAAACGAGCATTTTTTTTTTTGGTTATTGAATTTTGTCATTTCAGTTTTATTTATTACCAATGCAACATAAATTAAACTGATAATGTCATTTTAATTTGTAGCAGAACAATGACAAGGATGCTGCTATGTTGCATCAAGAGCACACATTGCCGATCATGGGACCGGAGAGGCTGCAGGAACTGAGCACATATCTCACATTGGAGAAAATGGAGAAGATGATACGTCCGTTTGCCATGCCAGCTGAGGACTTCCCGCCCCCCGCCATTCCCCAGGGTTTTGCAGGCTGCTTCACCAAGAGTTCAGGGATGCTTGAAAAGTTGGCTAATCTTTGGCCTTTCCATAAGCACAATAATACAGCAAATAACAAATGATTATACTATTAGTCCTTCGCCACAAGTGAATACATCATCATCTCAATTTTGACTTCAATAGGCATCATCAGCCCTTTCAAATTGTCTGATTATGTCGGTTTACTTTGTGTCTCTTATGCTTCTATTTCCCTTTTTCCTTATAAAAAAAAAAGCTTTCTATTTTCCTTCTCTCTTAGCTTTCAATTTTTATTGCTGTAGGTAGACTACTTCCTTTTCTTTATGCAAATTCATAGTTTTTTTTTAAATTTTATTTTGTATAGTACTAGTGAGAACCCTCCCAAGATCTATCTAAAGACTCCTGGATTGTTCTCATCTCCAAAGTAAGAGTTTTGATATGGAGCTTCATCAAAAGTGCTAAATCATCAACGATCACTTGGAATTAGTTTCGATATTTACTTTGCTCTCGCTGAATTCCAATGGCGGAATTTTGCGGTTTCTGAGCTGCGAAGTCACAGAAGGTGGGCAGCTCATTGTGCGTCTCTCAACTGCCTTTAGCATCACCTTTTATTTATTTATTTTTAAGATTATCGTAGAAAAATTATGTCCGTAACTTGTCCATTTTTGTGTGACCGTCATAACAGATAAGCAATTTCATTTTGTCACAACCTTTTTTTTTCCCTCATTTTGATAGATATCTTCATTCTTTTAATGTATCCTTAATAAGTGGGTATATAGTTTATGTAGTATTACTGTGATTATTGCATTGAGATAGGTTTTTTTATATAGAATAAGTTGTCGTTTGTATTGAGAGAAATCTACATCAGTTTTAGCTGACATAAATATGGTACAAGATGAGTCCAATATTAATTTCAAAGACAAAACATGAAACATCATTATACATTCATCCTCATCATACATATACAATATACAACGGTCAGAAAATAAAAGTACATGGTAAGGCAAGATGCGGAGTAGCTGCACTACTCTATGTCGGGTGGCATTTTAGCCCGTCGGGTCAGCTTTCCTCGTCAGCTCCCACATAGGTCTGCCTAAATCTCTTAGGCTGTTTGGAAAGAAGGAATAGAACGGAATGGAATGGGATGGGAATGAAAGAAATATGAGAGGAAAAAAGGAAGGAAAGAAAAGAACAAAAATATTTTAGTTTGGATTAGAGGGAAATGTGATATATAAAAGATTTTTTAAACGTCAAATACTAATATATCCTTGTTATATTTAGTTTGAAAATAAAAGGAATGGTAAAAAAGTAATTTTATTACTCTTTCCCTCCAATTCTCTCTAATTTTGAAGAGAATTGTGAGAGAGAATTTTCCTTAGTTTTTCAAAATTTACCCATTTTTTCGTTCCCTCACAAACCAAACAAGGGAATGAAAAAATTTTCTCACATTTTCCTTCCCCTCAAACCAAACAAGCTCTAAGAGGGATAAGACAGATTGCATGGTGATAGTCTGGTTTTACAAAACTCCAAGGGTTCAAATGGCAAGGCTGGTTCTGTTCTCTTACGTTCTGAACGGAATTTTATCGTGGAACATGCCTGCATATCTAATTGTTGTTGCATGTGGATTAGGTCGGCTAGAACGAGCACTTCTTAGAAATGATGGTGTTTCATGACTGGTACATTTCTTGTGACGAAGAAAATAAATCATGAACCTTCTTGATGATTTCGGGTAGTGAATCAAAGTCTCACAGGTATAGTTTCATACTTCACTCGAGATAGGTTTTTTCCACCCAGAGATTATTTGTCGAACTAAAATCTATCGTACCAGTGGACTACCACTACCAGTACCTTCCAGAAATGTTGAGGCTGACTAGGTTTTGTCTGCATAGGTTAAAAAGGGCATATATTTTCATTTATATTTACTTTATGCTTATTAATATTTCTTTTTCTTATGATAATGAAAATTGCCAAAAAGGTATCATACACATGGGACATTCAAGTCCTCATCAAAGAGTGTAAAGAATATGTCCAAATGCATCCCAGATGTGTAGAAAGTGACAAAGAAAGAGAAAAATATATACTTTTATCCTGGATAAGGCCAAGGTGGACACCAATGTCTGAGTGATGGCTCTAGAAATAACATGAATAATGCAAGGATAAATCATAAATTAGCCCATGTTTTTCAAATCAATTTTATTTCGGAAAAAAAAAAACTTCCTTCAAATTAATCCTTAATCGGAAATTTTAACTGTTTCTGACAGTTAGTATAGTATTTTAACTTAATATGTTAATGTTGCTAGCAGTGTAAAGTAGTGCTATGATATAAATAATAATATTATTATGAAATTAAATCTTTTGTTATTATTAAATAAGGTTGGTGTTGCTGAATAATAACTTAAGTGTTCTTGGTTGATGGTTTGAAATGAGAGGGGGGGGGGGGGGGGGCGGCGGTTGAACAAGAGCTAAATTGAAAAACCTAATAATTCAAGAGGAAATATATAAATTATAGAGAAAGTCCATTCATCAGGGGCCCCTGACGGTCCTGATCCAATCGGAACCGTCCACAACCCCTCGGGATGTGTGCATACACATCCGAGGGAGCCACGGACGGCCCCGATTGGACCAGGGCCGTCAGAGGCCCCTGATGAACAGCAGCCCTCTAAATGATATAGAAGGATTACGCAGCCACCTAATTAAATAAAACATACCTTCATTTTATTGTTAAATAAATAAATTTGCCTTAAAATATAGAAGCCAAAAAGATGGTTTATTTTTCTGATAATTAAAAAAATATTATTTTTTTTCCTGATAATTAAATAACTAAGCAATCATCAGGGCTTTTTGAGACTTCTGAAAAACACTTGAAACGTGGAGTTCTTGACAACTGACCATTCCTAAAAAATTTTCAAAAAGTATTGCTAAGTAGGTGTTATGAGACTCCAAATTTTATCGAGTTAAATTTTTACTTATTCACTTTCATACCCTAAAACAACTAGTTAGAAGTATTTTTTGGAGGAATTTTGAATATAAATATTATAGATTTTAATAAGGTCAACAACTTTTATGTTTAAAGTTTTTCAGAAAATATTTGAAAATAAGTATTTTTAGGCTTCAAATTCTACCGGGTTAATAGGTCGATTTTGAAATCCGTTAACAATTGGGAGCCTCAAAATACACATTTCAAAGTATTTTTTGAAAAAAAATTTAAACATAAAAGTTATAGATCGCAACAAAATCTATAACTTTTATGTTCAAAGTTTCTCCAAATATACTTCTAAATTAGTATTTTGGGGCCTAAATGTTAACGGGTAAAAAATTCGTGTTGCCACGTCCTCCATGTTAACGGCGCTGTCACGGATTCTCGCTGGAGGTATGCGCTGAGGTGCGTTTGCAAAATAGAATACGAAAAATTAATATAGGTATAAATCGGAGTGCCAAATAGATAATTTACCCACGTTAAACCACGTAAAGTTACGGTCCAATTTGCCCACTCTAAGAGTACGTTAATGTTATGTGTTGTCTTTTTGACACACTGTCTTTCATCCTGACTCATAAACATCACGACCTTCATCGCAGGCTCGCTATTTGGTCTTAATCGCGCAACAGTATCTAGCAATCCACCTTCCCAAGTCCCGAACAGATCACGTAGCGTTGTTAAAAGATATGTAAGGGATGATATTAAGATAAAATGTGTTTATCATGTGTTCTTGTAGAATAATACACTTATATGTCCTGCAAATGAAAACATGCCGAAGGTCGAAGGGAGGAGGGTCCAAATATAAATGCCAAGACAAGTGGTGAACTATATATTCTTGGTATATATTATATATATAATTCCGATTCTAAAAGGATTGTTAGAGTGTAAAATTATCCTAATAATTAGCAATTTTTAGCGTATAACTTTATATGTAAGAAGTACGGGCTAAATCTGACCCGCATTGGCTGTTGCGGGGCGCCCGTGGATTACTGGCTTTTTCTGCCTCTTTTTTCTATTAAGAAGTCTACATATGAAAAAATAATTTCTTACGCTTTATTGTGCAAAATATGATTGTTGGAGGTGCTAATTTGCAAAAATCATTGTTTTCTATTTTTATTAATTGGTGTAAATTCAACACGTCTTCCAAGGACCTCTTGCAAAAGGCGGTAAGCCACTTAACCTTTGCCACATTAGAAAAATAAATATGGTTTAAAAAATAGTGTTTAATATAGATGTATAATGTATACGACTGAATATATATCGGATATGTTAAAAAGATGTCCAAAACTTAAAATAAAAAAGTTTAGACATGTGTCCCTGTATATTTATTTATTTTTTATTTACGATTAACTATTTTATTTTTAAAAAAAAAATAAAATAATATATAATAGTAGTAGATGTAGTAATAAATAATATAATATAATTATATATTTAAATACTATATTATTTTATTTTTGTTGATAGAATTAGACTTTTGTTATTAAATATTTTTAATATAAAATATTATATTATATATAATTTTATATTAGATATTATTATATTTTTAAAATTTTAAATTTAGTATATAATTTTTTTTAATTATTTAATTTTTTATTAATATGTCTAAAACATACTATAATTTTTTAAAAATTATTAAATTATACATTTATACCATATTATATTTTTGTATCGACGTCCGTATAGTAGTTCTGACACATCTTTTTATTTGCTTTAAATATATATTTATTACTTTTAAAATACAAAAGCGCTTCACACGTTTATTAAAAAATAAATATAAATAATAAGTTGCGTGATACGCTTGGAATTTGCAAGTACTTCCGTACAAAAATCAGTACCATCTTTTCATGCCGTTTCTTTTTGGGATAATTGCGTATCAGCCCCCCTATTTTCAGGATTCGCAAATCAGCCCCCCGAAATGCGTTTTCGGGGCTGATTTACAAAAAAAAAAAAACAAATCAGCCCCCGAAAACGTATTTTCGGGGGCTGATTTGCGCGATTTTGGGAAACGAGGGGCTGATACGGCAAAGTCCCTTTCTTTTTAGGATAATGATAAATCAACCCCTATTTTAAATTCCAATTCCAAAGCAACCCCTTATTTAAAAAAATGCCTATTTCAGCCCCCTATTTACTATTTTTAATTTTTTTCGGACAAAAATATTTCTAACTGTTGGATGCCTAAAAATACTTCTAAATTGGTAGTTTCGGCATCCGAACTATTCAACGGATTACGGATAGATCCGTTAACAGTTCGGACCCTAAAATTACTTGCTCGGAAGTATTTTTGGAAAAAAAATTTAGCATGAAAGTTATAAATCTCATCGAGATCTACAATTTTGATGTTAAAATTTTTTCCAAAAACTACTTCTAAATAGATATTTTTGGCGTCCAAACTGTTAACGAGTAACATGGATATTTTTATCTGAAAAAATTCAAACAGTATTTGGAGGCTGAAACGACCATTTTTTGAAACGGGGGATGATTTGGGCGTTTGTAAACAATGGGGGGCAGATATGTCATTATCCCTTTCTTTTTGGCGCTTTTACATATCAGCCTAGAAACACGCAAATTAATTCTTAAAAATACATTTAAGTACGTTTTCTGACGCAATTTCAGAGGTTAATTTACGCATTTCTAAAATAAGAGGACTAATTTGCAATTATCCAATTTATTTCCTTTTTTCCCTTTTTATTTTTTTTCTAAAAGAGGGCCGCTCTCTTAATATTTTATTAATTAAAGTACTCAAATTATTTACATGAGCATGTAATATTACAATTTTCTAAAAAAATATGATATACGAATATGCAAACCTAAATGTAAAGAAAAGTTCGGATGCTATCAGTCAGCTAACTAATTAGTTTTCTAATAAATCCGTATTTTCTATCTCTAAATGAATACATATTTATGTACACCACATATTAAGTTACAGAAATGCTACATTACGGAATGATTATATTACTCACACTGAGATACAAGTTGACAATACTGTACTAATCGTCTATAATACTATGTTTGTCTGTCCGGAACACCTTGAGTATCCGGCCGGTAATTTTTAAAAAAAATTAAAAAACACATAGGCTTATTTGTGTTTTTTTTAAAAAAAATAGAGTTTTTTTTTTTCTGACATTATTCCTTTTACTTTAATTTAAGTATGAGAAAAGTCCTATACTCACGACAATGTATCTATAAAGGAATACATATTTATGTACACCACATATTAAGTTACAGAAATGCTACGTAACAAATACGATAAGATTTATCTTCATCGCTTTTAGGCTTCTATTTTGTCATATCCCTCTGCGTCGAACTTTTTTTTTTCTTTTTGCGAACTAAAAATATAGAAAAGATAGGAAAGAATGCGAGTTTTTAGGATCACTAGTTAGAAGATAGAAAGGGGCATTTGTACGTGGTCCAGCTTAATAGACAGCAAAGGGCATCCATGCATGTATCTAAACACCGGGGTGAGGTACGAGAGATTTCCCTACAAACCCTAGTTGGTTTTATCGCCGCCACGTCGACATGAAAATGCATTTCGGGGGGCTGAAATACAAACTACGAACTATGGGGGCCGAAATGCGATTCTCCCTTTAATCATTCACCAAAAAGAATCCTAATTTGGTCCAATCAGGAATATCTTTCTAACCAATTTGACATATCAGCCCCTCATTTTGAATTCTTTGGACAGATCAGCCCATCTGCTTAAAAAATGGACAGATCAGCCCCTCCGTTACTGTTTCGGATTTTTTCCGGACAAAAATGTCCTCGTTTCGCCGAGACCGAGATCACCTATTTAGAAGCATTTTTTGGAAAAATTTTGAACATAAAAGTTGTAGGTCTCATCGAGATCTACAACTTTTATGTTCAAAATATTTCCAAAAAATGCTTCTAGATAGGTGTTTTCGGCGTACAAACTGTTTCAGCGATTTTGGGTCGAGCTGGTTACACTTCGGACCTCAAAAACACCTATTTTAAAGTATTTTTTGGAAAAATGTTCAACATGAAAGTTAGAGATCTTGACGAGATCTACAACTTTCATGTTCAAACTTTTTCCAAAAAATACTTCTAGAT
Source organism: Xerophyta viscosa (assembly GCA_002076135.1). NCBI lineage: Eukaryota > Viridiplantae > Streptophyta > Magnoliopsida > Pandanales > Velloziaceae > Xerophyta > Xerophyta viscosa. The sequence goes on along the minus strand of MJHO01000027.1, from coordinate 1,664,816 downwards.
AGATATTTTTAATATCCGAACTCTTAACGAGTATAGAAATATTTTTGTCCGAAAAAAGTTCAAACAGTGTTTGAGGGGCTGATTTGGCAGATCTTTGAAATGGGGGGCTGATCTGGTACTTTTGAAACCTTTGGGAGCTGATATGGTATAATCCCTTTAAATCAAACCTAATATGATTGGTGGCACCCAAATCCAGATGGATACTATCTTTTAGAGCAATAAAGCTATCAAATCCATAATCAATTTATACAAAATTAAAATAAAAAATAATTTAAAAGTATTTTTAGATAAACTTTTAATATAAAAATTATAAATTTTGTGAGATTAATAATTTTTATTTGAAAAAATTTTTAAAAAATATTTTTAAACATTTATTTTGGGGCTTAAATATTTAGCATGATTGTATCGGAACACTGTTTCTAAAATTCCTTTTTAAAATTATTTAAATTTTGAAGCTCTAAAACAACTATTAGAAATATTTGTTGAAGAACTATTCAACATGAAGTTGTATAGGTTATCAATTTATAATTTCATGTTAAAAGTTTCTTTAAAAAAATATCCAAATTATTATTTTTTTAAATATACGAGTTATTAGATTTTGGTAGATTTGTAGGTGGTGCGATTGCGAGGACAAGCATTTTCAATCTTGTAAGGGATAGTTAAATATCAACATCTGCATTGGTTTATGTGTTAAATATAAACCTCTATGAGCCGTTATTTTTCACACCCAAAAATGTTTATTTAGAAGTATTATTTTGAAAAAAGATTGAATATAAAAAAATAGATCACATCAAAATCTAATTTTCTTGTATTCAATTTTTTTGATAAAAAATAATTATATAGTAGTCAAAATATCTTTGAAACAAACTACAATACAGAGACTGTGTGTAAAGAACTTAAAATAAGGGACTGATTTATTAGAAGTTTGAAAAATATGATTTACAATTTCCTCATCTTTCAAGGAAAAAATATCAAAAAAAAAAAAAAAGAAAATGAAAATGAGTCAAATCATATTTCCATCTATTTCGATGGTCGTTGCATCACACATCCTACAATTATTTTGAAAATAACACCGCGACTAAAATTTTGTGCATAAAAGTTATACCCAATTAGACCCAAATCAACTGGTAGTTATTTCGGTGGCCGATAATCACACATCCTTGCACTCGCCTAAAAGTAATATTCTTGCACCAACTTTATGTACCGTAACAATACTTACTTATATTTAATGTATATCAAGTTTATATATATGATGGTTCGGGTTTTGATATATTTAGGAATAAGACTACGATGAATGGAAAACAATCACAATTCACAAAACACACAGACTTCGTGGTTAAGCGAAGATGCCTACGTCCATTGGGAGAAAGAATGCTCCTTATTAATATGCCAGAGGCGAGATAGCCGAGTACAAGATCTGTCTTTTTAGGGCTAGATTTTAGGTATATATATTACATACTTTTTTTCTAGTTAGGTAACCGCATCTTCAAAATAAAGAATACTGAGTCACCGTATTAAGTCGCCATTAACGAACTGATAATGCTAAATCGCGACTCCTTCAGTATCTTAAACCGTATATAAGATGTGCATATCACGAGGTACATCGGAAGGCTTGAAAATTATAGATGGATGGAGTAGCGAGACGATATGTGAACTTAACATTATTTTTAAGTCGTTACGAATATTTGTTTTATGTGACATGTCTTTTTCAAAATTGATGCGAGCAAATGTAATGTAGTTGGGCGAATAGGGAAATTGATTATTGATTAGGAAGTGGTCAAAGATATAGTACATATTGCCCTCTAAATTATTTATGGAACAATTGCGTATCAGCTTTCCTATTTTTAGATATTCACAAATCGTCTCCTAAAAATACGTTTTCGTAGAGCTAATTTACAGCAAAAAAAAAAAAAAAAAAAAAAAAAAAAGTCCCTAAAATATATTTTTAGGGGCTGAAACGCACGAAAAAAAGAAACGGATGGCTGATACGTAAAAGCCCCATGATTTATTGGTGGAAAATGATCGGAAAATATAATGTCATAAAAAAATCTTACGAAATTAACACATTGTGGTTGATTAAATAGATGTAGAAACAATTAGGAATTTATGATGGGAGAAAATTAGAGAAATCCAGATTATCTTAAAAATAGGAATAATTTTCGCCGCTCTATTTCCTCCTTATCTCTACCGTTCATTTACTACACATCCTAAGGCCCTATCTCCATCTTATGGTCGAGGAGCAATACATATGCTAATAATATCTTAAAAAATATGAAATATTATGGTGAAAATATTTTTAATTATGATTAAAATACAACTCGAAAGTCACCATATGAACCATGTTATAAATCCAATATTTATCTACCTATTTAGCAATTCTAAAGTGTAGGACCGTGAAATGTTTAAAATATTTGGACTACAAATATTGTAGAACACACAAAGATTTTTTTTTTTATATTTATTTTAAAAAAATATTTATATTTATATATTTTAGAATATTATATATATTCTTTTTTTAGAAAAAGGGGCTTCTATGTCAATTTCGATAAAGTACGAGCTTTTTTGATAAAATCCCTTTCAATTTTAAAGAAAATTACTATCTACCCCCCCTCAAACTATAAAACTTACTAATCAACCCCTTCCCCATCACATCTCCATCACATCAACCATCATTACCAATTTCAACTGTATTCGGACAAAAATACCCCTTGCTATTTGGACACTGAGGTCATCTATCTAGAAGCATTTTTTGAAAAAATTTTGAACATGAAAGTTGTAGATCTCGCCGAGATATACAACTTTCATGTTCAAAATATTTTCAAAAAATACTTCTAGATAGGTGTTTTTAATGTCCGAACTGTTTTCAGCGGATTTCGGACCGAGGTCTACACTTCGGACCCCAAAAACATATGTTTGGAAGCAGTTTTTGGAAAAACTTTCAACATGAAAGTTGTAGATCTCGTCGAGATCTACAACTTTTATGTTGAAAATTTTTTCAAAAAACATTTCTAAATAGATATTTTTAACGTCCGAACTGATAATACGTACAAAGACATTTTTGTCCGAAATTTGTCGAAATAGTAAACGGGGGGCCTCTACGTCATAGGGGGGCTGAAACGCAAAATTGGAACTACGGGGGGCTGATAAGTAAATCTCCCTTCAATTTTCCGTGATGCGGAATGTACTTTTGGTGTACCTAAATTTGCTGTCCTCTTCGGTGAGACTCCTGCAATTATCTGCTATTTATTAAGGAAAAATTGCGTTTTGGCCCTCTAAATTTAAAAATTGTGATTCGCCGCATCGCCACGTCAATACGAAAACGTATTTCGAAGTGTTGAATCCCGCGATCATGAAATTAAGAGGAGCTGATATGCAAATATTTTATTCATTTATTGTTCATATGAATATCTTTCACTTCATCGAATTGACAAATAATATATTTCATGATCGCGGGAATAATATCTTTCACTTCATGATTGACAAATAATATATTTTATCTTCCGAAAAGATAAAATTTTGACAAATAAAATTTCTTTTTAAAATTTATAGAATACACAATAATATATATGACTATCATAATGCATATATATATATATATATATATATATATATATATATATATATATATATATATATATATATTTGTACATCTCCTTCCATTGTATTATATATTTTTATTTACTTATATTAAAATTATAATCATAATTGTGATTTTAATATAAGTATATAAAAAATATAGAATATTTATAAAATACATTATACATTTTATTATTATCTTATAAAAAAAAATTTTACAAAAAAGGAACAAATAATAATATATATATATATATATATATATATATATATATATGAAATTTGTAAAGCAGAGAAAATTGTTTTTTGTATCTAAAACTCCATATCTCCTATTATCTCTAATTGGTCCGGACTCTTACAAAAAATAATAAATCCTGCTAAAATTGAGCTATGAGGTGGGTATAATCGCGCACATTTTAGAGTTGAAAGAATATAACGACGTAGATGCCTCCAAATTTAAAGGTCACCAAAGACAATGCTACGAACATCTAAATTTAACTCTAAAACATCTCTAAATCGGAGCAAATCATCACCGCACATATTTGAAATGGTGGATTATATCATATATGAAACATGTGGTGGATATACTATCCACAACCATGTTAGATATGGAATTATCCATAAAAAAAAAAAAAAGCTAGCATCCTATGTATGCTTTTAGTAGGGTACAAGTGGCATGAACCAAGGTTTTCTGTGTCGAGCCGAACCGAGTTTCGGTAAGCTCAGATCCCGGCACGTGCCGACCGTGTCGTGCCGATATATATTTATTTGTTATTTTTTAAAACATAAAAGTAAAAAATAAAAAATAAGTTTAAAAATTTAAATATAAGATTTTGTGACACGTGTCGTGCCGGTTCATCCCGTGCCGATAACTGTCGGAACAGGTACAGACTGTGCCGATCGGTACCGAAAATCATGATATGAACACAAATTCACAGGTCTGGAGATATGATATGTAAGGGATGAATGGGTAAGATTGAGACGGGAGGATGTTAGATCGTCAAATAAACGGAGCACTAGCGTCCGGTTTAGTGCCTTTAGGAGATGTGTAAGGTGGGAATAAAAACAATCCACATTTCTCGGGATATGTAAGAGACGAATGAGTAAGATATAGTGGAGTACGTTAACTCGGCAGATAGATGGGGCGCTCTTCAACAATTCTGATAATAAAAATGCAGCCAAACCAGCGTTGGCCAAGTTAGTTAGCAGAATTGGATGCTGAGATATAATTATGGCTTATTTTTTGTGAAGAATATGTCAGGAGTTTGAGTCACAACAAGCATTGGCTGGACGGATCACCGTCTCGTTCAATTTTTTATCGAGATATATGATAAACACGGAACTCGACGGTCCCAAATAAAAAAAAATTAAAAATTAAAAATTAGAAATGCATAAGAATAGGGAAATTGTATTGAAGGGCTCATTAAGCTGAAAAGATTTGCAGGGATCCTATCATGCAAAATACTAATTGACCCTGTCTAATTTCTTCTTATCAAAGACGTGGAATCCAACTTCAACATTTTTCCTAATAAAAAATGTGTTTTTTTTTTTTTAATTTTTTGCGCGTGTGGTCAAATTTCCACTTGCTGAATAAATTGTGAGCCAATTTCTTCACATGAGTCATCACCAACCATATCTTCTATATTTAAAAAATAAAAAAATATTAAAACAAAATCCCGGCATCCGAGCTTGCCGAATTAGAGTAAATAAAATACTTATAAAATATCAGTCTTAGGTACCACTAATCGGCTCACCCTCATCCGAGGGGCCCGGTCAGTAGGTAAAAAATCCTACCGCTAAATAACCGGCGAAAGACACCGCTATAAAGCAAATTCAAATTGTATATTATTTTTTTATATGTAGCTGTCAATTTCGATTTCAATTTATATTTTAATCGAAAATTGAGCGGTACGGTAAGTCTTTTCCAACTTATATTTCTTGAAATATTCAATCTATTCTTAAGGGACAGTGCCTGATTTCTTTTAAATATCTAGTCATGCTAACCAATGCCCTTCTATATAAACTAGAGGAAGATAATACTCGTTTTTTCAACAGGAGGGGTCAGTTTTTACTATTAATAATATTAGAGTCTGATGTTTGAAATAAGCTTAAGAAATGGATTTTGAGTTCTTTTGACGCTATAAATTCGGTTGATTCTTGACGACGAAACGTCGAAACGAAGTACTATCCGTACAACAAATTTCCCGAAAAAAAAGAACTTTTAGATGATTCCATCATGTGAACGACCGCACCATGCGTTCAATATTGTTTACCTAACGATCTAACACAATTTCGGTTCAATCTGTCGCCCGGCCCCATATATCCGACCGACCGGTTTAGTTTTCAAATTTTAGGTTAATTGCATATCAACACCCTACTTTTAGAAAATAAATTAATTAATTTTTAAAAATAAAAAAATATATTTATGTGGCCACACGTGCGTCGTCACATCAGCGTATTTTTTTTTATTTGAGAGGCTGATTTGTAAAATTCGAAGAAACGGGAAGATACTACGCAACTCTCTCTTAGAATTTAGATAGATGATCTAATCGAACAAATATTTACTATTTAAAAAGTTAAAAATAAATAGTAAATTAGAATGGACCGGTGTTAGACTAAATAGTTTAATATTTACTATTTTAATAAATATCGGTTAGGTTTTTATATATGGACTGGTTCAGGTTTGGACCTGATCAAAGCGGACCAAATAGACCGGTACGTTCAATTTTTTGGTCCGAACCGGTATACCAACATCCTAACAACCACCTGAATTAGAAAAAGTAATTAAAGATCAATGGTTGGTTAAAAAACACAAAATTTCAAACGCGTGTCACGACTCGGCGGGGGTGTGCAGATGATCAGCTAACTTCTGCTCTGTAAAATAGCCCCCTGAACGGGATCAGTTTATCATTGGTTATTCTTGAGACCGGACAAAAGCGGCATTAGCATCGACCCAAAAATAAAAAAAAGTGCGGCCCGTTGCTAGACGTTAGCTATAGTTGGGACCTACTAAATCACTGTTGGGTCACCGCCGACCGCGGATTAGCCTATTCTCACTGCTGCTGCCCTTGCAGGGTGTTGTTCTGGCCCGAGTTTTATCCCACATCAACATGCAAATTTTCCAAAATCACGACTCTACGGTGTTATTTTCCCTACAATATAAAAGTTTACAGCATTTATCATATTTCTCCATTTCACCTATTGAGCTACCCTCTATCTCACACTCACACTACATAGAGAAAATCTTCTTTAATATACTAATATTAAATCTGCTTATATAATTAATTATTTACTCTGTAAAAAAGTCATTTTATTTTAAGGCGGTGCTATGCGCAGCAACAAATTTACCAACAAATTTATCAAATCCAAAATCCATTTAATTAAAAAATATTTTAAAAATAATTTTGAAAAAAAAAAATTAACATAAATTATATATTAACATATACTATTTTATATTAGAAAGTTTTTTTCAAAATATATTTCTAAATAAGTATGTTGGATTTCGAATTTAAATAATTTTGTAGTGAAAGAAATATTATTTCTGAATTTTTTTTTTAAATCAGTTAAATATTAGGTACTAAAATATCTATTATAGATTTTTTTTTAAAAATAATATAAAAATTATGAATTTTGGGCTGCCAGAATTACTTTTTACTTTTTTTTTTTTTGATGAAAATTTACTTTTTAATTTTAAATATTTTTTACGTGGGCGTCGTGAGTAATTTTTCTTTCTGTTCTCTACTTTTTCTTTCCTTTTTTACGCCGCTTTCTTATTTTAGTCCAACGCATTTCTCTCTTTTTCTTCTCTCTTACCCTCTCCATCTTTTATATTATCCCTCACGGTTCTGATTCGTCTCCTCCCTGTTGCTCTTCACCTGCGTGAGCTCCACTCACTCCACTCTTCTTCTTCTCCTCTTCCTCCTCCTCCTTCCGTTCGAGGAATAAGAAATTGGAGGTCTGATAATGGCGGAGAAAGAGGCCACGCTCGACGCCGTGCTCAAGGAGGCTGTTGATCTGGTGCTTTTTTTTTTTTTCCGTTAACAAATTGTCTTTCTTCTCGATTGCATTATTTCGATTTCTCGACTTTTTTTTGGGAATAATTTTTGTTTTAATCTCTTTTCGATGTCTTCGTGTCCATTTGTTGTTCGTTTGGTTTTTTTTTTTCGATTGCTAGATTTCGCTACCTTCGTTTCTTGTCTTCTTCATTATGATTATTATTCGATCGATTGGTTTCTTCTTTAACCACAATTTTAGTCCCTTTTTTTGGGTAATCATTTGGGAAATTTTGAAGTAGGTAAGCTTTGCCTGTTAGTATGTTTGGGTAGTGAAATCTCTTCGATCTCTTCACTATTTTTCTTCCGGTTTATCTTGCGCCGACGAACTGTCCCTTCTTCCCTTGCATCATATCGATTTCTTGAATTGTTTAATTTAATGTTTGTTTTGATCTCTTCGTGGCTTCTCTTGTTTGTTTATTTATGTCGATTGCTAGATTCGTTCACTTCGTTTTTAGCTATTTCATTTTCTATTCATTTCGATCGATTTGTTTTCCACCTTAACTAGAATAGAAATCGGTTTTTTAGGATTATCATTTGGAAAATGTATTAAGTATTTAGTGATTACAAGTAATTTGCCTGTTAATATGTTTGGAGTTGGGAAACCTCTTCATTCTCTTAATATGTTTGAAGCAGCGAAATATCTTTAATTATTCTCCTTTCTTGTTTCGATAGATCTGTTTTTGTGTTTGTTTGTGGCCGAAATCCGCGTTTAAGTTGGCCTATTTTGCTTTAGTAGGGAATTTTTACAATTTTGCGTTGTAATATTAATAATTTACCTCTTGGCATGGATCATAAAGTGATATATATGGGTAGAGGGATTGCAGCATCCGTAGCTTAGTAACCAAGAAGTGTAATATTTAGTGTCATGTGGTGTTGGATCTTGGATGGCTGCTGCGTTTTGCAGCGGTCAAATTGCTGATTTAGTTTGTTTTCTTTGGCGATTAGGGTGCGAATTTTTTTAATCTCTTCATAATATTTGGTTTGTTTTCTTTCAACTGATATGGACTATTAACTAAGATACCATCTAAGAAGCTGGTAGAATTTTACCGAGATCAGTAGCTACTATGTGGAGTTAGATAGCTTTGGTCGTGGAATGTGGTTTCTTTGTGTTCGGTTCTGTTCATATACAGTATTAAATAATCTGACTTCCTTGTTATTTTGTTATTACAGGAGAATTGTCCACTTGAGGAAGTATTTGAGAATCTCCGATGCAGGCGGGAGGGGCTCACGATGCAGCAAGCCGAGGAACGGCTCCAAATCTTCGGACACAACAAGCTCGAAGAGAAGGAGGTATAACTACTGCTACTTTCCAAAGGCTAGGGGGTGATTTTCAAAAAAAAAAAAAAATGCCACTTTGTGTTTTTTCGTTTCTTATATGTTGACTGTGGAATTCTTTGTCTAAGATGTAATTCGTTTAACTACTCTAATGCAGGAGAGCAAGTTTCTGAAATTCTTAGGATTTATGTGGAACCCATTGTCGTGGGTCATGGAAGCTGCTGCAATCATGGCCATCGCTTTGGCCAATGGCGGAGTTAGTCCCTTGACTAGTTCTTCTAATTATTATAAATTTCTATTTCTTAGACAAATTAATTTTTTCTGAACAGGGAAAGCCACCAGACTGGCAGGACTTTGTAGGTATCATAACACTGCTTCTAATCAACTCCACCATTAGTTTTATCGAAGAGAACAATGCTGGTAATGCTGCAGCTGCCCTCATGGCTCGTCTCGCACCCAAGGCCAAGGTGAAATAGATTTTTTTTTTTTAATTTCAAAAAAAAAATTGCTAAAAGATGTTGGTTATTTACTTTCTGCAAAAATGATTGAACTGCAGGTGCTCAGAGATGGACGATGGAGAGAGGAGGAAGCAGCAGTCCTCGTCCCAGGTGATATTATCAGCATTAAGCTCGGTGATATAGTTCCTGCTGATGCTCGTCTCCTTGACGGTGATCCATTGAAGATCGACCAGGTTCTGCCATGATTTTACTGAATACACAACTTTGAATTTGAGTTTTATTTGTATTGTTTATAAGAGCAAGGTTTTTTTTTTCTCTGTTATGTAGTCTGCTTTAACTGGAGAGTCATTGCCAGTGACTAAGGGCCCGGGTGATGGTGTTTACTCTGGCTCTACATGTAAACAAGGTGAAATTGAGGCTGTCGTAATTGCTACAGGTGTCCATACATTCTTTGGCAAGGCTGCACATCTTGTGGACTCAACGAACCAAGTTGGTCACTTCCAGAAGGTTACGACATAATCTATTCACTGTGTACCCATAATGAGATGTAGTTTTTCTTTTTCTCACTTATGTAGTCAATTTTGTAGGTCTTAACTGCTATTGGGAATTTCTGTATTTGCTCGATTGCTGTGGGGATCCTTATTGAGCTCATCGTGATGTATCCGATACAGCATCGTGCTTACCGTCCAGGAATAGACAATCTTTTGGTTCTTCTCATCGGTGGAATTCCTATTGCTATGCCTACAGTTCTCTCGGTCACAATGGCAATTGGTTCTCACCGCTTGTCTCAGCAGGTAGGCATAACTGCTTAACACTTTCTTAGGCATTAGGAGTTGCAAGGCAAATGCTTTTTTATATTCATTAAATCAAATTTACCCGATTGAACTAAAGCTAGGTTGTTCTTAAAGATTTATTGTACATAACAATCTGTTGCTTCTTTGGGTGGTCATGAGGTTATTGTGATTGTGCAGGGAGCTATAACAAAGAGAATGACTGCGATTGAGGAAATGGCTGGCATGGATGTTCTTTGTAGTGACAAGACTGGAACTTTAACTCTTAACAAGCTAACCGTGGACAAGAACCTTATAGAGGTTAGAATGGCCAGCATAATGTTCTCATTGGAAGGTTAATGCTCTTTGAATTTATCTGTATGCTCATCTTCACTTCATTGTTTAGGTCTTTGCAAAAGGTGTGGACCAAGATGCAGTAATTCTCATGGCTGCTAGAGCATCAAGAACTGAAAATCAAGATGCCATAGATGCTGCTATAGTTGGTATGCTTGCTGATCCGAAAGAGGTATTGTGGCTTGGCATCTCCGATGCTCATGTCTGAACTACATTTATAAATTTTATACTGCCCTCATACATGATTTGGTTATCAATAGGCTCGTGCTGGTATTCAAGAGGTTCATTTTCTTCCATTCAACCCCACTGATAAGAGGACAGCATTGACCTACATCGATCGTGAAGGGAAGATGCACCGTGTCAGCAAAGGTGCACCTGAACAGGTTCGATTCTCCTTACTCCTTTGGGCATGAGCATCGTAATGAACTTTCCCACTTTTCTTTTGCATGTTTGCCTTGATTTGATTGTGGTCATTAACTGTGCCACAGATCCTGAATCTTGCACATAACAAATCAGAGATAGAACGTAGGGTCCATGCTGTAATTGACAAGTTCGCTGAGCGTGGGCTTCGATCACTAGCAGTTGCGTACCAGGTATAGTATATTCCTACTATGAAGATCCAACTTTTGTTTCCTGTCATGTCATCTGGCGATGTTCTATTGGTATATAATACAGGAAGTTCCAGAAGGAAGGAAAGAAAGTCCTGGGGGTGCATGGCAGTTCGTTGCCCTTATGCCACTTTTCGACCCACCTAGACATGATAGTGCAGAAACAATTAGGAGGGCACTGAACCTTGGTGTTAATGTTAAGATGATTACAGGTATGTTACTAATGTTCTTACTTTTGCTACTCATGTTGTTTGTTTTAAGACATTGTGATTAACTTGTACTAATTTGAAAATTTGATTGCTGGTTGAGGTTTGAACTTTTGATTGCTTACTAATTATTTTTTTTCATAGGTCCTACGTTATTTTTCTGTTTACATGCAAAATATAGCTGTGGCGTACAATGATACATGTAGCTGGTGTTGTCAACACCAAGTAGGATTGTTGGTGCTGTTATTTCTGTAGGGGGAATGTAGGCACAAAGTGTTCATAAGAATAATAGCTGATGACAAATTTTCCATATAATATGTGTTGTGGAGCTCGTCGGAAAAGCCATATTACATACAATGGTTTTTTTTTTTTTTTTTTTGTGTGTGTGTGTAATTAAGTAGGAGTTGGACGTAAGTACAAATAAGTGTATAGGTCAAGTATGTTTCAGTTTTGCTCCATCAATTTTAGTGTAAATAGCTTGTTCCAATATAATCAGGTGATCAGCTTGCCATCGGCAAAGAAACTGGACGCCGTCTTGGTATGGGTACAAATATGTATCCTGCCTCTGCTTTATTAGGAAACAACAAGGATGAATCTATTGCTGCTTTGCCAGTTGATGACTTAATTGAGAAAGCAGATGGTTTTGCTGGAGTGTTTCCAGGTATGCAAAATGTTTGTAACACCTTTTTGATCGACTCACTTGCCATAAGTATTTCAACACCCACATTGTCTGTTTGTAGAGCACAAGTATGAGATTGTAAAACGCTTGCAAGCAAGGAAGCATATCTGTGGGATGACTGGAGATGGAGTTAATGATGCTCCTGCACTTAAGAAAGCCGATATTGGAATTGCTGTAGCTGATGCAACTGATGCAGCTCGTAGTGCTTCTGACATTGTTCTTACTGAACCTGGTTTGAGTGTTATCATAAGTGCTGTGTTGACTAGCCGTGCGATCTTCCAAAGGATGAAGAACTACACTGTAAGTCATGCCTTAGTTTACCAGATCTAATATTTTCTCGCTTCTATCATTTTGCTGGTCCTGACTTAGCAAATTCCTGAGTCATCTATTATTAATGCAGATCTATGCTGTGTCAATTACAATTCGTATAGTGGTAAGTATACTGGTACTTTTACCTTGTCGGTAAATTTGGAGTTAGGTTTTGTTGGTATGTGGGAAATATAAAATTTTGCAAATTATTGGATATTTTTGCCATAACTGTTGTCTTATTTTACAGCTTGGTTTCATGCTACTTGCACTCCTTTGGAAATTCGACTTTCCGCCATTTATGGTCCTTATCATTGCCATTCTAAATGATGGTAATCTATCCAGCGCATCCTACTTCTTTCTCTACTTCGAAGCTTTGGAGTTGCTTTGGCTGTGAAAGATTTTATTAGTTCTTATGCCAACTTCCAACTTCCTAAGTGCACTTTTCTTTTCTGTTCTTTTCTTTTTTTTTCTTTTTTTGATTGCCTGTGGTAATGATGTGTTTAGGAACAATCATGACGATATCAAAGGATAGGGTGAAACCATCTCCTCTTCCAGATAGTTGGAAGCTTGCAGAGATCTTTGCAACTGGAGTAATTCTAGGTGGCTACTTGGCTATGATGACTGTTATTTTCTTCTGGGCTGCTTACAAAACTGATTTCTTTCCGGTAATTATCTACCTTTATAATGGAAATATTGTTTAGAATTACAAAGTTGTTGATTACAGGAAATATCTCTTTATTTCAATGGAATAAATAAAATTAGTACGTTTGTCTTCTTTGTTGTTAATTCTAATATACAACTGCAATGATTCTTTCACATTGCTTTAATTTTATTTATAATTGCTCAGCGAATCTTCCATGTTGAGAGCCTTGAGAAAACTGCTCAGGATGATTTCCAGAAGCTTGCTTCAGCAGTTTACTTGCAAGTGAGCATCATTAGTCAGGCACTCATATTCGTGACTAGGTCCCGCAGCTGGTCCTTCCTCGAACGACCTGGTCTTCTGCTTGTTGTAGCCTTTTTCATTGCTCAATTGGTGAGTTCATTACACCCTATGTTTGAGTCATCTGTAGTATGCTCTCATAATCTAGCAAATGCAAATGTTTAGGCAACACAGGAAAAATGGCATGCGCATAAGTTTGTTGCGTTTCTGGTTTCAACTGTTTGGAACTCGAAATAACCTGTTGGGAACTAAAAGTAATCTATCACAAACAATTTAATAGGTTGGTCGAATTAGGTAATAATTAGCTTATGGCTTTGTAGCATGAAAGAAGTTCTTTTTTTTTATTATTATTATTTTAATTTTATTTTTTTTTGGTACGACGTTGGGGTGACTGGATAGGGTGCCGCTCATGAACGGTGACCACCCAGGTTCGAATCCCAGCGTCGACCGCTGCTGTCTCTTTTCAGCACGGCAGCGGGTACGCACGTGTGCGCCCCCACACGTGACGGGTCGTTGCACGCAATAGGCCTGAATAGCCAAGGTGGGTTGGATGAGTGTGCAGCGGTCCTCTTAGGTTGAGCCAGGTGTCTGGCGAATTGGCTTCGGACGAATGAGTAATGACCCTAAATTAGTTTATTATTAGCAGTGCTCAACATACTATTGTATGATGTGTGTGTGTACCTCTAGAATAGATTGAGTAAATTTACGCGCATCCTTATCATCAATGTGCAGGTTGCTACCCTTATTGCGGTGTATGCAAACTGGGGCTTTGCTGCAATAAAGGGTATAGGATGGGGCTGGGCCGGCGTCATCTGGCTGTACAATTTGATTTGCTACATACCACTTGATATTATCAAGTTCTTTATCCGATATGCTCTGAGCGGAAGGGCATGGGATCTTCTCCTTGAGCAAAGAGTAAGTGATTGATGTGCATTATTCAGCCTTTAATCAAGGATTTTTTCTATTATTCAGAATATTGTAATTTAGTATTTGTAGTATTGGACCTTTATTATACCACAATTCAAAATCTATAATACTGGATTTATTTGTATAATATGATATACCCAATATACATATTACTCTAATTTTTAAGGATTAAATTAATATTTGAAACTTAATTAAAAATACTAAAGTGATATAAAAATTTAAGTAGGGAATGAAATGATAATGCCAGGGAAATATCACAATTGAGATCTTGGTATGATGATCAAATATGATTCTATGATAAAAAATGGTTATTCCATCTAGCATTACTTAATCAAGGGCGGTTTTTTTCTAATATGTCGTGTGTTAATGTTTTACTTCGGTGTTGCAGATTGCCTTTACCAGAAAGAAGGATTTCGGGAAGGAAGAAAGGGAGCTTAAGTGGGCTCACGCTCAGAGGACTCTCCACGGCCTACAGCCACCTGATACAAAGATGTTCAGTGAACGCTCGAACTTCAACGATCTTAATCAGATGGCCGAAGAAGCAAAGAGGCGGGCTGAGATTGCCAGGTTAGTTACAGTATGTTAAGTAGAGTTTCCTTTTTTAGATATGTTGGCTAGCCAATTCTTTTTAAAGCTCGAGCTAATAATAGAGAAATAGTTTTATATATTCTTTTTTTTTTTTTTGTTCTTGATACGTGAACATATGCGGCTTTGAGTAGACAAGATCAACAAGATTTGAATCCTGGATCTTGGCCTTTGGATACTCTGTTAAAAGCCCTAGATATATATTCCATGTTTATGCGGAGACTGACCTTTTCGTGATGCTTGAACGCAAGAATATTTTTTTACGACAAGATAATTTCAATAACAATCAGCCGGTTTCAGCTTGTTACCATTATCCTACTATCATATTATTTTGTAATGAAATGTCAAAAAAATCCATACTTTTCAAAAATATACAAATCAACTCCTGCCTTTTCAAGTTTTTCAAAAAAAAACCTTCGGTTTGGAGCTCAAAAGTGTTAGGTTAGTGTTCCAGACAGCTAGTGTAGCATTGCCAACATTTTTATGATAGTGTTCGGACTGAGGTGTTATGTATGAGCTATCTTAGTATCCGAGCGAGCTACGAAGGTGTTTCGGACAAGCTATAAAGTGTTCTGGGAAGTTAACTTAGTGTCTTCATTTGAGAGATTGATTTGTTCAAATTCTGCGAAGCAGGGTTGTAAAACTAGCTAAGTATTTACACCGAATGGTTGAATCACGAATAATCTTAAGAATGCAAAAACCCTAATGCGTATACGATTTTCTACAGGTTGAGAGAATTGCACACATTGAAGGGGCACGTGGAGTCGGTTGTAAGGCTAAAGGGGCTCGACATCGAGACCATCCAGCAGGCTTACACGGTCTGATGAGTGACGGATTCGTGCTTCCCGGTACATCCTTCTCGTTCCCATTTTAAGCCGATTTTATATAGAGGCTCTTTCTCTGTCCTGCTGTGTTCAATCCTATATGTCTCCGGACTATTTTGTCAATCATCTTGCTTATACATATCCCGATAATTAGCTATCGCATCGGATCGTGCTTGTAGTTGTGTTGGTGATTAGTCTTTTATTTTTGTTTTTTGACCGGCATTTAGACGTTCTCAAACCGTTCGATTATCATCTTATTTCTGCTTGTTGAATAATGTGCTTAGCTATATTTTTGAACTCCATTATTTAGTTATTGTGATTTTATTTTACTTGTTACAATCGTGCCGCGGCATGATGCGTGAGATTGATAGTGGCGGGTGGAACGCTCCGACCTAATCCGGAGTCTAGGTTGTAGTCTCTTTAAGCCAGAGTTTTACTTATGTCCGAACTCTCTAAATTATTTGTATAGAGGAAGAGATGAGATTTAATACTACTGATTAAATATTCAGGCCCGATAATATTATTCGTCTACTGATTCACATTGAGATTTTTTGATGTTGAAATGTTTATTAGAATTTTAGAAAAAAAATTTGAAATTAATTTAATTAACAATAATATTTGTAGTTTTCAAATTTTACGAAATTAAAATCTTGCTAGTTTAAACCGAAATCTAATTAGTTTCTAAGTCAAATATCAACATGGAGCCGAACATCTTGAATTATCTACGACTTTAAAATTTTATTGAAGGAGAGCTCGGGCGCTAGAGCTTGTGTCAAATGTATGCGGGGGCCGGCGGACTCATTTGAATCAAGGATGAAGTTTTGTTTACGGACCTTGCTTGGCTGAATGAAGCCACGTACCGAAAACATCACGAAATCATATGAAAAACGTATTTTTCATATGATTTTATGATAATTTTCGTGCTTGGCTCTGTGTTCTATAGTTTTTTTTTTTTTTTGTTTATATGCTTCAAAGAAAATGATGTCTCTAGTTTCCTTTTTTTTTAAAAAAAAATTACGAGAACAAATTGTGTATGTAATAAGTTTATTTTGTGCGATGTTTATTTTTATTTTACCCTTAGATCTTCGCATCCGATATTTCGTACAGAAAATTGTGCAAGTATTTAGATATTTTGCAGATAGATCTAATGGTTTGCATCCTGTAAAATTAAATTGTGTCAATCGAAATTTAAACCCGTGCCGGGCGCTCGCCCAGCCATTGGGCTGCTCGACACCGGGTTTTACTTTATTGTAAATGAAACACATTTATTTAGTGATGAAGCTGGAGTTTTATTAATAAATTAGCATTGCTTGTGAGACTTGTAAGATTTCATTTTTACTGTTTTCCTACTGTCAATTTTTCAAGCATCGGTCAGGACCGGGATGGAGGTTTTTTACGAGTTTGAAGTTCTTATAGAGTGTGCGCTCATATTACGGGTTCCACTACGATAATCTTAAAAAAATAAAAAATAAAATAAAAAATCCGAGTGTGGGCGTAGTTGCAATTTCTGGTTCAGCAAAAAATTGGGCTATTTTGATTGGCCATGAATTAGCTAGACTGGACTTGTATTCGGTCCGACTGTAACTTGTGTTTGGGTCTGCCTAGGCTTTGGTCCAGCTCAGGTCAGTCTCCGTCAAGTCAGGTGTAGACTAATTTTGGGCCATCACAAAACCTCATACCTCTGCACACTTCATTTATCTTTTCTCCTTTCTTCGCTTACTCACCCCCTCTTCTCCACCAACCTGCTGCCAGCGCCAGCGCCCGCAAACTCTCTGGCAAGCACAATTGAGTAGGAGGTACCTTAGAAAACGTTATCATCCAGATTCGAGTTTGCGTAGGATAAAATTTCTCACATAATTTTCTAAAAATTCTATGTATCATATTACAGAAGCCTCCGTTCCTAAAAGGCATGTACTCGGATTCCAAAACGTTGGTGCGAGTTTAAGATCTTCATAGGGGCGTGCGCTCGCATTACGTGTTTCACCACAATAATCTCAAGGCGTGTACTCAATTCCAGAGTCGGTGCGAGTTTAAGGTTCCTATTGCGACGTGCGCTCGCATTACGTGTTCCACCATGATAATCTCAAGGCATGTACTCGGATTCCAGAGCGTCGGTGCGAGTTTAAGATCTATATGGGGGCGTGTGCTCGCATTACGTGTTCCACCACGATAATCTCAAGGTCTGTACTCATATTCCAGAGCGTCGATGCGATTTTAAGGTCCATGCGCTCACATTATATGTCCAGCATGATAATCTCACAAAAAAAAAAAAAAAAAAAAAAAAAAAAAGAGAAAACCTCTGGCAAGCACCGATCAGTACGCCGACATCCTCACAAGTCCGATGATCCAACATCCTATCAACTCCTCCGATTGGTGTTACGACGCTTCAGTTTTTGAGAATATTTCTACATTCTGAGTAGTTTTCGAACCCATGAAAACAATGAGATCTGATAGAAGCTACCGAAGAATACATACAACTGTACCTCATAGATTTTTTTTTCCTACTAATTAAGTTCCTGCGAACAACCCAAAGCGCAGGTCGGCTGATCTTGCAAAGATGAACATAACTTAATGTCCAAAAATAGTTCCATAAAATCTAAACAAAATTTGGGTCGCTAACGAATGATGGCAACGAAGAGCGGTAAGAATTTACGTTGCTAGAGTAAGTGCATGCGCTCCACGTACGAGTTACATAACCATCTGTTTAGAGGTTCTCCGCGTCCTACAAAACATCCCGAGTTTCCGTATTCGGTGAAGAAAGGAAATTTGAAGGCATGAAGTAGATCCTGGACAGCTTGCCTGACTAGCGATGATCCCGTCACCCTGCTACGTCTACCCCATCCTGTAACGATGTCGATTCGCGTAGGGCCCGTACCCGAAGCCAGTAATTGTCGATGAAACCAAGCAAGGGTCCTTGATAATGCCGTGAGGGCAGTACCTTCGGACATGACATGGAGATTAATAAGCCAGTAGGAGGAGCTCTTTTCTCGGACTGAATCGGGATAAACGTTCCGATGAGCTGCTTCCTCCCAAATTGATCCAGCTTCCTCCTTGAGCCCGGACTTGTGAAGAAAATCGATAACGGCGTCGACGAGACCTCTCTTACTCTCCCGATCCTCGGTGTGCATCATATCCAAGAAATTGCTCGCATGGGTCCTCACGTTGTGACCTCCGGGCTCAGCGTCCGGCAATGAAATGAGAAATGCATGTGCCGGGTGGCCAGTGATTGCCATCAACTGACAGCACAACCCCATTTGAGCGGGCGTCTCGGTGCAGCAACTGAGCAGTAGAGTAAATGTTTGTAACGAGGGTATCAGTTCCATCGTCAACATATTTTGGAGCACCGCATATGCATCCATGAAACGATTAGCCTTCAGAAAAGCACTTAACAAAGAATTAGAAGTCGGGACGTTGGGCCGTAAACCTGCTTCGAGCATCGAATGATACCACGCCTCCGCCTTGTCTACACAGCCTGCCTTTCCCCATAAATCGACCAGGAGACCGTAAACGGGCTCATCGGGAACCCAATCACGTTGCATCTCTATAAAAACTCCTTCCGCTTCATTAAGACGGCCACACTGACCGAGTACGTCCATAACAATGCTGTAGGTTATCTTGTCGGGGCGAAAACCCGCGGCCTGCATGTCTCGGTACAGCTTTACCACGGTGGGATAGTTTCTTGCTTTCGCTTGAAGAGCAATCATTATATTGTATGTCACTAGGTTAGGAGTACACCCATGTTCAACCATCTCACAGAATAGCTTGTAGGCGGCGGCGAGATGTCCACCTTTTCCTAGGCAATTCACCATGACGCTATAAGTGAACGTGTCCGGGGAGAGGCCGACTTCCTGCATTTTCTGGTACATGTCTAGAGCAATGTCCAGGTATCCAGCTTTTGCATGAATATCGATTAGCGTGCAATAGGTAACCCGGTCCGGTACGCATCCGGCTTCTTGCATCTCACGAAACACTGCAACGGCTTCGTTGATATAGTTGGCGCGACCATAAGCATGAATTAATCTGTTATACGTCACCACCGTCGGTTTACAGCCGTTCCTCAACATATCTTCAAGCAATCGATGCATAGCGTCGAATTGTCTTGATTGTCCGAGGATGCCGATCATGGTGGTGTAAGTATGTTGATCATGCTTGAATTTCGGCTGATGCTTCAACCAATTGAAGAAACCGAGAGCGACAGAATGATCTCTGAGAAGCTTTAAGACTTGGTTTGCCTGAAAAGCATCGAGATTAAATTGGAGATTTTCCAAAGCCTTCTCTGCCGAGGGACCCCACTTCAGCTGTTGTAATGTCTGATAGTATTCTTCCACTATACGGCCTGAATTAATGGAATTATAACCACGGCGAGACACTTGTCCTTGTGATCTCATAGATTTGAAAGAAGGTTGAAATTTTGCAATAGGCAGGCCAGGATTATCAGAAATTACTGCTTGGCTTTTCTTTTCAGAGAATCTTTCACCATACATACCGGAATGCAATTCAGGCTTCTGAGGAACAGATTGTGTGCGACACTTTGCAGCCGATGGTGAATGCTGACTCACTTTTGAGGCCTCGGTACCATTTTGGTTCTCACTCTTTGTTCCAGATTTTGCGTAAGTCGTTTCATGATTACTTGAAACTGTGGAACTAGAAGATCCTCCACCAGTATTAGCAGCTGATGTTGGCTTGGACTTACTATAGCCGCCCCAGCTACGTAACTTGTTTTTCGAATACTTTGTATTGGATAAAGGCGGATCAGGATACCCCGTATGATTCTGAGCTGTGGTACGGGTTTGCCCATGAACTAAATCAGGGACAGCACCGACATTTGTGATAGCTCCTTTTATGAATTGCTCAGCAGAAAGCTTGGATGCATTCACTATATTTTGATGTGCTTGGACATTCTTCACATCTACAGAATCCAAACCCGGCCTTGAAGAAGGCGTTGGAGAAGATCCATATAGAACCGGAGATCTTCTAGAAACTTCTGAATTGCTTCTGCTAACTGAGGCAATTGCCTTTCCAAAAGAAGGGGAGTTAGACTTAGGCACAGGGCCAAATAATTTGTTAGATGTCTTTTCTTTGACTTTAACATCTTTGATGTCAGACTGCCTTCTGACGCGGGTTTCATCGTCCGGGCATGTGCATGCCGCTCCATCTCCACTTCCACATCGGGGACCATTAAAAATAAATGACCTAGCACATTGGGATATAGTACTGATTTGTTTTGTTCTCAACATCATCTGTAAAGAAGGTCATGGTTAGGCCTGAAGGGATAAGTCTTTAATCATGAAATGGATATTCAAAGAATCAGGAGAGCAAACATGAGTATACATATATAATCAGGAATGAGGGTGCTGAAGCAGACTCCTTTACAAAGCATTAGATGCTTCATTTAGAAGATATTTATTACTTTAAGGCATCTTCCAGAAATAGAAAGATACCAAAAGTTAAAGGCAAAATACCCTTTTTAACCCCTAAACTTTACAAAAATGTGCCTCTATAACCCTGAACTTTAAACTGTACTCGCGATAACCCTGAACTACGAAAAAACGCCCACCATAACCTTGCAGCTAGTTTTTCCGTCCGCCGCCGTTAATTCGCTGACGTGTCAGTTTTTAAATTTTTTTTATTATTTTATTTTATTTTTTTAAACTTTACAAAGGACAAAAATGCCGGATGAGGGGTTTATTCCTAGAAAGTAATTAAAAATAAATACATATAAAGAAATATTTGTCCCTCCACAAAGTTAAAAAATTAAAAATTGATTAAAAAATAATTTAGGATCCATCCCACAGCAGTAACAACCCCCCCCCCCTACCTTCTTTTCTCTCTACCGATAGTAGACCTAAATCTATCTGTGACCAATCTTTCAAGATTTTGCGTGAAAATTGGTAGTTTTAAAGAAGTTTGAGCAGCATGAGGTGCTCCCCAATATTCTGAGTCTTGCTTTAGTTTTCAAATAGAAGAGGATGGCATCAATTTATCCTAACTACCATCATGATCTATATCCGTGCTTGAGAAGTGCAATGAAACAGGTAAAATGTGACCATGCAGCCTAGGAAGATTAATATCATGTAGGCCATCAAAGGTGCTCTACTAATTCTGCAAACTTCTCCATAAGAACTCTTTCCCTCCTAACGCATACAAGTATTATGCTTTGCTATTTCCACATAAAATGTACCACATGCACAAATTTCACCTATCACTAAGCATCTAACAAAATGCCAAAACATAGTACCAAAATAGAAATTCATCAAACCAATAGCATCAAGAAAAGAATGGAATGTCTTGTGGTTAGAAAATTTGTAATTAATAGAACAGCTTGCAGAAGCAATGCTGCTTGTGATAGATATGGTATGTAGTTGGTTAGTGATGGACAAGACAGACTATCTATTAAGTAGGAAAATCTTAATAGATGAAGAGCAATAATTACGAACTTTTTTTTTGAGTAATGTGGGAGAACCATGCTTATACTTGTCCAATCAGTACAACTATCGTTACAGATAAATCCACTAGGCATACTCCATTAACCGATGAGTCATAGCCTTTCAACAGTGGACAGCTCTGAAGGTCCGTTTCACCATCAACCAGATAAAGAGAGATAAATCCCTTTACACCCTTGCGGGAGGCGCTTGCAAGATACGAACCTCCGCTTCATGGAGCGTAGGCCATTCCAGTTGTGCAGCTTTATGAACTTAAGAATAAGAATTGGCGAGACATGTTCATGCAGATATTTCAGTTTGCTAATTAGGATTAATTGAAGTAGTTTTTTAAGAACACAATATAGTGACATGCTTTCTTGGATACCACAGGCACACATGTAGTGAGCTCAGGAAACATACAAATGCAGGTCAGTTTAATATATAAGATGAGCAAGAAGTTATGAACAATATAAGACAAGAAAGAATCATTATCATAACCAAAACAGAAATCATAAATTTCTCACATGTATAAGTTGCTAAAAAGTTCTCTACTTACTAAATATTTATGTAACGCTGCTCCAAAATGAAACAAAAATGCCTCAAAATCTGCAGATCATCTCCACATTAAAGCACTCCACCATTTGGTACCTAAAAACAAATTAAATGTGTTAAAAAAGGGGGAAAAACCTCAGTACGGTTCCTGCCATTCAGAAATTAGAAACTACAGAAATTTGGAAGGAGTTGGAACTAGTACCTACAGAGTACGAAATTGATTACCATATTCAAGAGAGTTTCTAGGACTGACATATTCTTGAAACTCTATTTGCAAACTTATGATATAGAAAAGCAGAGCCAAAATATTGGTAGTAAAAATTCTCCAACCAAAAAATTATCATTCGAAAGGGGCTGTACATGCTTTCTGAAATCTTATGATGAAATGAAGTATGCTAAGAAGATAGCGGTAAGAAATGGTTGTTAGAAACATATGACAGCTTCAAATTCATAAGACAACAGACTTACCATGAATGTTGCAATAGAGGATTTGCATTCAAATATTATAATCATACACTTTATCCTATAAACAAAAGAAACTAATCGGACATATCCAATATTTACAGAGTATGAACTCAGTAACTCTTTTTTTAGGAAAAAAAGAAAGAAAAAAGAAAGGGAAAAAAACTTAAGAATCTCTCAGATCTTTGAAAGTCTATTTGGACGCTAAGGATGAGAACGATCCAAGATGCCCGTGAGCGGCTCACTATAAGCTCGTGTTGAGCGAAATTTTGAGCTCAACTCCTAAAATAGCTTGATCTATGCCTAAGGAAGCTCAACTCATTTAGGCACACGAGCTTTCTGGGATTGTTAAGTTTTTTATGCATACGGGCTAGTTGAATACATGGATATTTTGACGAAATATTTATTGCTTTTGAGTTTCAATTTGTCTGCTAATTGTTATTAAAATGCTGTAAAAATCGATGTTCTTAATATGATAATATTGTGATCTATATAATATCATTACATAGCAAACTTTTACATTGACAAGCTTGCCTTATCTCGTAATACTAAGTTCGTGCTGGGCTTGTTCAAGAGTTATCAAGGTAATTCATCACTCTCAAGCCTCGTTTCTAGCTGAACTCAGTAAACCCGCCAAGCTTGAGCCTTAGCTCCAGTCAAAGGTCGAGCTCAGCACGAGCTTGTCTATTTCTTGTCCAGCCGAGCTTAAGCCTGTATTAGCTCAAGCTCCACTCGGCTTGTTAATAACCCTACTGCCAGACAAAAAGTATAGAAAAAAGAGACAAAAAGATCACGAACACAATTCTCTGTCCAAAACATCTCTACACCGCTAGGAACAAAATATTCAAAATGATGCATTTCAGGAGTTGGCATTTCAAGAAAAAAAAAAAGATATTTAAAAAAATGTAGCAGCTCAAATGAATCCAGATCCTCTGACCGAATTCTCTATAATGTCTCATTTGCTCCGACAAATGCACATACTACATTCCTTAGTCTATTTTCACCATTAAATCTCCTTCTTTAATCAAGAATGGGACATGTGCCATTAATCCAGGAATAAGACAGAATGAGACAGAGCAATGACTAGCTACGGAGAATGAAGGGTCATATTCAATTATCACAAAGCCACCCTCTCCAGGGATAAAGTGTAACATAACACCAACATAGAGAAACACAGATCTCGCGAAGCCATGATAGTTGTCGTACTTAAATTATGAAAAAAAAAAAAAGAAAAACCAACAAACTGACAGTAATTCAACTTGGCTGACACGAAACGAAAGGAAAAAATTAACTGAGCTGAAATTGGAAATCCAACTTCACGATTCAACAATTGTACAAGGAAAGCTTACAAATAAATTAGATTCAATAACCATTATACTAAGAAATCCCAAATAAACCTCTTCTAAGTTCTAAAAAAGCGAACGAGATTGTATTCAACCAAAATAAACGAATAAAAAGCAAGCGGAATGGAACGACTGTTAGTCTTTACCTGTAATTGAGTTGTGACGCGGCGACGGCGGCGGCGGCGGAGCTTGACGCTTTCCGCCGTAGCCGCAGAGAATATGATGGAGGAATCCCTAGGTTTCAGGGGAACTTAATTTGCAGACGGCTGTAAAATGGTGGCTCTGCATCGTCTCATCGTCTGCCTTGCTTCCCCTTCACTTGCCTTCTTTAGCTTCTCCAAAGTTACTAAACTACCCTACAGACCTTTTTTTCCAACAAAAAAAAGCACGAAATTACTAAACTACCCTACAAACTTTGTTTTTTATTTTTAAATAATTGCAGAGAAATTCATTTCATAAATTGAAAATTGGAAAATTGCACTGATTTTGATGTAATCTGAAATTATATATGCATAATTTTATATAATATCTAAATTCAGATTACATCGAAATTATTAGAGATTTAGATAAATAATATTTTTTCTATAAATCTAACCTAATTATAGCTTAACCCTCCAAAACTCTTTTTTTAAAATTTAAACTGAAAGAGAAAACTTTGTAGATATAACGATGGTAAATCTCTGAGTCGTATCGGTCCATATTTTAACAATCAAGGGATAATTGTGTATTCAGCTTTCTATTTTCGGGGGTGCGCAAATCAGCCCCGAAAATATATTTTTGGGAGCTGATTTATAAAAAAAAAAATAAATAAATTAGCTCCCGAAAACGTATTTTCGAAAGCTAATTTGTTTAAATTTGAAAAACGGAGGGCTGATACGGCAAAGCCTCAACAATCAAAGAGTCACAACTTTTCTTTGAACATATTCGAAGATCTTGTCATGTTATATAAGATATAATGATAAGTCTCTCACATTTATACAATTAGAGTTTGCGAAATACTAAATTAGTTTCTAAAACACACATAACATAATATATTGGTGACTTATCTCCATAAATGAATTATGCGTTATGTCAAATTACTAAAATTATATCCACACTATCAACTACAAATCTACCTCTATTCCAATATATATATATATATATATATATATATATATATATATATATATATATATATATATATATATCAATTTAGTATCGTGATCATAAAGGTTTATATATTGCCAAATTTATTGATATTACACTCAATAACTTATATACACCAATAAACTATATGTGAACTAATTACTTTTTTTACCAAAAAAAAATTAATATATTTGAAAAACAAAAGGAATTATGAATTACTCAATAAAACTAATGAACTCATTATATATATTTTTTAATCTGAATATTAACATTTAAGTATTATGTCAGCAAAAATTAATTGTTTAATTTTTTTTTCCAAATGATTAGGTTTAATTGACAACGAAAATAATAACGATATTTTCGCCTCCTTTATTATTTTTATTTTTCTGGGAATATGTTCTGCTGAAAGGTCTAAAATGTACATGTATGTTAATTGAATATATCGACGTGGCAGACTGTAATTTGATTTTTTCCTGTTTGCTGTTCAACCTACATACCAAAGGTGGTCGTAGATCGGCTGTTGAAGGTTATTAAATGACGAAAAGGCAGGTGTATGCAAGTTAACAGCGTTCTTTTGTAGATGGCGCGAGATTGACACTATCCAGTGCAAAATAGCTACCTTTGCTGATGTGGAAGGATATTATTTGTGAATGTAGCTGCGTGCTGTTTGGGTAGAATACCAGAAGGTTTGAATAATCGTGGACAGGATTGTTCCTCGTTGGTCCCTGTGTATCGCATTTCTTCTCCTGACTTGGCCCCCAAGCCACCGGGAAAATCAGAAATCGTACAGAGCGAGTTAAATGATACAATTGGTTGGTCAAAAAAGTATTCAGACATTTGCGTTATCACCCCTCAAAATATATTTTAGGAAAATTAATGTTGCCCCCTAATTTTGGGGTCGCGCGATTCAGCCCCCCGAAACGCCACGTGGCGGCACGCGCGCGCCGCCACGTCGGCGGGAAAACACGTTTCGGAGGGCTGAACAGTCAAAAATGAGAAACGGAGGGGCTGAACAGTAATTTTTTCATATATTTTTGTTTGAAAAATTTACTATAAAACGTTTGCGCCGCCACGTCAGCATATATCTTTCTCATATTTAAATAAAAAAATAAATTTTATAATTATTTTTTGAAAAAAATTTCTTAAATAAAATTTATAGATTTCGATGAGATCTATAATTTTCATTTTTAAATTTTTTTCAAAAAATATTTTTAAATAGATATTTTATGGCTTCAAAATTTAACGGGTTTAACGGATTTTAAAAAATTTTTAAACTTGCTTTAAATCTGTTAAATTTTGAAGCTCCAAAACTTATTTTTAGAAGTATTTTTTGAAGAAATTTTGAACACGAAAGTTGTAGATCTCGTTAAAATCTACAATTTTAATGTTGAAATTTTTTTCAAAAAATACTTCTAAATAAATATTTTTGAGGTCGTTATACAGAGTGATGTGGTGCAATCGTTACACCCAAGAATCTCTCTTTTTGTTATTATAGGAGGGGTTGATACGCAAAATATTAAAAATAGGAGAGGTTTTTATAATTATAAGAGGGATTTTTGCGTTTTTAGGGATTGAAATATACGAATGTTAAAATATGAGGAGCTAATTTCTAATATTCCAAAAATCTTAGTAAAATTATATTAACCGAGTATAAAGCCTTTATATTTATGTTGGAAGAAAAATTTTCATAATTATTTTGCCCTCCCGAATGAAATTACTCATAAATTATAGAAAATTATGGATTCATTTATTGCGTAATTCTACCCAAATCTGTCAAATAAATGTCATCATACAATATAATTATAATATTCTATTTTATTATAATTTCTAACAACATATTTTTGTAATATCTTCTTTTATGTATGTGTTTATAAAAAAATATTACAAAGGAGAATGTTATGGGAAAAAATATTTGAAAATATAATATTATAAATATATGTGTCATGAATAGATTTTTGATTTTTTGTGAAAATTTGAGGCACAAATATAGGAACAGCAATTTGTGTTACTTATAAGGTGTTAATACTCGTTGGAAAATTTAAAAAAGCTAAAATATCTTTTTTAATCTCTGAACTTTGCCGTTTTCAGGGAGCGTTTCCGAAATTTCAAAATTATCGCATGCATAGTTAAAAAATTAAAATTATAGTGGCCTATTTATGAAAATACAGGAAATTAAACAGTAAAAAAAAATATCATTTATATTTTGCCTTCCATCTGATTAAAAAAATATAATTTTTCATATGGCGAATATAGACCGATAGTATCCGTAAATTTATCTATCTTATATTTTTCATTCCAGGGTTTATTTGTTTAAATTTTGAAAATATAGGGGTTTTTTTACAAAAGCCCTATTAACATCCCTAAATATTTTATGAATATATAACAAAATAAATAGAAGTTCAAATCTATTTGTTCCAGGAATATTCTTCCTTATGAAACTGAAAAGGACAACGACTGCAGACAAAAGGGCAGAAATCAGATACAGAGTTCGATAACCATTCACACAACAAACCAACGGAATTCATCCACGTCAGCTGCATACCCACCCTTCCTCTATCTATGGGCATCCATTTGCTTAAACGACTGTGCCGTGTACCATCCCCAGAGCCAATCAACGATGTATTTTCAAATAAGCAGACAGCTAAAGTTAATTAGTCACATTATTGTATACATTATTACGCACGTGTAAACAATTGTTGGATTATGTCCCTGTTTCCTGTTCGGCAACGGTAGGTGATCTACAGAAGTTTGCAATGGCCCCACATGCGATCCAAATCTTTTTAATTTTAATTTTAAGCCCTAATAGCATCTTTCTGACATTATTATTTAACATATATTATAAAATTACTTCTATTAATAAAAAATTACTTATATTTCTGATATTACTTATATTTGTGAAGTTTTTAATGAATATTGAAAATATCATAATATGATATCTTTAAAAAAAATAAATTAAGTATTGTTTAAAAACATATAAAATTTATAGATTTTGATAGGGTTTATAATTTTTTATGTTTAAAATTTTATTAAAAAATATTTTAAAATATATATTTTGGTATTCTAAAAATTGACGGATTTAAAGTTGATGTAAAAATAGTTTTGAAATCTACTTTAAACCTATTAAATTTGAAGTACCAAAATATCTATTTAAAAGTGAGTTTATATGTGGATCATGGATCGTTGGTGATTTTGATTGGGACAAAATTTTGACGATAATTAAAAAACATCACTCCATGCATTCAAATGTGAAAGAAGGTGGACTAGCAAACTTTCAAACTCGAGCTCGAACTTCGTCGATTTCGTTTGATTGTATCAAAAGAGCTGAACTTGAGTTGAAAGGATCTGAACTCGAGTTGAGCTCGAATATATTATTTCAATTAGGCTGAGCTTGAATTAAGATCGAGCTCGAATAACTTAAATAATCTTGTTATAAATTTTCTTTTGAATAAAATAAGAAAGTTCATTTAGGCTCGCGAGTCTAACGAGTCAAATAACAGACGCTTAGGGTCGATACATTTAATTACTCGAATACGAATCAATGTTCAAACTCTGCTCGAGTTCGGAAGACTTAAGTTCGAGTCGAACTTAAACTAGTTCGAACTTAAATTACTCGTGAGAAGCTCGACTCATTTTCACCACCGGTGATGAGCTTGCAATAAATCGGTGTCGGCTACCGGGAAAAAAACTATAAATATTCTAATTAACAGAGAAATATTCTACAGTCATTTATATTTAGAAAGGAAATATTTTCTTGCTTTTTCCAGAAGTCAAATATAAAAATCATTAGCAATATAGAGAAACTATTATTTAAAAAAGCGAAACTCAAATGAATAAATAAGGAGCTTTACGTTTCAGCTCCCGCGTTTTTCCATCTGTTCGGTTCAGCTCGTAAAAATAGAAAAACGTGCTAGCGTGGTGACGCGTGAGACGCACCATATCAGCGTATTTTTTCTTTCCGAGGATGAACCAAGCAATTCCGAAATTAGGAGGTTGAAACATAATTATTTTAATAAAAAATAAAGACATTTTCTTTTTATTTTAGAAATTTTATAAATTAATTCTCAAAAATTTAAAACGTGTTGATGTGGCGTCATGCGCGTGCTTTAACATTAGCGCATTTTTTTATTTTAAAAAATTAATTTGCACATCACCAAAACTAGGGCCTGATATGAAAGTAGGGGTGAAAACGAGTCGAGCTGTCCACGAGCAGCTCGTGCTCGAACTCGTTTAAACTCGGCTCAAACTCGATTATTACCAAGCTCGAGTCGAATTCGAGCACAGATTTAAGCTCGAGTAATTAAATGAGCCGATTCTGAATATTATGTTACTCGGCTCATTAGGCTTGCGAGCCCAAACGATTTTTTTTTTCTATTTTATTTAAGTATTTTTTAAGCAAAATTTTTTAAACGAGTTCGATTTTTTTCTAATTCATGCATTAAGCCAAGCTCGAGTCAAGCTCGAGCATGAGATTTTTCGAGTTGAGTCGAACTCGAGCTCACATCTGAAGCTCATCGAACTCGAGCTAAACTAATCGAGTCGAGTTTGAATTTAGTAATACTCGACTTGAACTCGGCTCGTTTTCACCCTTATACGCGCACCGTTAACAGCAACTCATCTAACGGTGCGTGAAGGATATCTGAATCCTTATGCTTTTATAATATAGATTTATTGGATAAATATTGTGAAGTTTCTTACATTAAGCAAGCCATTATAATTCAGACATTAGCCGATATAATATTGTATAGGTCGATATATATTACTCATATATCGACCAAAAATATAATTACTAGTTTTATATCTTTTAGAATTTTTAATATTTATTTTGGACGAGTAATATATCGGCTTCTATTTTTAGAAAGTATACAAATTAGTATTAGAAAAGGGAAATGTGTTAATATAGTGACACGTGTGTATTATTATAATAATTTTTTTATTTTTAAAAATTAATATATAATTTTTAAAAATAGAAGTCGGTATATAATTAATCGTTTAATAGTAACATGGACCATTAAGTTTTTGGGTTTTTTCCACTCTTTTTGCGCAATAATATCTCGATGATGCGAAACTTGCCTACTTGCAGTTAGCACTCCGCCTGCAAGTGTAACAAAATATCGCACTCTGCGCACACCCAATCATAACACAATTAGAGAACTCACGGCGGCGCTCCGGCGATCTCCGCCACCACTTCCTGCGCCACCCCGCTGATTTTTCTCTCTCTCTCGTGAGATCTTCATCGAGGTGTTCGAATGGTAGGTGATGATAACGAAGATGATGCGAAGTTAGGTGTAGCATTTAGCGCATATATATTTACTATTTAGGAGTATAAGTTGTACTGTTTGATTTTCAGGTGGTGATGAGCTGATAGAAGTAGATCCACAACAGAATCAAGAGCAGGATGGTGCGGAAGAGGCGCGGCGGCGCTCCTCCTTCGCCGCAGCTGCCACTGCCGCAGGTGGGATCGGCGGCGCTGGAGGTCGACGTTTCGGCTATGAGGGCGGAGTGCGAGAAGGCAGTGAATGCCCTTCGCCGCGGGAACCACACACGTGCGCTGCGCGTGATGCGCGAGGCCTTGTCCCGCCACGACTCCTCACCGCTCCTACACCGCGTCCACGCCACTGTTCACGTCAAGATCGCCGCTGTCCTCGATGATTCCGCTGCCAAGCTGCGCCACCTCCGCGCCGCGGTCGACTCTGCTCGTCGTGCCACTGAGATGTCCCCTTCATCCATTGAATTCGCCCATTTCTACGCCTCTATTCTCTTAGAGTTCGCCTCATCTGATGGCAGTGCCGCCGCCAACAGCTTTGAAAATGTCGTTCAGGAATGTGAGCGCGCTTTGGCCATTGAAAACCCTACCGATCCAGCCAAAGACGTATTCCAAATCGAAGATAACAATAATTCCAATGATTTCTCCACTTCGGAAGCACGAATTAAGCACGTGCAGCAGGAACTCCGTGCGCTTGTGCAGAAATCTGGGATAGCTTCAATCTCATCTTGGATGAAGAAGTTCAATGGAGCAAACGAAGAGAAATTACGGATTATTCCAATACAACGATTTCCAGATGATCCTTTAGAGGCGCAATTAGCCTCCCAATCCCGCCGCCCTAATGAGAGAAAAAAAGCTACTAAGACTCCTGAAGAACGGAGAAAGGAGATTGAAGTTCGTGTTGCTGCTGCTCGTCTTATCCAGCAAACTCGCCAAGATGGATCAACAATTAAAGAAAATTCAACTACTGAATTTTCATCATCACCATCATCATCCAATTCGAATTCTCAGAGACGTAAGTTCTCCAATTCACGAAAACCAGGTGCATCATTGTTAACGGAGCGGGTAGAGCAGGCTCGCGGTTACTGGAACTCGATGCCTGTGGAAAAACGGTCGGAGTTTTTAAGAGTTAGTATATCTGATCTCCTTTTGCACTACTCATCTTCGAAAGATAATGTGGCATTGCTGGACACATTGTCCGAGGCTCTGGAATTTGGGAAGTTGAATGGCTCGTGGAAGTTCTGGTGTTGCGCCAGGTGCAACGATAGGTTTGTAGAGTGTGATTTGTTGTCGGAGCACACAGTACAAGAGCATATGGGGATTTTGTCCCCTAAACTACAGTCTCTGTTGCCACAGGAAATAGATGAGAGTTGGGCTGAGGTTTTGCTAAATTTTGATTGGAAGCCTATTGACGCTGCTGAAGCTTTGCAAATTATAGTGGAACATAGCCAGAAGAGATCAATGATTAATGGTTATGCTACAGAAACTGAAAGAGCTCGTGATGAGGTTACATGCGAATGGCCTAAATCAGATGATATGGAGAGAACAAAGCTTCTAGATAAAATACGGGGGTCATTACAGGTGCTTATAAAACATAGGAGCCTCTCGATGGGCCATCTTAACAAGGTCTACCAGTTTTCAATGGAGGAGATACAGCAGTTTCCGTCAGGTCAAGAGATTGTAACAAATCTAGATAATCAATCACCTGTCTGTATCTGCTTCCTTGGTGCTTCTCAGCTCCGCAAAGTCATTAAATTCTTGCAGGATCTCTCGCAAGCATGTGGTGCTGGAAGGTATTCTAATAAAGATGTTGGTGAAACAGATTCCACTTGCCAGGGTAATGAAAATGGAGAGAACACTACTGTGACCTGTGATTCTTTACATATTCTCCTCGATGCTCGTTCATTCGGTGGAAAGTCTACTGCCTTGTCAGACAGTGCATCAGAAATTTTGCCTGATACAGATTCTTTTCTCTCATGGTTATTTTCTGCTCAGTCTAGCGAGGATCATCTATTAGCTTGGAATCGTATAAGAGAACAGAAAATTCGTAGTAGCATGGAGACTCTTGAGATGTTGGAAAAGGAGTTCTACCAAGTGCATAGCACATGTGAGAGGAAATCTGAGCTCTTAAGCTATGAGGAAGCTTTGAATGCAGTTGAAAGCCTTTGCATAGAACATGTCAAGAATAGAGAGCTTTATCAGCCTCATAAATATGAGACTATTCTTAAGAAACGACAAGAGGAAATTGTTGAAGGTGAGAATGATATGACGAGCGTGAGTAGCAGGTTTGAGCTAGAGTGCATTTCTAACATTCTGAAAGAGGCGCAAACTCTCAATGCTTCCCAGTTCGGATATGATAACTCCGGAGTGATGCCTCGGCTGTATGACTTGGAGAGCAATGAAGATAGTGAATTGAGAATGCAGGATTACTTGCACCAGTCAGATACTTGTATTGAAATAGCTATTCAGAGGCAGAAGGAACACTTGTCTTTGGAGGTTTGCATGGGATAAGCTTCATAGTATAATCTCATTCATATATCTACATATCTGCTTGATAATGTATCTCACTTGCTCAACATGCAGCTTAACAAGATTGATGGACAAATAATGAGGAACGTCGCTGCCATGCAGCAGTTGGAGCATAAGCTTGGGCCGTCATCTGCTTTTGATTATCGCACACTTGTTTTACCGCTTGTGAAGTCTTTCTTGCTGGTGTGCATTTCTTCTTACTATTTTTCCTACTCCTAGTTACAGCATTGTCTTTTGTCTCATCTTTTATGCATGACTTCCATTTTCAGCTGCACTTGGAGGATCTTGTGGATAAGGACGCTAGGCAAAAGTCCGATGCTGCTAGTCAAGCTTTCCTGGCAGAACTCGAAGATGATGCTAAAAGGAGTACCATGAAAGGAGGCGATCATTCAAAACAAGTACTAGAAAAGACTAAAGATAAGAAAAAAAGCAAAGATCACAGGAAATCTAAAGACATGAAGGTCTTGACTTCTTTAATTTTGATCTGTGATTATTTAAATTATTTGCTATACTTTTTGATCTGCGATTATTTAAATTATTTGCTATACTGTCTCCTACTTTTAAATGCTGGATTTTATATTTTATATGCAGGCTATTGGTGGAAGTGAGCAATTACTGAAATTTACTGCGGAAGAAGTGTACGCCTTACCCTTAAAACATGGATCTTGTTCTGAATAATTAGTTTGCATGGATCTCTTGGACTTCCTTAGTTATATAGTTTATAACTATTCTAACTGATTATTTTATCTTTTTGAAATGTTCTGATTATCAATTTTTCCATATTTTATGTGCTGGAAGGTATAGTCTGTGTTTGATTGTTGACTGTTTTCCATAATATATAAAATAGAGGCACGTCAAAATGAGACTCAATATGGGTTCACCAAACTTGACTCAGCACTGAAAAAACTTGAATTCTCATAGTACGTGCATCAAAATTCATATTTCATCCAATATCTAAAAGGTCGTGGGCTCGAGGCGTGAGGATCACGTCTTGAAAAGTAGGGTATGGTGGCGTATATTAGCCAAGAAATTGCCCACCCGCTTTTCCGTGCATGCGCCTACATGTGCTGGAGCCCTAGTGATACTGGTAGCCCCTTATTTGTGGCCTCTTGTTTTGTGACATTTGTACATGGATATCGCTACGATTATCTTTATAATTTATCTTGGCATTGCAGCTAGATAATCTTGGTAAGGACTTTTTTATTTCTTATGACCACTTTCCTAGGCCCATACTTGAGGCAGGCTCAGCATCTAGCCATTATGAAATATTTAACAACAACAAAATAGAATGTTGAACTGGTGAGTGCCATTGTAGTTTAAAGACAGCCGAGTAACCATAAGGAGCAAAAGCTAAGTGGCTTATTGATTCTAAAACATATGAGTAACAAGTATGGAGCCAGTGCTCAGTGGCTTAACATGAATAAATTTACAATTTAGTAAGAAGGCCATGGAGTTCTTTGGAGTGCAACATGGTTGGTCTCAAAAACCTTTAGCTGCAGCAAGTTATACTTTGGCTTTGGCCGAATCATTTGCAAGTGATCCAGTAGACCAGAAGACCTGATTAATGTACCGTCCACCTTAGCAGCATTCATCTCTGCGTGGCAAGGCTATGTTGAATTGATGGCTATGACTTTGACAATGCTAGAACGTAATTGTACTCCTGGAATTTTTTTTATCGATGGACAATCTCTAACCAAGGCTGTATAATTGTGAAACTTGTATAGCTTTATACTTTATTGCATATGTTGCCATTCTCATTTTACTGCTTGTATTCAGCAATATTTTCATTCTTGAAGTCTTATATGTTTTGGAATGTTCTCCAAGCATTACTAGGGGAAAACTTCCTTAAATAGAAGTATGATTAATAAGGACATAGGAATTTACACTTGACTACAAAATTACTCTTCTGAATAGAAAATTTTGGTTCGATGAATAGTCAAGAGTCTAATTAGCATTATGCTTTTTGCAGTGGGCTCTCTGTTCCTCCTAGCAGTAATGTACATGATTCTGAGCTTGAAGCAGATGGTGATTGTTTAAAACAGCAAGAGGACTATAAGCGGTTAATGGAGATCGAAGAGGAAGAAAGAAAACTTGAAGAATCTTTAGAGTATCAGAGACGGGTAGAGAATGAGGCAAAAGAGCTTGCCGAACGTTGTAAGAATGCTAGTACTCTGTCACACAGTTTTAAAGATATGTCCGGTTATGCTTTAGATGTTGCCAGTGATTCTGCAAAACCAAAATTGGACTCTTGCAATCAGGACATCTTACTCAGCGATTCCTCCATTTCCTTCGGAAGAATAGACTTGAGTGATTTTGAACGTCTTAAACTTACTACTGGTGGAAATTATGAAATTAATGAAGTCCAGCAATCAGCACCAAATTTTGGTGGATCAGGGATGCTCAAGAATTCTGATAAGGTTTCAGGACTTGACCAGATTATGTGCAGTGATAGTGGCAAGCCTCTTGACAATAAAATGAATGGCATGCTATCAAACAAACCAGCACTCGCGGAAGTGAACGGAATAAACGAAAATCCAGTCTCTGAAAAGCGGTTAAGCAAATCTGGTAATAGGAAGAATAAAAATACAGACAGCATTTGGATTACAAGTGCTGATTGATATGGTTGACCGAAACAGTGGCACGACCGGTACGCGCAATTCGCCGGCACGGCTCCAGTACGTGCCAGGCGGCACCCGGCACGAAAAACCTTTGCTACCGTACACTATGCTTGCGGTCAACCCTAACAATCAGCACTTTATAAAAGTTCAGAAATAGCTTTAGATATACCAAATTTAAGCTGCATAAATAACTTTGCTGAAATTTCAGATCAACAATCATGCAATTCTTTTGGATTACAAGATGTGCTTGGGGCAGGCCTAAAAAATGAAGCTGGGGAATATAATTGTTTCCTCAATGTAATTATACAGGTAATTTTAGTAACTTCTCTGAATGATAGCTAGATCATAGTTAAAAGCCAGTCTGTCGTTTTGTGACTATTGGCTTTTTTTTTTCTTGTTGTTTAGCTCTTATACGTCTTATTTACTGACTTTCTTGGTTTAGTCACTGTGGCATTTGAGAAGGTTTAGAGATGAATTTTTAAGGAAGTCGCTTTCACATTTGCATGTTGGAGAATCCTGTGTTGTTTGTGCACTGTATGACATCTTCGGCGCATTAAACAAAGCCTCAGAGGAAACTAAGGCAGATGCGATTGCACCTACAGCTCTAAGAATTGCTTTGAGCAAGTTATATCCGCATAGTAATTTCTTCAAGGAGGTCTGAATACAATGACCTAGATATATAGACTGAAGCTCTGGTCTATGGAATTTCTTTTGGATTAATCGACTCCATGTGGCTCTTTTCAGGGACAAATGAATGATGCTTCTGAGGTGTTGGCAGTGATATTTGACTGTCTGCATCATTCATTTACAACATCTCCAGTTGACTCTGATGCTAAACCCGAAGAAACTAAGTGTGCTGCGAGTTGGGATTGTACAAGTAACACTTGCATAGTGCACAACATTTTTGGAATGAACATTCACGAGCAGATGAAATGTGACAGCTGTGAGCTTGAGTCTAGACGCCTCAAGTATACTTCATTTTTTCACAACATCAATGCAAGTGCACTGAGGACCACAAAGGTGCATCGTGTTTTCTTTTTAAGAATAGTCATTTCTTGTAGTTTTGAGCTCTCAGAGTTAATGCACTGGCAGTTATGGGATTATCAAATCTTTTTTATTTCATTGCCTGCAGGAGGGCGGTGATGGCTCATTTGATGAACTTTTAAAGAATGTGGAAAGGGATCATAAGCTTGCATGTGATGTTGCATCTGGAGGTTGCGGAAAACTGAACTATATTCATTATATTCTTTCAAAAAGACCCCATGTTTTTACAACCGGTAAATTTAACAATTTAGATCACTTAGTGGACATGCTGCCTAGTCTATTTCCATTTTGTATTCAGTAACTATTGCTTTCTGTTGGTATGTTTTTACAGTATTGGGTTGGCAGAATGTAAATGAAAGTGTAGAAGATATTGCTGCGACACTAGCGGCTATTAACACGGAATTGGACATTGGAGTCTTGTACAACGGAGTTGATCGTGGTAACAAACATTTTTTGGTTTCAGTGGTATGCCCGAGAACCTACAGCTTTATTGTGTTATGGAATTATGTTTTGTGTATGGGCATTTTTCATGTTTTGCTTGCATTATTTGAAACATTTAAATGAAAATATTTTGATTGTAGTTTTGTTTTCAAGTATAATTTTTGCTAAGAACGAAATGGAAGCATCTATGGTTTACTTGGTTCGTTGTGTTATTTTGTCTGGTGGAATATTTAGTAACAATCTTTAATGAATTGATCAAGTAATATAAGGTGGTTGTGGAGCATGATAAAGTATGTCTTAGACAATCTTAAGGAGCAACGTCATGTTATCCACAAAATTCCTTTTGAGTTACGAAGCTGGGTAATACCCATCTTAGATGCCCATGCATCACCACGTGCAAAGTTGGGATTTTAACCACTACAATCTTTTGGTTGGGGCCAAATTCATACTAAATGGGTGGTACCATACTAAATGGATAGTTGCTGAAGATGATACGCTATAGGCTTGTATTTTATATTGCTTAGTTTACTAGTTTATTTTTTTTTTTTTAATTATAAATGTAACTCTACATGTACAACTACCTTTGTGGTGACATTTGTGTGATACATTTAAGGCATCAAAAGATTCAAAACCAGTGTATTCTAGTTCGACTTTGTAAAACAAATGACCAAAAGGCTTTGTTTGGTCTTGTTAAAAAGGATTAACTTTGATCTTACTATTGCAGCTCTAGGGATCTTTTGAACTTGAAGACCAGTTAAACTGAAATGTCGTTTTAGAAACTTGATAGTGTAAACTTTCTAGTTGTATGTATCTAATATAATAGTACATAGATTTCGTAATTCCCAGAGCAGTAATATAAAAAAGGAAGAAGTAATACCTCTTGATCACCCATTGCTCTAACAATGAATAACATTAATTATTCTTCTTGCTAACCTACTGTTTGATATGAAAATGTATAATTTCTTCATTTTTTTAACATGTTAATGCCGCAACATCTCTTAGATAACAAAGTCTAATCAATGTCGATTGGTATAGATGATGACCTAAGAAGTTTCAGTTCATTAGTTGGCTCTGCTCTGCTCAACTAAAACAATAAGCTTCTTTTACAACAAAATTCCTACGTAGTTTAAATTTTTGCCGAGAAGTAATTGGTTCATACTTCTTAGTTGCCATTTGAGGTGGTGAATTAAGATAAATCGACTTTTCTTATGGCTTCTTTTGTATTTGATTCTTGTTTTAAGGATCTGGTAGAGTTTCAAAATTTCCAAATGTTTTTGAGGACTGAATTTTTCTTCTTGCTTGGAGGTTTGTTATTATGGACAGCACTATCACTGTTTTGCCTACCGTCGGGATTATGAACAGTGGGTCATGTATGATGACCAAACCGTGAAGGTAGAACTACTTAAACTTGGTTCATTTTTTATGTCTTTCTCTGTTCACTAGTTTAAAAAAGTAGTTATTTCAGGTAATTGGCGGCTGGAATGACGTTATTGCCATGTGCGAAAGAGGCCATCTCCAACCCCAGGTCCTTTTCTTCGAGTCTGAGAATTGAGTCAACCCGAAGAATTTGTCACTTGACCTCGGTGGGTGCTTTCAATGAGTTACTTTTGCTACGATAACCATCTCGACGACATTACAGCGAAATTCGTGTTTTGAGAAGTGAGATTAATCCGCTGGTTCAGTTTTGCTCCTTTCTCGAGGGTTCTTCGACTGTGGTGCGACAGAAAAACTATTTCACGAAGGTCAGTCTAGCAACTGAAAGTAACTTGTTTTTTTGTTTTTATGAAATAAATAACATCAAGGGGCATATTCACAAACTACACATGCGGTTAGGTAATTAACCCTTACGCAAGACTTGCGGATACATTTTTGAAGATAAGGCGATACTTTCGGCATAAATTATGCCGAAAAGAAGAGGGAAAGCTTGCAGCATATAGTTCTTGTATTTGACCGGAGCTAGTTTAGTCTAAACCCGATATTGATCCTGGGTTTTGTACAGCATTATGTAGCTCCGGCCGAGCTAGGCTTAAGACGACACCGATGAAAATGGTTGTGACTATAGGGCATTCACTTTTTTGAAATTAAAGGTTCGCTAGTCCTGCTGTTGCTAAAATTTGTTTTTAAACCAGTATTTGTGACAATTGTGGATTTTAATTGGATTTTGACATGCATTATTAAGGCCTTGGTTTTTATTTTTTATTTTTTTTCAAAATATTTTGGCTGGTGGATGTGTAGCTCCAATATACACAAGCATATGGTGGAAAAA
Source organism: Xerophyta viscosa (assembly GCA_002076135.1). Lineage (NCBI taxonomy): Eukaryota > Viridiplantae > Streptophyta > Magnoliopsida > Pandanales > Velloziaceae > Xerophyta > Xerophyta viscosa. Next base: position 1,625,188 of record MJHO01000027.1, on the reverse strand, counting down.
TCTATCTGACCAATGATGAAGTTTCTTCTCAGTTCATTTTATATTGATATGCAGTAGAATTACTCTGTTAATGTTTCTTTTTTTTTTTTTTTTTTTTTTTTTTGTTTTTTTTAGAGAGATTGATATAGGGTGAACCCGTTTCGTACCAAGCTCATTTTGTGAGCCTGTAGAATGGTAAACCATCGAGTGGTACCGATATAAGTTCCAAATTTATTTGATAAGTTTGTTGGGGGTGTTCAATACACTATCATACACTATTTGTTTAGCTTTTATAGAATTGCTACAATATCTTATTATCCTTCATTTCTTTGTTGCTTTGTTTTGATATGTCTGCCCAATGCCCTTTCCATTTGAAGGATTTTTTGGGAACTTACGTCGGTGCCGTATCTGGGATTATGTGTTACGCCGGTCGCATAAAAATCAGTCGGTGATCGGTAGAATTTTTTCACAATAACTAAAAAAATATTGAGGTTAAAGAGGTGATATCCTATTTTAGCTCATCTTCTTTGAACTCTCCTTGCTGTCAACTTGTATGTGAAGTCTGGGTAATTAAGACACTCTTTAGATAATTTGGATGCATGTCTTTCTTTTTTCTTTTTTCCTTTTGGCCAAGAGAACTTAGGGGACTTGGATTGAAAATATAATGAAAAAATTTTGTCAGTCCATTTTGTGCAATCATTATAACATATAAATGTAATGGTGGCATCGATCTATGTTCTAACATAGAAGTTTCTATATTTCGATATGAACAGTCTCTAAATCAAATTCTGTGATTTTGTAAACATAATAACATTGTTAGTAGTACGATTACTTCTTGTACGCTTACGTACAAGCAGCTGCGCCTGGCGACTTGCGGGTTCTAACCTCACTGGAAGATCGGCGATGGCTGGTTTGGGTTACCTAGCTCATCTCCAAGACGACCAAGCGGCGGTGGTGAAGTGTCTCCACCGCCACCACTTGCCAGCAGCCACCGTTCGTTTCTCGATAAGATAGTAATCTTGTCCTCTCTCCCACCCCGATCTCCTCCGTCTACTTCACATCTCTTCTACTTGGAAAAGAGCGTGGTTCGAGTACTGGCCGCCTTAAGCCTTAATCTTTCCAAAGTGAAGAAAATAAATAAATAAATGAATATAATTAATGGAAATTTGTACCGTAGTCCGAGGCAATAATTTATGTCGTATTGCAGTCCACTTTTTAAACATAAAAGTTGCATTTAGCTCCTTTTACGGAAGGTGTCAAAAATTATTAAGAATGTGTTAAAAGTTATCAGAAGGATGTTAATGTATTATTTTTTAATATAAGAGTTAAAAATTAACATAATGGTGTCAGAGATTTACTAAAATGTGTCAAGCTGTAAGGTGCCGGATGTGTATTAGAAGTGTAAAAATACATTAAAATGTATTAAAATATGTTAAAGGACTAAAGTGTAAAATTTTTTTGAGAGAATTAATTGATGTTAAAATTTTATGGAGGAATACACTGCAATTGTCCGTTTAATTAGTGCACCCAACTATTAGAAAATAGTTGCTAAAACATGGGAGCTTTTTCTTCTTTCTATAAGTCACTAGTGTAAAGTCAATATACCTGCGGGAATATTGAGAATTTAGACTATTTAGTCAACTAATTTTTCTAAAAGTAATTTGAAAAAATAATGTATTTGGACTTTAACACCAAAAAAAGATGAAAAGAATAATGCATCTGCTTCCACTTATAAAATTTAAAAAAAAAAATAAAAAAGCCACACCACCAAAACTTTCCCCAAAAGTTCACCGAATGTTTCGTTCAGCGAATGTTTCGTTCAGCGAATGTTCCCCAAAAGTTCCCCAAAAAACATCTGCTTCTTAATCAGCGAATGTTTCGTTCCTCCTCTCTCGTCAGACCGAGAGGGCGGCATCGTCAGACCGAGAGGGCAGCATCGCTTTTGGGTGGATATTTGGGAGGTCTCGGAAATTAGGTTCGTCATAGGGACGGAATATCCAAATTGCGATGTAACAATCATTTATGAAATATAGATGTTGGAGATAGTGAAGAGAGATGCATCATTCTTTACGTCCTCCGTCGCCACCGACGATTTTTTTTTTTTTTTTTTTTTTTTTTTTTTTTTTTTTTTTGAGATAGCGATGTGAAACTTCTTTCCGGATCTCCGCTAACTTGCGGGTCATGATTTTCTACGAGCACCTATAGGATCATTTTGGATCCAGGTGTCCGCAGGAGAGTAAAACTCCGGCCTGGCGTCCGCCCCCGGACCAGACATAGAATACTGGGAGTTATCCAGCCACCAGTTTTTCCACAGCTGCTGCAAACACGCGACCGCAGGCACATTCCCATTACAGGCACCCGCAGGGCTGGAACCCGGGCGCTCGCTTCCTGAGGCAAGCGTCCCGGCCGAGTGACCTGCGGGCGGGAGGCCCACCGCCGCCTGCTCAACCTGACGGATCTCTTTTTGGGCGATCGGGGAACCGATGGAAAGAGAGTGATTCCCGGTCTGGGCAAAACTATTGGGAAAGACCTCTTCCATGAAACCAAATGGATTGTTATATATCATTTGTACGGCGCATGCATCGTCTTGTGCCGATGTTACCGTACAAGAGGCTTCGGATAGTCTAGAGTTCGAATATTGCCCCCTGCGGAATACAATATATGAGTGACGTAGCAATTTTTTTCAAGAAATAAATATGAAGTAGAATAATGAAAAATTGTACTGTAATTTCTACATTAAATTTTAATATCACTTCACTCCATACTTACTAATAAAATTTACTACGATCCTTCACATTAATTATTTTTTACACTGCAGTAATTCATTTCAATTATTTTTTATGTTACTTTTAGTTCGTAAAAGAATTATTTAGAGGTATTTTTGAAAAAAAAAAAAATTTAATATAAAAATTGTAAATTTTGATTAGATCTGTAATTTTTATTTTGAAAGTTTTTATAAAATAATATTTCTAAATATGTGTTTTGAGGCTCCAACTTTCATGTTACAGTTTTAAGTTGTTTTGATTTTTGAAGTTTTTTTTTGCTATTTTTTGATACCTCAAAATAATTAATTAAAAATATTTTTTAAAAAAATTTCACTATAAAAACCGTAAATCTCATCAAAATTTATAACATTCATATTGAAAATTTTTCTAAAATTTATTTCTAATTTTGAGATGTTAAAAATAGATAAATCTAACTGCAATTGAAACATAGCTTGAATCCAAATATAATAAAACTTAAGTTTTTAGACCCAATTACAACTCCAACTTAGAATAATGGTATGTAGTCCACTTCAAGAATCATCAGCAAGGTTTCAAACACGCAGCTTAATGTTTAAAAAATAAATAAATAAAATAGAAAACAAAATTGGCACTTACATATCGGCCATGGGACTGAGTGCTACAAATCAGTCCTTTATTTGTAACATGCTATTGGTCTTTCGCTAAAACACACATTTATAAATATTTTTTTAATAAAAATTAATACAAAAAATCATAGATCATATCAAGATTACTTTTTTGTAATTAAAATTTTTCTAAAAGATATTTTTTTTAATTAATATTTTGAATATCCAAAAATTTTAACTGATTAATATATTAGTTTTTTAAACCTATTAATATTTTAAAACATCAAACTATCTATTTAGTAATATTTTTAAAACATTGTAAATAAAAATTATAAATCACATCAAATTAATTTTTTATATTTAAAACTTTTCTTAAAAAAATATTATGACGGTATGAATTGTAAATATTTAAAAATAGAATTTGGTTTGCCATAATATTTTTCGATTTTAGAGACCGATATGGTATTTATTCAAAACAAAAATAGTTGGACTAATTGTCAAGGTCTCAAAGATTGTCTCACAGTTTCTCCCAATCAATCGAGTACTTTCATTTACTACTTAATATCAAAGGTTTCAAATTGTGCAGTTATTTTGGGAGAACTATTGGGAGCTATGCAATATATAATGAATAACTACAAATTTAGCCCCCATTTTTAAATATTTTTCAAACCAGCCCTCCTTTTAATCTATTCAAATCAGCTCCTATTTTGCTGACTCGATGTTAGTAGGGGCTGCTGTTAAAAAAAAGGAGTTGATTTGGTATATTTTTGAAAAGCAGGGGCGGATATGTCAAAACACTTTTATATAAAGATTAGGCATAGACAAGAGATTAAGTCTAACCTTGAGCTATAAGCTTCCCCTTGAAAGCAAGGCTCTTGAATCTCAACAATGCTGGGCTCCCCTTTAAGAGCTTGTCCAACTCCTATACTCCCGCGATTCGACGATGTGGTCCCCATCGGCTCCACCGTCAGGCCATCGTTGGCGTACGCGTAATTTCCTTTACAAGTAAAATAGAAAAAAGTTAGTGATGCGGAGAAATGTAGTCTTCTAACGCGTAATTTTCATCTTAATATGACTCGGCTCTATTTTGGAAAGACGGGTCCTATCATGATTTTAGAGTTTTTAATTTATTTTAAAGGTAAAGTTAGAGCTATATTTAGAGGCGCCTAGCGCATACGTATATGCTTTCTTTTGAACTACGACTTTGGCTTTTTATTAGAATTTTTGATAATTTTCAAGAAACTTTAAATTACAAGTTATAGAGCTCGATTTAATCGAACACTTTTTAATTAATCACCATAGTAAAAAAATATTTCTTTTATCGGCTAGAAAGCCTGTTTCATAATTACATCATATTAAGATTTTCGGTACCGTACCGCGTCTAGTTTCGTTGAATTTAAAACTCAAGACGCGATGACTTGTGCTTATAATAAGTTGTTAGTTTTATTTCATTAAAATTATAAAAATAAATAAAAATAAATTTAAAAATGAAAAAGAAAAATATCAAATGCATCCCCAACCTTGATTGCCCCCAACAAGACAAGGTGAAAGGCAATGAAAGTAGCGACGGTGGTTGGATGGTTCTTCTTCTTCTCAAAGTTTATAATATCGAAAAACATATAGTTCGGCCTTTTTTAATATTTTAAACTATTTTTAAAATATATTTTTCAAAAATTTTTACTAATTAGCGGATTAGTTTAGCAATTACATTGCAATGCAAAAACAAGAGAGCAGACGGGAAAAAATATAAATATAAATATATATATATTTAAAAAAGAAGAAGAAGAAGAAGAAGAAGAAGAGGAGGAAGAAAACCATACCAAGTGAGGAGTCGTTGGAAGCGGCGACGAGGAATCGATTAATATCTTCGAGCTCGTCGAGTTGCTGGCGGAGATGAGCATACAACGATCTGATGATCCCCAGGCAACCCTCGACGGGGAACTGGGCGCGGACGTCGGACTCGTAGATGATGGAGCGCATGCACACCGCGTGCTCCGACGGGTCCACGCGGTCCAGGATCTTGAGCATGTTGCCGACGCCGAACAAACTGTGAGCGTTCTGAAACCTCACCGGATCGTTCGCCGGAAAGAACGGCGCCAGCCGGCAGTCGGCGTCGCATTTGCGGCGCTGGTGCTTGCACGCGGCGCAGGCTTTCCTCCCGCCGGCGTTCGTCGACGTCGACATCGAATGGGTTAGTGCTACGATAATCAGGAGGAACCTAACTCGTATTAGAGATAAGATTAGAGATTATATTAGAGATTATATACTCCCATGCAAGTTTCTCTGCTGCTGTAGATAGATAGATATATCATATCTGGATACCTGGAGAGATATATATATATAGTTCTTAGGGTTTCTGGAGGGCAAATAACAGAGAGCTAAGAGATCTTAGGGTTTCTAGGGAAGTATGAAAAAAAGTCAAACTTTTTAAACGACTGTGACCTATCAATTCGGGCCGGCGCAGCCCAGCACAAAAAATTATATATTATTCAGTAAAAAAAAAAATTTAAACTTTTTATTTTTTTTAAAGAAAATTGATATTATATTATTAGGTAACACCCATGCATGCCTAAAACCACTTTATTAGATATAGTTGTTTCATGTCACGTGACATTTTTAATAAAAATTAGGTAAATAATGTAATAGTTACTCCTACTATGATAAGAGAGCCGATCCCACTATTTCGACTGTATAGAATTACTATACAGTCGAGCTGATGAACGTATATTAACAGATGTTTTTAAAAAAAAAAATTTAATATAAAAATTATAGATATTATTACGATTTACAATTTTAATGTTGAATTTTTTTTCAAAAAATATTTTCAAAAGGTGTTTTGGGCTTTTAAAACTTAACGGATTCTGGAACATAAAAATATCTATTTAGAAGTACTTTTGGAAAAAACTTCCAAAATAAAAATTATAATTTTTATCAAAATTTACAACTTTAATGTTGAAATTTTTTTTAAAAAATATCCGTAGATGTGCGTTAATCAGTTCGACTACATGGTACTCCCATGCAGTCGAGCTGATATGATTAAATCACCTACAATAAAGATATCTGATAAATAAAAAATACTATTTTAGTAAAAGTAATAATTTAATTATGTGAGACATGAAACAATTAGTGTATTATGATATGTAGTGAAAATTGTCTCAAATAAAAGTGTAGTTTTGAAGAAAAATGATAATATATAAAAGTACAAAGTCTATAGAGTATGAATGGTTGGTTCCCTAAAATTAATGAAAACATATTATCTCTTCGAAACTACTCATAAAATAACATTTTGAATAATGACTAAAATTTAATTAACTAAATAATATGAGTACAATTTAATTGGAACATAATATTTCTTAAAAAGTACTTATAAAATACTATTTTAAATAATACGAGTAAAATTTAATTTAACTAACATTTTTACATATTCTTTTTTTAATTTCACTTAATAAATATATTTTCAAAAATAATTATCTCCCAAAATATCCATAAATATAATTAATGACACTCCGCCCAGAAAACCCTAGTTTTTTGCATAATAAATAATAATAATAATTGAAGTACACATCAGAATTTCCATATTCAAGATACTTCATTGCAATGCTCATGCATCAAGTCCCAAATTATACATGTCAATATAGACTACTATCCTCATGGAATATCATATTTGACAATTTTGCCCTCTAAATATTTCAAAAATGGGAGCAGCATTTTCAATAATTTCAAATTTCTTTTTTTTTTTTTAATAACCTGGTTATACAGATTCAGCAGTACAAACCTTAACTTTCTGATTAAAGCAACAAACAAAAATTAGCTGCACCATCAAATGATTCAAATATGTTGCTGAATTTTCAGCCAACCAGAGAACTTCGGACTGCTGCAACGATAGTCGGCAGCTCCCGAAACAAATAATTCCGCGGCAGCACTGTCTGCGCGCATATTTGGATACTAGACATCGCGAGCTCCAGCTTTACTATACTTTCCAACATAAGCCTGCAATAACCGAGGATTTTAGTCCGTATATTTAAAATGACAATTTAAATGCATAGAAAAAACTACTCACCCCCAACAAACTACCCAACAAATCACACACAATCAATTTCCACCACACGTGCCTCGTGATCCGCACAAGTTCCCTCCTGATCCGCAAAAAATATCAAAATTACAGAGCCTTTGCTACGAACCTCAAGCAACCATACAAGAAACCACACATGCTGACGTGACACAATCAAGATCACACATCACGATGGGCATATGTATAATTTTAATTTTTCTTGCGGATCACGAGAAAATTGTGCGGATCACGAGACATATGTGTGGTGGAGATTGGTTGTGTGGTTTATTGGGTAGTTTGTTGGGGGTGAGTAGTTTTTTCCAAATTACAGATATACCCATCATGATGTGTGGTCCTGATTATACCAGGTCAGCATATGTGGTTTCTTGGGAGTACATAGTAAAGCATCTATGGCAAGGAATTTCGATGAACAAAAAGTAATTAATTCGTGTTACTACCTCCACAAGCTTCGTAAGCTTTGCTCGGGATGAAGATAGATACTGGTTAACCGATTCAATGCTATCGGGTATTTGATGGGGTTGCTAACGCGCGGAAGACCTTCTCGACGGCTTTCTTGATCACCAGCTTGTGAGCATCCTTGCTCAGCTGACCACCCCGCCAGAACGGTTTTACCAAATCCTTTATGTAATCCACCAGAACAGCACGGAAAATCCTCACCGCTTTCGATTCCATACTGTGCCCGCCCACGCTGAGATTTGACCCTCTCTCTTCCTTTGAGATACTATTACTCCCATCGACTTTGGGACGCCTGATCGTAGCAGCAGTACCGGACGATGCATCTTCAGATGCGTCTGCGGGTATCCCGTCATCGGCCCGGAAAAAAGAATTATGTATTGGGATATTTTTCTCCTCCTGGTATATACTGGTATTTATTTGCTGCTTTCTCAAGCTAGAGAAACCGGGACATTAGAAATTCTAGAAGTTCCAGCTACTGCGATTTTCGGGTCAAAGCTATCAAGCAGAGGATCATATTGACTTTCAGAGACGATATCTTAGCGGATAGGGATAAAAATGACGATCGAAATGGTTGGGATGGTTCCCATGAATCCGGCTTAAAATGCATCCTCAGCGAAGTAGAAGGTGAAAGATCTTCTAGAACATTATTTTTTGCAGCATTTGTAGATGGCGGATAGTGCGAAAAAGAATATAGGATTCCAGGAAATGTTGCTCCGCCGTGCGGTCTCGTTTCGTCTGCATATAAATTAGGGCTGAAACTTGTCCGACAGGGATGACTTTCATCTAATTCATAAAGAGGTCCAAATTTCTCCTTGAATATAGGATTTTCAGGCGTCCTTGATAATTCTCCTCGGACCAATAATTTGTTATACTCATTTATGGAAGGACTAGAAACTCTATCATCACCACCGTATGTCCGCACAAGGGCTTTCTGAATAAGTTTTGAATTTGTATGGCCTCCGGTAGTTGGAAATACGAGTTCATCAATGGAAGCCGATGATCGAGGTCTTTCAATTTCTCGTTTTGAACCTAAAATGGAAGTTGAATAAGCCAGAGACCGCCATGCCTAATCTAAATAATACCCATCCATGAAGGATCTATAAGTACCTTCATCATCAAGCAACTGGCTTCTCTTGCGAGGACTGGAAAGGTCTCCTTCGATCTGCTCACGAATACCAACAACCCCATCTTTCAGGTGAAGAAATCTACAGGAATTCCCCTTGATGCACCAGCCTTTAGCAAAATAGACACACACCATCGAAGACCCCTCGTCTCTATTATCACAGTTCGCTACAGGAGTTTGACTTCTAGGCCTCTTCTTCGAGGTTTCCATACTGAAATGCAGCTCATTAGGATAATCTATAAAGTGAAATATTCCTAAATGGACAACTTTTTTAAAAAAAAATTAAATTAAATTAAATTTAAAAAAAAAAACTAGTAGTATCAGCAGCTCTCTAAATAACTTAATACAAACGCCACACCTGGCAATTAGAAAATGCTCGGGAGGATGCGGCCGCATAGTGAAGTTTGAACTGGACTCCTCTTCAACTCCATTTAAGGGTATTGAAACCTTATTATCAAGTAACAATCAGATCCTTTATGAGAAATATGATCGCCACAAGCCTCTTCAAAGGGCTCTTTCCGGCATAAATTAAACAAGACTCGCCTTGTTCAGAAGGTTTCTCAATAAATCTGGCATCGGTACCATCTATTTCCGAGATCTTATTCATAAGCCCCTGCAGTTCACCTGATGGATTCATGGGTGGCTTTCAAAATCACTTCTAAACAAATAAAAGAAAGTAGAAATTAATAATGTAAGGGTTCATAGAATGCATAATTATCATGCTCATTTAACTTTATAATAAGCATTTTTTGCAGGAAATGTGACCAAGGAGAATTAAACCAAATGGTTTAGGCACCACATCATGTGAAGTGAAAAATAAAATCCTTTAAAAGGAATCTACACTCTAAGGTTCCTAGCTACTGATTTGATAGTGGTGTATACAGCAATATATTATTAAGCATTCACGAAATCGAACACATAATTTTTTTTTTTAAAATATGTCTAAGCAACAACTATAAACATGTGCTCAAAAAGGAGAACTAACATTAACTAGGCTATGATAGGAAATACTTCTGCGTCCACTAAACTGATGATGAAAACGGAAACCGCAAAAAAACCGGTTAGTTAATATGTCTATTTATAGTTAAAAATTAGTTAAACAACTTTTACTGTATGTTTGGAAGAGGAGAAAGGGAAGGGAAAGAAATACGGTGGAAAGAAAATGGTGGGAAAAAAAATATTTCCCACGTTTGGGAAGGAGGGGAAAGGAATTGGGTGGGGGTGGGGCGGAGAAAATTTTCCTTGGGCCCACCAATTTTCATTCTCTCCAAAACGGACAGAAAAGAGAGAGAGAGAGATGGGGAAAGCACTCTGCCACCAGCTCCGACAAATTTTCATTCTCTCGACAGCTGCGATGCTCCGCCACCAGCTGCCGACGCACGGACGCTGCCGCCATAACCGGCAATGAGCTGTCCGCCGCAGCCGTCATAATCATCAGCGCATTGTCTAACGCACAGAATCTGTCCCACTCCCTATCCCGAGGCTATGAAGCTCGTCGCCGCCGCTAAATCCCGAGGCTATGAGGTTCGCCTTCCAGATCTCCCCACCAGCTTTTGTCACCTCCGTCGTTGCCCCGTTGGTCTTCGTCAACTCCGCCCTAATAAATATCTCGCCCAGCGGCGAAATCAGAAGCCGGAGACAGAGCAATCACTAGGAGGAAGTTCAATTGGCTGGAAAAAAGCTGGCCTGGAGAGAGGCGTCGCTGAAACGGGCAAAGAGATTGATTTGGATAGAGGATTGCAACTTCAAAGCTAACTGGGCTCTGACATTTATTTTTTTCTACTATATTAAATTATACTATTTCACTTTCTTTCCCTTCATCATCCAAACACAAAGAGGGAAAACAATTCCATCCTAGTTTCTTTCCCTCATTTTCATTCCTTCCTAATATATATTTCCTTCCCTCGCAATTCCTTCCTCTCATCCAACTCATGTCCATGATATATCCTTCAACGCGTTTGATCATTATGCAGGAACTCTCAATGTGTTCTCAAAAACACTATAACTAACGCCAACTAGGCTATGATAGGAAAAAATCCTGAATCCACGAATTAATGACAGCCATAAAAACTACAGAAACGTTAAGTGGATACGTCAGTATGCCTATGAAAGTTAGAAGTATGCCTGTGCTCAGAGAGAGATAGGGAAAAAAAATACCACTAACATTAAGTAGGTGTAAGCTATGATAGGAAAGAACTCTACTTCCACCAGTCAAAGAAAGACATGAAAATTTGGAAAAAAATAAAAAAATAAATAAATAATAAAGAACAGTTGCTTAATATGTCTGTATAGAGTTAAAAGTAGTAAAACCACAATATATGTAGAGAATATTGCAACACATGAAAAAAAAATCTTTACAGTGACATTAATCTGCATGCAATAACTCTCAGCATGTGCTAATAAACAAGACCAAAATAACTAGGCTTAGTAGGCTATGATTTACGAAGAAATTCTATCTCCACCGATTACAAAAGAAACTTAAACAGTTGCCAAATATGCCTATGAAAGAACAATACATGTCTAGTACTTGAGAACACGAGAATGATGATTCGTTTAAAAAGTGGCTCTAATCTTTATTCAACAGCTCTCAATTTGTGCTCGCTAACCAGATCTAAAATTACTACTTACTAGGCTACAGGAGAAACAATTCCGCCTCCACAGTTACTTAAAATTCCTATTTAGCTTTGAAAGTGGCAAAACCATAATAGGTTCAACACGTGAATGATTCTATGTTTTTTTTTTTTTTTGAGATTATCGTGGAGAAACTCTGTATAACATGTCCACTTTTCTTCAACCCTCGTAACAGACAAATCCATGAGTCGCACCAGAAGCATGCAACTCTCAATTGGCATTAGAAAAATAGAACTAACTTAACTAGGCTATGTCCGACCTCCACCAGTTAACAACAGACATGAAAACTGCACAAAACTTAATCTGTTACTTAATACGCTATTAGAGCTAAAAGTAGAAAAAACCGGCTCGTGAACGCAGATAGTGAAACAAACATCCTAAAACGCATGATCTTCGTACTTGTCCTCATCCCGATTTTGGCGCTTGCTTTTCTTCTTTATGAACCTGATAATTCATATGTTTCCCTAACAGTGAGATTTTCTCGACTTCAACTTTTCGGGCATAATTAAAATAATATATTAGTTAGTAAACATTATATGCCTATTATAAATACTTTTGAAGGAAAAGAAAAACAAACCATGAGCCTGTTCCTCATCCTTCTTCTGAGGGATCACGTTGGGATGCTCAAACATTCCACACTGGCCGCCATTTTTCTTGTCTTCTCCGAGTCTCCTCTCATCGTCATCCGGCTCATCTATCTCCATATCTACATCCTCTGCTTCCTCGTCCCATGCTACTTCCCCAACAACTTCCACTTCTTTTTCCACAATTTTCTCAACTTCGTCCGCTAGGCCATCGCTCTCATTACCTTCCTCCACCTCCTCTACTTCCTCCTCCACTTCCACCACTTCTTCCGCTTCCTCCTCCACTTCTTCTACTTCCTCTTCTTCGATTTCTTCTACTTCCTCAACCTCCTCGACCTCCTCTTCTTCCTCAATTTCCTCCTCATCAACTTCTTCTTCTTCTTCTTCTGGTTCTTCTTCTTCTTCTAATTCTTGTTGTTCTTCTTCGATGCTTTCCTCTTCGACGAGCTCCTCGTCGTCGGAGACGGAATCGAACCCGTCAGAAAGAGAGGAAACCATGGCGACGATGACTACGTCGCCGACGGAAACGAGGTGGTGATACAGGTAGCGCAAGAAATCTGAAACCCTTGTTTTCTTTTTCGATGTCACAAATGCCTTACTCCTTTCCCCTTTTCTGTAACTTCTCCGGTCTCCGTCTTCCTGCAGTGATTAGTTTTGCCCTAAATTAGGAGGAGAAGAGAATTAAATAAATTTTCTGCTTTTTGAAATAACGTACCTCCTAATATACCAATTTTTTATATTTATAAAAATATAATTCTTTAATAATGATGTGTTAATTTATAGTGGATCGAAATTGTAGTCAAAATAAAATTTTAATCTGATATATGCTCCGAGCTATGAATAAAATATCGGCATTCTATCCGATCATTACATTAGCAAATTCCGATTGAAAACTTAAAATTTTTTTCATGGCTATTTATAGAATTTAAATCTACGAGGAGTGCTTTATAAATTACATACCACACTATTAGACCTATGTTTGTTTCCACATAATTAATACATAATAATTGATTTTTTTCCACATATTTTTTCCAAACGAATTTAATTCAAATGCTACCTTTTACATTGTCCTAGAAATGTTTTAGCCACCAGAAGATGGTGCTAATTTTATTAAAAATCATGATTAGTTTGGTCAAAATTTGTCCAATCTACTTTAATTCCGAATAAATAAAGTGAACCAGATATACTGTACTGTGCCGTCCTATTCTTTGGTGCCTAAGGAGCCGGTTCCCCTGGTGCGAACGCACCAGGGTGTAGGGAATTCGGCGGCCGCGATTGTGCCACGTCAGCGATTACAGATCACGAAACATTAGATAAAATTTTCGTTCGCTTATTTGATCTAATTCAAGGTGTTTTCAGAAAAAATTTTGAACTACAAAATTGTAGATTTTAATGTGATCTATAACTTTGTAGTTGAAATTTTTTTCAAAAAATACCAAACAGTATGCCAAAAAGATAATTATAGTTATATTTATCTTTTTAGTATACCGTTTGGTATTTTTTGAAAAAAATTTAAATTATAAAGTTGTAAATCACATCAAAATCTATAACTTTGTAGTTCAAAGTTTTTCCTGAAAATATTTAGAATTAGGTTAAATAAGCGAACGAAAATTTTATCTGATATTTCGTGATCCGTAATCGTTGACGTGGCATGATGAAGCTCTAGCTAGCCGTTATTCCATCGCATCCAAATCAATCATGATTTGGATCGGTGAACACCCCTCGGTGAGAGAGAGAGAGAGAGAGAGAGAGAGAATGGCGGACCACAATAAGACCCTACGCGGTATGCACGAATTGGGTTGGGCCGTTAAGGACTTGGTTACGTAATTGGGACCAATTTAATCGTTTTTTGGTCCGGTCTATAATCTTTTCAATTTTAGATCAAACTGGACCAAACAGCGATGAACAGGTATGTCTAAGACCACGGTCCGGTACAATTTTTTAGTTGGAACGATATATAAACACCCTTACTCGAAGGGTTGTCACAAGCAAAAGCAAACAAAAATTGACGATTCCCGTTCGAGGCCACTTTTCGAAACCCAATGCTACAAGCAAGCTTTTTAAGGAATTTCTTATTTACCATTTTTTCAGTCATTAAAATCCAACTCGAATTTAATTTATATTTAATAAATGATCCAAAAATAGCTCGTGATAATTGTGTGTTTAAATTGCCAAGCTTTTCCAAACATGCTAAGCCTTAAAAGCTTACTAAATCAGTGTTCCATTATAGATTCATTTAATATTTTTTATTAAATGATCTGACTTAATTTATTCAAAATCTGATAGATCGAATTAAAAGTAATTAACAAAAAATGTAATAACTTATTAATAAAGAAGATATGGAAAGAAATAACTAAATTATTACCAAAAAAGTAATAATTAAAATTGTTAGACATTTTAAAATCTGAATTATATAATTTTAATAAATTAAATTTAGTTATTTAATAAAAAATATTAGATAAATTTGCCACCCTGAATAGTGTGAAAAATCAAAAATAGTCAAAGCAGAATAGGATTCGGCGGAAAACAGACTTCCTTCTCGATTCCTCCCTAACCAATTAAATTCCCTCGTCTTCTTTCCTTTTCCTTCCCGAATCTGCTAACTTCAGCCGGAAGCAAATTTCCCACTTCCTCCATCCATCTCCCTATAAATAGCTCTATAACTCACCGCTTTATTATGGCCTTCTACTCCAAGAGCGACTTCTAAAATCTTGATTGATTTGAGTTTCTGAAAGAAGAGATAGAGAGATTGTGGTTTTTGGTTCTTTTGGTTTTGGAGACAGCAAGATGAGTGATCCGAAGTACGCTTATCCTTACCCAGCTCAAGGTAATTTCATTCCGCATGAGTTGCTTTCATTTCAGCTCTCTTGATGATCAGGAGTTTTGGGAATGGAATCTGTGTTTGGTTTGCTGAATACTTGTTTTTCTGATTTTGTTTCGTGTTTTCGTTTGATTTGCATGTGGAAGTAATTTTTGTTGAATTAATAATTCGTGGAAGTTTGTCTTGCGTTTCTTGATTTTGGTGTTATTCTCGAACTAATCAGTGTCAAAGTAATTTGATCTGACTTCGTCATGCTTGATCATGCGATTTTGCTTCCGTCTATAAGCACTGGTTCATAGAATTTGTTTGATTTGCTCTTTGGAAATGTTTTTTTGTTTTTAAAAATTTTCAGCTGGATTTTGCATACTAGAGCAAAGAGGCGGGGATCTTCTCTTTCTATGAACAGATCAATTTTGGTTGTCTGATGAATGATTCAGAGAAATCAATTTTTCTTGTGTTTAGCGTGATCTCTTTTCATATTACATTTCTTACAATTTCTCGTGGAATTATTATTGTGCCCGATTAAATTTAAATCCAAATTTAATTCCATCTTTCGACTGGTGTCTGAAGAAAATTCGTGCTTAATTTTGGTGCTTGTGATGCTTGCAGGTTACTACCAGGGCCCGCCGGTGATGGCGCCGCCGCAGTATCAGTACGGAGCTCCGCCGCCAAGAAGACAGACTGGCTTCCTTGAAGGATGGTATGCTATCTTCTCTCCCCAAACAAGCTTATAATTTTTGTTTTATTAGAAGTTTCGATGAATTACCGAGCAGTAGATGGGCGCGGATTTCTGATTCAGTCCGACAGCTCAAATTTCGTTCATCGCCAATGCACGATCTCGAAATTTTTTATAAAATTTTGTTTATTTATTTTAAATATTTTTTTTAAAAAAATTAAATTATAAAATTATATATTTTAATTTAATTTATAATATAATTTTTTTTTATAAAAATATTAAATAATATGTTTAAAAAATAATCTAAGCTTAAATTACAAAATTTGATCAAAGTGTGAACTACAAAAAAGAAAGAGACAGAATCTGGATTGGGAGGGTTTTAAGCTCCGGTATATCTAGTATGGCATTCTGTTAACCCCCTTTTAAGAACCTTATGATGATACTTGTTAAAAGAAAATGCTAGAGAATGCCCTACTTGCCGCCTATTAAATCTAGCCCGCCCTTCCTTTGCAAACGCGCCACGTCAAAGCAACGCGTTTTGAAAGGCTGAAATATAAGAGTGAAATTTTAGAGAACTGATATTCAATTATCCTATTTTCTTAATTGGACTGGCCCATGTTCGGTAGTGAGCTATGCTAGCCTAAATATTTAGGAATGTTACAGTAATATTTAGGAATAAAAAGTATAAGGGATAATGACGAAAACATCCATATCCTTCAAAATTTGTACAAATTCGCCTTTACTTTTTTCATAAAAGTTGATAAATCAATCCAAGATACATATTTAAAAATATTGTTTAAAAAAAATTTAAATAGCAAAAAAAATAAAGTTTGATTGCTCTCCAATTTTTGTAATTTAAAGTTTTTTAAAAAAAAAATACTAAATGGGTGTTTTTTAAACTCCAAAGTATTACTTGAGCCTAAAAATATTTATTTAGAATTTTTTTTGAAAAAAATTTTGAATACAAAAATTATGACGTACGTGAATATCTATTTTTCATATTCAATTTTTTTTTAAAAAAATACTCATATATATTTATATGTGTGTGTGTGTGTTGAAATAATTTTGTTAAAAAAAGCACGACTTTTTTGTCAACGTTTTTCAAAGCAGGAGTTTTTTTTTTTTTTTTTGACTAATCGCAGAATATAATTTTGCCAATATATGACATCAATTTAACTGTATATATTTGGGTGCAAAAGCAGTACAATGTTCTATCTTAGCATATAATAAACATGTGCTAATTTTATGTGTTGTATATATGAATTGCAGCTTGGCCGCTCTGTGCTGCTGCTGTCTGGTCGACGAATGCTGTTGCGATCCATCCGTCATATTTGTCAGCTAATTATCCCCCACTTCCCTCTGCCATTTTCCAGTTATTCTGATTGATGTTTCTGCTTCTATTCCCAGTAAATATATGCAAAAATATTATTAATATAAAATAATTCGAAAATAATTCGAACATTATTTTTCTGTATTTTGGGTGATTTATTGATTTCGAGATGCAGAAAAATATAATTCGGACTATTTTTGGATTAAATATTTACACCCAACAGTATTATACGTAATCTTAGTGCGTGTGTGTGTGTGTGTGAGAGAGAGAGAGAGAGAGTATATGTGGACTTCATTGTGACCAATTTCTAGTAGGATGTAAAGCATTTCAGATCTGTATAAGTAATAGTTAATCTTCTTCTTTATTTGCTTCGAGGAGTGCTGCTTTATTTTAAAAAGAAATTATTGTGAGTAAAATGATTTATTTTGTACGATCGTTAAAATAGACAAATTCCTCTACTTCGAGGGTTTTAGTTTTATAATTTGGTTAGTTTAAAATTATGTATTAATATAGAAAATAGATATTTTAATATCTTCGTAGTAATGTTTGCGGAATACGAATATGAGATTTTAACTTGTAGAAGATGTACATCGGTCTTTTCTGTCTTAGGCGTGAATCTTATATTTTTAAAATAAAAAAGTTTTGTTGATGATTATTGTGTTTTGTAACGGTCGCCTAGATCAATTTTTTTTAAAAAAAATTTTGCTCATAAACATTTTGATATATATATATATATATATATATATATATATATATATATATTATATATATATATATTCCAAAGGGTTTGCTTTTATCTTCGGGTCAAATTTTTGAATTTTTTTAAAGGTTTTTAAAAAAATATATTCGTTTTTTAAGGCATTCGTGTCGAAATTCAATTAATCTCAATTAATTTTAGGGGAAATTATGGATGGACCTCTTGACTTGGTAAAAATAATTTTTTAACCCCTTCAGATTTAGTTTTTAATAATCACTTCCTATTTTTAAGTTTTCTTATTTTTTAACCCTAATAACTAACTCAATTATTTTTCTGACGAAAATTAATGAGATTTTAATATTTTGAATCTTTTTCTTCAACGTTTTCTTTTCGCCGCGCCGTCTTTCATAGTCATCGTCCGCCGTGCCGTCTTCTACAGCCATCGCTATTGTAAATGTAATTTTTTTTTTTCATATTTTGTTCTTTTTTATTTGTTAGTCATCGTCCGCCGCGCCGTCTTCCGTAGTCAACATAATTATTTCATATTTTTCATATTTGCATCGCAGTGGTGGATAATAGAAACAGAAGTAGGAAGACAATGAGTTGCATCGTCGCGCCGGTCATCGAGTTGCATCCCTAAAATTAAGCCAAAAAATTAGTAAATGGTTAAGGGTATTAGT
Organism: Xerophyta viscosa; assembly: GCA_002076135.1. NCBI lineage: Eukaryota > Viridiplantae > Streptophyta > Magnoliopsida > Pandanales > Velloziaceae > Xerophyta > Xerophyta viscosa. The sequence continues at coordinate 1,606,790 of MJHO01000027.1, read as the reverse complement.
GTCAAATTAATATGTAGAAGGGTTAAAAAATAAGTAATTTGAAATTAAGGGGTTATTATTAAATATAAAAATCGGAAGGGCTAAAAAATAAGTTTTCTAAAAAATACGTACTTATTCATAATTTTTCGTTAATTTTATACGACACCAACTGCCACACCACGATTGCTGTGCCACGCTCAAAAATGGTATTATTTGTAATAAAAAATGAGTAGCTGCATAATTAAAAGGGATTTTCTCGAATTAGCCCCTTTTTTTTTCAAATCGGCCGAATCAATCTCAAAAAATACTTTTTTAAGAACTAATTCGACTGACCCTTGAAAAGAATGGGCTGATTTGAGATTATCCTTAATTAAAAAGCAGCATCTTTTCGAACTTGGTTCACAATTTACTCCAAATAAACTCATGCTTAAGTTGGACAATCATTTAGACGACAGTCAATCATATTATCCATTTAGCTATATTATCAACTATCAATTAACTTAAATTAGATATTAAAAGAAGATATATATATATATATATATATATATATATATATATATAATATGATAGTAATTGGACAGTATTGTATTTGACAAATAAATAAAACTGGATAAGCAGCTAAACTGACCAGGATAAATGTCGACGTACTAGGACAAACTAATCTTTCCAAATCTATCCAAACTTTACATCAATACAACAAGCAAAACACAAATTTACAAGTATATTAGTAATGAATCTCAAGAGACTGAAGTTAGATTATGTAAGATTAAAAGGCCTTCAATGCTGCTATTTTTGCTGGGAATTCATTTTGCTGTGCTCAGAATCGGGCTTGAGTGTCGTATCTCCGCTCATCAGTTCGTGCAACCCCTCTACCTTCACCTGCGTTCTCATGTTGTTGTATCCACTTCTGCACAGGAATCATCAACATGAGTTAAAACTGTCAATAATCTTAAAAAGAAAAAAAAGCAAATAAATTATATAAATTTTAGAGAAAGTTACTGTTCAGCCCTTAAAACGCCACGTCCGCGGAAAAACTGGTTTCGGGGGGGGGGGCTGATTCGAAACACCCCAAAAATAGGAGGGCTGAACAGTAAATTTCTTTAAATTATAATCAAACTTGGAGAGGGATCTTCTCTAGCGCGGAAGGCAACGGCTTGAAATGGAGGAAAATTATATAGATTAATAACCTTCCGTTTGAGAAAACAAAATTGGAGGAAAATCTTACTGTGCTTGAAGTTATGGCATTTGTACGAAAGGCGACGGTATGAAATGGATTATATAAATTAATAACCTTCCGTTTGAGAAAACAAAAATGGAGGAAAATTTTACTGTGCTTGAAGCTGTGGTATTTGTACGGAAGGCGACGGTATGAAATGGGAAAAATTATATAAATTAATAACTTCCATTTGGGAAAACAAAGTAGGAGGAAAATCTTACTGTGCTTGAAGCTGTGGCATTTGTAAGGAAGGCGACGGTATGAAATGGAGGAAAATTATATAAATTAATAACCTTCCGTTTGAGAAAACAAAAATGGAGGAAAATCTTATTGTGCTTGAAGTTGTGGCATTTGTACGGAAGGTGATGGTATGAAATGGAGGAAAATTATATAAATTAATAACCTTTCTTTTGAGAAAACAAAATAGGAGAAAAATCTTACTGTGCTTGAAGTTGTGGCATTTGTACGGAAAGCGACGGTTTGAAATGGAGGAAATTATATAAATTAATAATCTTCCATTTGAAAAAACAAAAATGGAGGAAAATCTTACTGTGTTTGAAGTTGTGGCATTTGTACGGAAAGCGACGGTATGAAATGGAGGAAAATTAATAATCTTCCATTTGAAAAAACAAAAATGGAGGAAAATCTTACTGTGCTTGAAGTTGTGGCATTTGTACGGAAGGAGACAGTTTGAAATGGAGGAAAATTATATAATTAATAACCTTCCATTTGAGAAAACAAAAATGGAGGAAAATCTTACTGTGCTTGAAGCTGTGGCATTTGTACGGAAGGCGACGGTTTAAAATGTTGCCCAGCTTGTGCAAGTTGATTAGCCACGGCTATTTGGTGTTGTCTCAGCTGCATTTGCTGTTTATTAAGACTGTTGTATGTGACATCGATAGGAGCGTCCACCAAATTCTCGGTTTTCACGTCTACCATCGGCTGATCTTTGTCGACCATCATAATAGATCCTTGAGGCGGTGTCGATTGCCGTCGTTGTTGTTGAAGTTTATTCCACTGCTGCTGTTGCTGAAAGGTTAAATTTTGAGCCTGCAGCATGCTCATCTGTGGATGCATTTGCCTTTGGAACTATCACATAATGCAAGAGTTAGATCTGCAGAACCGAAAAATGAAAAACAATGTGGAAAGGACCACATTTGTGATTCTTGTAGTCTTCCATGTTCATAGGTGTGTTAAATAAATAACATAGTTTAGTTTATCAAATTGCATGCCGGTCGGCACAATCTGCTCCGACAGCACGTGTCTGCTCCGGCAGTTATAGGCATAGTAGGAACTGGCATAGCGTGCTAAAAGATCTTTCATTTGAATTTTAAATTATTATTAATTTTTACTTTTGCTTTTTAAATTAACAACTAGCACGATTAGTACGACACCATTGGTACGGTTGGCAATGCGCCAGGATCTAAAGTTACCCAAACTCGGCTCTAAAAACTATGAATCGAATTAAATCTCGAATACGGTAACATAAGTTTTCCGCTCATGTTATCATATTTGAACAATCTGCCCCCTAGAACTCTAGTTTCGAGCAAATAGCCCCTAAGTTTTGAAGTTATTTCAAGGTACCCCAATCGTTGTTATTTATCATTCTTCCACTGTAGGTTTTGGGAGTTGTATTAATATGCCCCATCATTTCAGTTTTGAGGAAATTTCACATGATAAGTTGTTCCATATTATTACCCCATCCATTCAATCATCTGTGATTTTCATGACAATTCAAGATTAAAGATCCTTTTGTTTCCAAAATTTACTAGTATGAACCCCTAGTGATGGAAGACATTTCAATTGAATTTAACAAATAGTTGACTGGAGATGCCTCCTTCGGGGCATGGCTGTATACAACTGCCTCCCCAGACCTCCTGCGGTGGGGCTTATGACTGGGATGTTGTTGTTGTTATTTATAGTTGACCAGAGAATAAAATTGTTGAGGAGGACATTAACTGCATTTCTTAACTATGAAGACCATCTTTTTCATTAAAATTATTATCTGCGTTTCATCTCTTCCAACTTAACATAATCTTTCTTTATATTATTTAAAAAAAAAAGAAAAGAAAAAAGGAGAACAAAGAAAGAAAGTAAACAAGGCTCAAACCAGAAATATAGCCATGAAGTCTCGTCCAACTTAACATAATCTTTCTTTATTTTTATTTTTAAAAAAAAAGAAAAAAGAAAAAAGGAGAACAAAAGAAAGAAAGTAAACAAGGCTCAAACCAGAAATATAGCCATAAAGTCCTTGTTAACTGGACTCAGAACTTACAGCAAACTCATAATTTTGTGGACTTTGGCACTTTGGTCCAAGAGGAACAAAAAGTTTTCATAACTGTAACCACAAATTCAAACTTCGACATCAAGACAAATAATAGGGTTCAATCTAAGCCAGACAATTTTAACTCTCATGTTAGAGAAACCCCTTTAGCCCAATAAGATTGATGTCATAATGCACATATCAATAGGCCCTCAAAATATCTTAAAGAAATACTTAAACAAGAAACAAGTAGGTTGATTATTCTTACACGCCTCCCGCCCTTGGGTCGACCGGCAGGCGTGCGGTTCGTGAACCGTGCGTCCCGGGTTCGATTCTAGGGGTGTCTTGAAATGGGGATGTGCCCACGCCGCGTGTTTTCAGCGGATTGCGGGAAAACTGGTGGCTGCGTATTGTAGTACTCCTTGTCTGGTCCGGAGGCGGACGCCAGGCAGAGGTTTTACTCCCTGCGCACACCTAGGTCCAATATGGGTGGGGGTGTGCATAGAAAACCATGGACTGCGAGGTAGAAGAGACCCGGTGGAGGTTTCGCCTCGTTATCACAAAAAAAAGAAAGTATTCTTACACAGAAACAACACAAATCAACTGAAGACAATCAGACAGAACACTACTCCATATCTCTACCACAACCTAGAATTCTAACTTGAGAAGACGCTAAACCAATTTCTTATCGAAGTAGGACCAACCAACCAAAACCCGCTCGTCTTTTTAATTTCAAGATGGACGTGTTAAATTAATGGATTGCGATTCTTTTCCCGCAGTTAACTGTTTCTGCCAAACTAGATACAAATCTAACAAGATTTAGTAGAATAGTTTACCTGCTTTGCCTGAAGAAGAGAATTCTGATTTTGTGCTTGGAGAGTACGAACATTTTGTTGCGTCTGGTTAGTCAAGCCTTTAGTACCATCCTTTATCACTTCCACTAAACTCCCTAGATTGCTGTCAATGTAATATTTTCATTTTAGAAATTTGATAAGTATAAGTATGCATTCAAACAAGGCAACAAGAAGACAAGTGGTGAGCAAAACTTAATGAAATGAATTGTCACAACAAATGTACACTCACAAGTTCCTCACTTGAACTGAAAAGAAAAGAAGAACAAAAAATAACACTTTATGGAAATATTGCTGTTCTTTTAAGAATGTATTTAGTTTAACCTATTCATAGAGAAAGTGAAACATACATTTCCTATCAGTATATATGTCTACTGCACAGCAATATTAGCACAGGTTTTTTCTAACTTTTAAGAAATATGAGGTGGGGATCACTCAGCACAGTGACTCTTCCGGCACGCGTTGTGGGCGGAATAAAACTGGGGTATTACCCTTGTTGGGGGAGTGTTTAATTCACCAGCCATTGGTGCTGGTGGTGCACGAGGTCAAAACATGATGGAATAAGACATGCCGCACTCATGAATGGATATGCACATTAAAAAACTACAATATGTTAACACATAGAAGCAAGTAAATATACCTTGAACATCGAATAAGAGAATGAAGGTAATATTAGATGCACAAAAAACAATATATATCAAGGTTTTCTGTGCCGAACCGAGCCGAGTTTCTGTAAACTCAAATTCCGGCACGTGCCGGCCGTGCTAATGGTGCCGTACCAACTGTGCCGATATATATTTATTTGTTATTTTTAAAAAAATAAAAATAAAAAATAAATTATTGAAAACATTCAAACATAAGAATTTTTGACATGTGCCGTGCCAACAACTGTGTGCCGCCCGGCACAGACTATGCTGACCGGCACCAAAAACTATGATATATATAAAGAAAAATCCACTCACCCGTGGCCTGTAGCCTGCAGAAACATCTTAAGAAGTTCAATAGAGGAGTATTGCTTCCTGTAACTGTCAGTCAAAATTCTCAAAGTACGTCCTAGTTTACAAATATGACTGCCCATAATGTCTGAAAACACTTCCACTACGACTTCAGACCCACCTTCAAAACCAACAGCCATCAGAAAACGAGCTACCGCCTGGTTAGTCATCTTCAAGGCTCGCTCTTCTCCGAGAAGCGTTTTGTTTCCTCCAAGTTCATCTCTTCCCCTATATTTGGTTCCCATTCTCACATACTGAGGTCTTAAACCAAATCTTTCCATCATTGCTGGACTTGGACTAGTAACATCAGGCAAGTTATCAAGAGCTCCAACAACTTCAATCCTCTTTTTCTCCTCAAACCCACTTCTTGGCGGTAAAGCAGTGTCCGGGACGCAATTAGATGGAAACATTGTTTCCGGTAAAAAAATATCTTCGTCAATTGAGTTCCTCACATCCATAGCATTCTGATGCCCTGAAAGTCCATTGGCCCAAGTTGTTTGACCGCTACCAATATACATATCCTCCTGAAATACTTGTCTTTTTCGCTTATTAATCTCGCGTAGTCTCAAGTATGTACACATCCCTTCAGGTGTTCTTTTATGGAGTTCCTTTTCACCATGTTGAATGTTCTGATTTCTTCTCATTCTGTATTTTTCGGCATGCATGCTATACCACGTCTCAGGAAGTTCATCATGCCTATGCCGCTGAGAAGTGCTTTCATTTTCGGAATCATTATATCTTGAAGCAGCACCAGAGCTTCTATCAGTAGATAGCTCAAGCCCTTTGGAGGTACTAAAGGCCGGTTGAGATCGCTTCTATACCAAAAAAATAACAATAATAATAAGGGAGAGTTGCAGTTGGGTCCAAAACGTTAAGTTTTGTTGCATTTGGGTCCAAGCCTAAGTTTCAATTGCAGTTAGATCCAGCTGTTTTCAACACTCCAAAATAATTATTTAGAAGCATTTTTGAAAAAACTTTCAACATGAAAGTTGTAGATCTCATCAAAATCTATAACTTTCATATTGAAAGTTTCTCAAAAAAATACCTTTAATTAATTGTTTTAAGGTGTCATAAATAGTAAAAAATCTTGAAAATCAAAATATTTTAAAATACAATCTGAACTTTGAAGCCTTAAAACACCTATTTAGAAGCATTTTTTAGAAGAATTTTCAACATGAAAGTTGTAAATCTCATTAAAATCTACAACATTTTAATATTGATTTTTTTTTCGAAAAATGAATCTAAATAATTATTTTAGGGATTGAAAGCAACGCAAAAATAATTGAAATGAGGGATTGCCGTGCAAAAAATAGTTAATGGGAGGGAGTGCAATAAATTTTATTAATAGGTGTGGATTGAAGTAATATTGAAATTTAATGTAGGGAGTGCAGTGCAATTATCCCTAATAATAATAAATAAATAAATAAGTGAACACCTTCGGTTGAAGTTTATGCAACCGCTGGCATTTTCTGTGTGATCTTCTCCAAGGTCGGTGAAACTGATTACTAACAGTGGATTCAGAAATTATACATCTAAGCCAATCACACAAATTTTAATGAAAAACATATATCCGACTGCAAGAAAAGCAGAGAAAATACCTGAAGATCGCCATCATATGAATCAACTTCCAATGTGTAATAAATATCATCACCATGCAACTGTAGATCTGAAAGCAAAGGTTTCTAGGTTCTGTTAATTATCCAAACATTGTGAATATTATTCTTGGTTAACAAACAGATGCAATGAAAGAGATATATCTAGATAACAAAGAACACAGAGTGATGTTCATATACCTTCCAAACATCCTATTTTGGTTATTATGCCATTAACAACTACAATTAAGGGCTATTTACTGCACCAAAAAGTGGCCGGAAGTCACTTTTAGCCACTTCCAAAGGCTCACTCTCGATATTTGTTATGCACATATTTTTGGTGAGGCAAGGAAGAGGTAGATTTCTAAGACCAAGAAGAATAGGTCCACTTCCAAACTCACTTTTTTCACACTTTGAAACCCGATTTTTTATACACACTTCTTTATGTTTACAGTGAAGAGTAACTAACGAAGAGCACATTCGCATTCGTCAAACAACTTCTTTGAATTGTCCATTAGAAAATAAGAAAAATATTGTAAGCTAGCTCTATATTTTGAGAACCTTCATCTACGGACATTGAACCACATTCTAAATTAAATAAATAAAAACAGGATGGATCGCTTCTAGGGTTAACTGCTAGGTTTAAGAGACGTTGGGGGAGCTTACAAGATGGATTGAGCTTGGGAGCGGCGGTGGAAGTGGGCTTGCTACCCGTCGTCGGAGGCGGCGGAGGGAGACAGACGGCGGCTGAGACCTTGTCGAAGAGCAGAGCGCGCGCGCTGAGCTGAAGGCGAAGCTTCGATGGCGAGGATTGATCGGGGGACATGAATGAGTCCCATGCGGCGGGGGAAGCGAGGGCGGGGGCGAAGGCGGCGTACGCGCCGTCGCCCAGCCACCGCCTCCACGCTCCAGCGCCGTCTAGCCGCCTCGCTAGGTCATAGGCCCCGCCGTCTTCGCCGAGAAGAAGAAGAGCTGCTGACGTCATAGTCCGCCGGAGATTTGATCGAGCTCCGGCAATCGCTCGTGTCTGACGAAATGTTGGTGCTTATGTTGTTTCCCAGCTAATTGGACCGTTGAATTGAAACTATAAAAGCTATGACCTACGGCCCAAAGCCCATTAACTTGTCTTCCAACAAATATATTCTTTAGCTGTCAGAACTTGACACAAATTACGGCCATAATTTCTCCATGATAATTTTAAAAAATAATAAATGAATAAAACCCAAATGACAAATCCCAAGAGGGTATTAGCGATGACCAATGAGGTATGTAAAATTGTATTACGATCTTCTAAATAAAATTCATCGCTAGTTTGTTATATATATATATATATATATATATATCCACTCGACAGGAGCTCAGCTCGCTCCTGTCGACTCCGTAACCGTCAGATCGCGGCGATCCGACGGCTGAGACCATGTGCGTGTTTGGAAAGAGTTCGGGTCTGATTTTAGCCGTCGGATCGCCTCGGCGATCTGACGGCTAAGATCACGCACGTATTTTTTAACAGTTCGGGTCGAATTTCAGCCGTCGGATCGTCATTGTACTCTATATATATATTGGTGAAATACTCTGAACATTTATTTCCCAAAGGCTCACTATCAATAGAAAAATTAAATTTGAATATCTATATCAAAGCTTCCAATGCTAATCCAAGTTTATTTCGGTGGACTTAGATCCTAATATATGTTGACTGTCGGTGAACTTAAATCCTAGCACATACCGAATGTGCCGATATACTTTATTATAAAAATAAGAACTTAATAATACATATATAAGAAACGTCACCATCTGGATTCGAGACTGCGTGGGATGAAATTTTCAGCAAGATTTTTTGAAAGAAAATTCTCTATATCTCGTGGCAGGAGCTTCCGTTCATAGAAGGTTGTATTCGGCTTCCAGAGCGTCGGTCGGAACTGGACGTGAAAAATTCTGCGAGTTTGAGGTCCCTACGGGGGCGCTTGTATTACGGATTTCACAACGATAATCTCAAAAAAAATACATATATAAGCTTTTTATTTTCTACATATGCCGCTCTGGATTGCATCGTGCCGATAATTATCTAAACAAAAATATTCCACCTAGCACATAGTAGTACAGATAAAACGGTGCTCTAGACTCACCTATGATTGATATTGTGAGGCTAACTGAATCACCGAGTGATTAAGAGGTGGTACCTCATTATCTTTTTCTTTTTCTTCTTTTTTTTTAAAGAGAAATTTTGCTACCTCAATATTATCAAAAATAAAAAAGAGGTGTGTATATAATAAGCCATAAAAAATTACACCAACTTACTTTATATATTCAGCCAAACCTATTTTGCTTGAAGTTAAAAAATTATTATTTTAATTATCTTGGAAAACTTTATATATAACCATTCTATTTTTATATAATTATCATAACAAACAAAATCAGCCGGTCTTAGTTAAAATAATTGTTGCGACTTGTGAATGCCGCAAAACTCACGCATCCTTTGCATCCCGATACCCATAAATCTCACATTTCAAATTATATACTTACTTTTTAATTTTTATTCTACATCTCAACAAAAATAAAGCAGTAATAATTTTTTCCAACTCACAGTGTAATATTTGAACTCCCAACTATCCTTTATAAGGGATAGACTATAATCTCTTTTTTAATCTCCAATCTTACTAACCAACTGGACCAATACTTATTGGTTAGAATTACAAACTTATGAGAACTAGGATAGGACTAACATAATCCTATTGTGATATTTATTTATCCTACGCCTCCCGCCCGCAGGTCACTCGGCTGGGGCGCTCGCCTCATGAAGCGAGCGCCCGAGTTCGAGCCCTGCGGGTGCATGTAATGAAAATGTGCTCGCGGTCGCGTGTTTGTAGCGACTGCGAAAAAGCTAATGGCTGGATAACTCCCAGTACTCCATGTCTAGATCGGGGACGGACGCCAGACCGGAACTTTACTCTCCTGCGGACACCTGGATCCAAAATGGTCCTATAGTGTTCATAGAAAACCGTGGTCCGCGAGTTAGTGGAGACCCGGAGAGAAGTTTCGCCTCGTTATCTCAAAAAAAAAAATTATTTATTTATCCTACTGTGATATTTATTTATTTCGCGACCGAAATAAAAATTACATTTCCTGCGGACCATAGTTGCAAAACCGTAACCCTGATAAAACATTAGAAAACCTGGTTCGTTTCAGTCTTTGGATTTAGAACTTGGTGGTTTAGGTGATTAGCGTCACACACACACACAAAATAAAAGGGAACAACACAATGATGAAATGAGCTAAGCGATCAAGAAAACTGGAACTAGGTGTACCACTTAAGGAGCGTTTAGTTCATCTGGAAGTGGTGGGAAGTGATTACTGGCGACTTCCTGATTTTCAGAGTGGAACCACTTCCACGCACTTTTTAGCCAGATTTTCAATAGAAACTCAGATTCCTTTACTGAGCATCAAAATATCAAACACTATAAATATCGTTCATAACTGAGCTGAAACGAGTTTGAACCCAGCAAAACTTTACCTTACGTCACGACGAATAAGTCATATACGCGCAACAAACAAAACAAAACGGTAGTAGAATCGAGCAGCAGCAGCTACAAAAAGTCGGCATCCCGTGCTGTATACTGCAGGTTGCTTCTAATCTGTGAACTGTCCAAGCCAAGAAATCAAGTATAAGCACAACAAAAACATTAATTTGAAAACTAGTTAATTATTAAATAAATAGAACAAAAACAAGCTTCACTCCGTTGTGTATTATTTTATTGTACATAGACCACAAGTTTTGAACAGGATCGTCAGAAGCAAGATTTTAAATACCGTTTTGTCCCAAGTTTCGATAAATTCCAAATTCGAGACGTGTCGACCGTACCATGCCGATATAAAATATTATTTTTTATATTTTACTATATATTTTTATTTTTTAAAAAAAAGTTTAAAGATATTTTATTTTTATTTTTTTTTAAAAAAAGACAAAAGGGTCACACGCCTTCGCGCAGGCGGCGCGACCGGCAGCTGCCACATCAAAAAAGGAAGAAGAAGAAGAAGAAGAAAAGGTAGCTGGCGTTCAGACAACCTTTGTCTTCCTCCTCGCGAACGGTAAAAAAAATTTTTAAAGAGAGAGAGAGGGAGAGGGAGAGGGAGAGAGAGAGAGAGATGGGGGGACGGTGCCGAGCCTGTGCCGAAGCCCGGTGGCACCGAGCATGCTGTCCGGCTTTTAAAACCTTGATCAGAAGTCATGATGTAGTCTGAACCATACGCTATGAACAGGAATATGTGTAGTACACATTCCAATATGTAGTTCAGATTGCATTGGGGACGTTTGATCAATGGCATCTCTTATACATATAACATGGAGGTGAATCAAAACTAATAGTTAAGAGTTTACAGATATTGGTTTATCTTATTGTTCTAAAATTTATGTATAACCATAATATCCTATCTCATAAAAGAGTTGGCTTCGCCAAGCCCCAGCTATCAGAGCTGCATCTACATAAAAGATTCAACCTTTGAGCGGAAAATCATTTCATAGTGAAGACCGTAGAAACATCGTAACCTGAGGTAAAGCCTTCTTAAATTAAATAGTTTATGTAGCTTTAAAAAGTCCTCTATATGATCAAGGAACGAATATCAACCAAAAAATGCTTGCATGTTCATACATGGCCACCTCTCATGATCAACCACAAATTGCAAATATTTTATTGTGACGAAGACCTAGTTCTCGATCGAGTGGAGTGGCGGCGTAGAATTTGTGTTAGTGACATTGAAGTTTAGATAACATAGCGCCTTTTATTTTATTTTCATTTGCATTCCCTTATTTGCTTCCTACTTTATTTTAATTATATTTATTTCTCAGTTTATATTTTTTATTATTTTTTTTAATAGTATGCGTGTGTGTTCATGCTTGGGTTGAGCATGCTCCGCATAATTTTATGGTTCTGTAAAATTGTATGGTCGTTTGTCTGTATGTCTTGGATTTGCATTCTTAGGCCGAATGTCCTATGGAAACAGCCTCTTTTGTAGGATGGTTGCTTACCTAGGCCCTCTGCGGGACTCATGACTAGGATGTTTTTGGTGATGAATATCGAGAATCAAAATGCATCCCTAAAAGAAGATATAGTGTACTATCAATCATAAAGGCAGTTGACTGCCTTCATCTGGGGGCTTGATGCTTGCCTTGACGCAAATCTAAGAAGGTAAAGGTAAAAATGCCACATAGTATGAACCCCTTAAAATTTAGTTTGTTTTACTTGGGCCTGATATTCATATGAGTTTCTTAATGACACAGATAGTGTTGCAAACCATGCGGGCCCGGGCCGGCCCGCACGGTGCTAAATGTGGGGCGGGCCGGCTCGGTATCGAGCTGAGCCGGCCGAAATTTAAAAAAAAAAAAGTAGTATATGCCCCGCACGCGCTGGTTTCCCAAGCCCGGCTCGCATGGTCGGCGAGGCGGGCCGGCCCGTGGCCCGGCGAGCTGGGCTACGGTATAGACCGCGGGCTTTTTTTTGCATCTCTAGACACAGAGGGGTTGAATTGAGCAAAGACTGAAAGACATGTGACAACAAATTGTGTTTGTGTTCTAAGGAGCAAAATCAAAGCTTAATGTGTTAAGAAAATGCTACCTCTTTGGCGCCTTTAAGCACAACCGCCTTTTCTGCATTACCGAGGATTTTCATTATCAAAATGTACCTGACATCTCTATCCATTTCCTCACATACTTCAAGATGCTCCAAGTTGCAGAAAGTAGGAAGATCAAGGATAACTGCTCTCTATACTTCTTGCTCTACCAAAAAAAAAAGGATAGAAAAAAAGCATTTGTGAGCGAACAATCTTAATTCAATTACGGCCACCAGCATATTAGGAGTTCAAATAAACCCTATTAATAGGGTGATGGTTGAGAGCACGGACACCCGCGTGGAAAAAATCACGGACGCCCGTGGGAAACGCGTTTCACGCAAGGGAAAAAGCGTTTCCCACGGGCGTCCGTGCTCTGTACTATTTTCCCTATTAATAACACATAGCTTTGTGAAAGATTGATTAATTATTTATCTTGATCATAAATCTCAACTAAATGCACTGACAAATTTGTGGGAAACGCGTTTCCCACAAATTTGTCCGTGATTTTTTTCCGAGCGAGCGTCCGTGCTCTGTACTATTTTCCCTATTAATAACACATAGCTTTGTGAAAGATTGATTAATTATTCATCTTGATCATAAATCTCAACTAAATGCATCGACATACCTTAATGTCAAGTTGCAGCACCTTCACACGCCATGCACGGTTAATACCTCTAAGAATCCCCTCCAAAATTGCTACCTTCTTTCGGATCTCAAACCACAATGAAGCGGAAAAGAGAGAATTCAAATCATTCACAATAAAACTGGCAAATTTGTCACACTCGATGCCAAGATCTAAAGACAAGAGCCCAGGAGCACATAGAACAGCACGTTTTGCTTCACAAAAGTCCATGGTTAGTTTCTTCAGGCACGTATGTGAGATCTCGATAGCTCTGAAATAACAACCTATTAAATCCAAGCTGTGCAATTGTGGGCTGCTTTCTAGCTCATTTCCAAAATCACTATCAACAGCCCTGACATTGATTAGCCGTAGACAAGTCAGATTGCTGAATCCTCGTAAGTCGGGGAGAACACCGTTTGGCAATTCCAAAACACGCAGGGACTTGCACTCGGAGATTATTTGGGCCAAGTCCTTGTAATCACTCCTGTCAAAAACAGAGCAAGCAAAAGCAAACCATAGTTTCTCAAAGACAATTAATATGATAGCTAACTCGCCCTAATTCAATTTTTTCACAAAATTGATCAACTTGCCAAGTATTTCTATAATCAGGTCAGAGATTTTGCTTTCTCCTTATTTTTAGTTTGCCATTTACAACAAAAAAAAATCATTTCACTTTCTAAACTTTTTGAGGACCCACTTTTCAGCGGCGCCAGGACATTCCAATATATTTCCCCGGGGAATGCCGGTGACGACCACAGCTAACCACCATTAAACACGTCACACCGCCCACAAGCTCAAGCTATCCAAGAGCCCAAGAACACATGAAGGATTTCCTTTTCAAATTGTTTATTTTAAAATTGTTTATTGCATACTTCTTTTTCTATTCAAATTAAACACTTGTCTTTTCTCAAGTACTACAAAAGCAAGTGTTGAATTCGAAGAAACATATCCCATATATCGCAAGCGAATTGATCAAAACATCCTCCACGTTGAACTTGCTAAACAATTTCTCCAGGCATTCCTTTTCAAATTGTTTATGTTATGAACTTGATACACAATTTATCCTGACATTCTTTTTCGAGTTGTTTCATTACTAACCTTTACAAACAATTTATTGAAACCTATTCATTTTTTTTTCAAATTGAACACTTGTCTTTTCTTCAATAAAATAAAGCAGGTGTTAAATTCTAGGAAGCATACCCATGAACCATAAGCGATTTTATCAAGACCTCCTCCACGTTAAACTGCAGGGCTCGCTTGATCCACTCGCAACCTTCGGAACATTCATCTGCCAAGCGAATATCCAATCTGTGAATGGCAGAGCCACCACGGCGGTCGAGGACGACGGCGGCGGAGTTAAAGAAGCGGAGTTGGTCTGTGGAATCCTTGATTCTGGGCCATTCGAAGGAGATGTTGGGAATTGAAGTCCACAGGTTCCGCCACCTCCTTGAGAGCACGCTCGTCCGCATTGATGATTTCAAGTCGTCCAATTGATTGATGATCCTCACTAGGACCTCGTCGGGGAGCGCGCTCAGTCGATCGACGGCGACGCTCCTCTCCATGGCTTTGTTTCGATTCGAACAAGAATGAAAAGTTGTGCTATATTCCAAGTAGCTGAATTGTAGACTCAAATCCTCTGCCCTAACTCCCTATCCCGTTATCTGTCCTAAATCCTAAAAATACATATTTACAAATATTTTTTAGAAAAAAATTTAAAATTAAAGTTGTAAATCTTATCAAGTATTTTTTAGAAAAAAATTTTAATATTAAAATTGTAAATCTTAATAAGATCTACAACTTTAATATTACAAATTTTTCTAAAAAATACTTCTAGATATGTATTTGTAAGTCTCAAAGTGTTAACTGGTTTCAAAACAGTTTTAATCTCCGTTAAAGTATTAATATTTTGGAACCTAAAAAATACATATTTAGAAGTATTTTTTTGATAAATTTTTAATATGAAAGTTATAGAGCTTGATGAGATCTATAACTTTCATATTGAAATTTTTTTCAAAAATACTTGTAAATATGTGTTTTGATGGTTTGGGACAGATGACGGGATAGAGAGTGGGGACAGAGGATTTAAGTCCGCTGAATTCTGGGCAGGTTGTGTTGGTATATTTGATTGGGTAATAGTATTCAGCCCAACCGAATATTCTGAAAAATAATCTGAATGTGTGTTCGTATGTTTCGAAATCAGTAAAATTTATCGATTCCAAGACATACAAAAATTCATTCAAACAATTTTCGAACTAAAATATTCAGCCCAAATACATTTTTTCTATTTAATTTGAGCTTATAATTTATTCTACTATATATAAATAGCCAATCCCTCCTTCTACAGTTGTTTGAATAGTGCCTCAATTGAACCCTTTTTCAATTTCACCCCTATGTTTTTTAAATTTTGTTTTTAAACCCGTTAAAACTTCGGAGCCCAATTACACCTATTTAGAAGTATTTTTAGAAAAAATATTCAACATTAAAATTATATATCTCATCAAAATCTAAAATTTTTGTGTTGAAACTGTTCCCAAAAAATATACCTAAACATATATTTGATGCACTTGTACGTATTGTAATACGATTTTTGTTATTTTTAAATCTGTTAAGACTTTGGAACTTCAAAACACTAATTTAGAGTTACTTTTTAAAAAATCTTTCAACATAAAATTTAATAATTTTTTAGAAACTGTTCCTAAAAAATATACTTAACATATGTTTGGTGCACTTTACGTATTGTAATACGATTTTTGTTATTTTTAAATCTGTTAAGATTTTGAAACTTCGAAATACTAATTTAGAATTACTTTTTAAAAAAAATCTTTCAACATAAAATTTACAGTGCTTATAAAAATTTATATTAAAAATTTTACCAAAAAATATATATAGATATATATATTTGGTATATTCGTATTACCGTAATATACGGGTTTATATATAAAATATCCTACTATATATAATTGGAGAATATATGATCTAAAGTACTTTGAATAGTAAAACAGTGGTTTTTTTTTTTTTTAATAATCCGTTAAGATTTCGGAGATCCATAATTTCTATTTAGAAGCGTTTTCAAAAAAAAAAAAAAACTTAACATCAACGTTATAGGTATTATAAAAACCTAGAACTTTTTTAATTAAAAGGTTTTTTTTTTCTAAAAATATTCCTACATATGTATACGTCTCCGTATCGTAATACGATTTCTTTTATTTTGTAAACCTATTAACATTTAGATCTTGTAACCCTCGTTCATAAGTATTTTTAGAAAAAATTTCGATATTAAAAGTTGTCTCTTATCAAAATCTATAACTTTTTATTTCAAAAATTTTCCATAAAAAATGCCTAGCTCGTACGAACCGTTCGACAGGTTTAAATATTTTTTTTTTAATCCGTTAAGATTTCAAAGATTCAAAATACTTATTTATAAGTGTTTTTTTAACAAAAAAACTTTCAATATTAATGTTTTAGATATTATAAAAATCTGCACTTTTTTATTGAAAATTGTTTCAAAAAAAATACCTCTACATATATGTTTGGTACACTCGTCCATATCGTAATACGATTTTTTTTATTTCTTTAACATATTAAGACTCTAGATCTCCTGAATACTTGTTTATAAGTATTTTTTAGAAAACTTGCAATATAAAAAATGTAGCTCCAATCAAATTTTATAAATTTTATGTTCAAATTCTTTTCAAAAAATACGCCTATATAGTTGTTTGGTATGTTCTTGCGAACCATAATACAGATTTAAAACTTTTTTTTCTTTTAAGTTCGTTAATACTTTCGAGTAACAAAAAATCTATTTAGAAAATTTCCAAACACCTATTTTTCAGAAGCGTTTTCTAAAAAAGCTTTTACATTAACGTTTTAAATATTATAAAAATTTATAAAAGTTTTATTGAAATTTTTTCAAAAAACTATCCCTATATATATGTTTGGTACACTCGATGTAAAATTTGCAATACTTTTGAACAGTGTTTTTTTTATATTTTTTAAATCTTAAGATTTCGGAGATCCAACATATATTTTTTTTTAATCTATTAAAAGACAATAATTTTTTTTAATTATCCGATAAAACTATCTAGATCTAAAACATATATTAAGAAATATTTTCTTAAAAATCATTCAACACTAAAATTATATTTCACGAAAATCTATCGCTTATTTTACAGTTTAATAATACTTTCAATAGTATTTTTTTTCGTTAAGATTATCAAGCCCCAATACTTTTATTAGAAGTATTTTTTAAAGAAAAACTTTAACAACAACATTTTATTTGTAGTATAATTAGGGAATAAAGACATGAATGGTTGTTTGATTTTTTCAAAAATACATCTACATATTTATAAATATGTCTCAGAAATTGTGCGTATAATAATTATGATTTAAGTTTTTTTTTTTAAATCTGTTAAGACTTTAGCTTCATAACTTTAATTTAGATGATTTTTTTTTTAAAAAAAATAGTAACATTTTTTTTAAGACATGCTAAGGCTATCTAGCCCCAAAACTATTTGGTATTATTTTCTGAAAAAAATTTGACACTAAAATTGTATATCTCATCAATTCTACAATTTTCATTTTCAAACTATTTCTAAAAAATATACCTAGATATTTGAAACTAAGCTTCAGAACTTGTTCGTAACGTAATTATGATTTATTTTTATTTTTTTAAAATATATTAAGATTTTGGAGACTAGGCCATTAATTTAGAAGAAAATTTTAAAATTTCTTTAATAATATATATAATTAAGAAATGAAAGCATGAACAGTTTTTTAAAAATATTCATTATAATATGGTAATTATGATTTTAAATTATTTTTTAAATCTATTAAAATTTTGGAGTTCTGGAACACTAATTTAGAAAGAAATATTTTTAAAAACTTTCAGCATAAAAATTTTACAACTCATCACTTTTTTACCGCAGTTGTTTTAACAGTTGGTTAAATATTTATTTTTCTTAAAAAAAAATTTTGGAACAAAAAAAAATCAATAAATTTTAATTTTCACAATCCATTCATACATTTCATAATATTTTGATTTGTTGTTTATTTTTAAACACTATGATAGATTTTTAAGTTAACGGGCAATGCACGCGCAACGCGCGTCTTCCAAACTAGTATATCTTAATGCACTTCACAAAAGCACGTAATATATTCAACAAGGATATCCCAACCTAAAAAATTGGCACATCCAAAACATTTTATATCTTATTATCTCCATAAAAAAAAATTATATCTTAATGTAATATGTATAATTTATTATTAGATACTTTTTAACATACAACAATAATAACAATTCCCTGATAAATTCAGTCTGAAAATTATGACTTGGCAATTTTTTCGAAAGTGTGGTCCTGACATGTTTGCTCGGGAAGACTAGTTATTTTTACGAATAATTGCTATTGTAGTTCCTCCATATTGTTTCAACATCACTTAAATCCTTTCAAAAAATTTTTTGCACTTTAGTCACTTTGACACCTTCCGATGAGTTTTTAATACTTTCCAATGAGTTTTTGACACCTCCGACATGTATTCAACACCTTATATTTTGACACCTTTCAATAAATTTTTGACACATTCTTATTAATTTTTAACACCATTCTGATAAAAAATAACATATTGACACCTTTCTTATAACTTTTAACATCTTCTTGATAACTTTTGACACTCTCCGCGGAAGGACTTAACTGCAATTAAAATTTAGCTCATGACCCAAGTGCAATGAAACTTACAACTTTGGACCTAAACGCAACTCTCCCTTTTTACTTATTTTTATCGATTGGTTATTTTCATTTATTGATAGTTTGATCTTCTGGTGATGAACTTTTCATATCTTCCAATAGAATTGCGATATATTTATCGAGATAATTAAAATACATTTTCTCCCATTTTTATGTAAAATAAAATAGTTCACAAAGTAAGATTGATCTATAAGTTGGATTATGATGATTTTTACCTAAAAATAACATAGGTTAAGTTAACTAAGTATAATTATGAATAAAGATAAATTCATCCTTACTTTCAAACTTCTTCCGATTCATCCTATGACAAAAAACTTGTTTAAAATCAGCTCATGCTCGGAAACTTTTAACTGCTCTAGGTAGAGTTTAGTATTGCATAGTGTTGCTAACAGTATATCGTAATGTTAGGATGTTATATTACAGACGAGTTATATTAGTGTTGTAATATAAATTATAATAGCACCGTAAAATTGACTGATTGATATGAAAGAGGAAGACAGACAATATGCTGATATGAGAAAAGCCCTATAAGTAATTAGTTGGTGGTCTACTCCTTCGGATTCGTCTGGATCAAATCAAGCCCGACGTGAGATCAATAGCATATCAACTAGACTGATTCAGATTCAGTTGAACCAGATATAATGGACCCTTTACAGTCCGCACCGGTATTGGTCCAGTTCATCACTTCGCCCTTATTGCGAAGTAAAGAATTATCGGGTAACAGATTAATTTGATAGAAGAATGCTGACGTGGGACAATCAGGACTACACATCTCAATAGATATATCTGTAATTTTGATATTTTTTGTGGATCACGAGGAAATTATGCGGATTACGAGGCGTATGTGTGGTGAAGATTGATTGTGTGTGGTTTGTTAGATAGTTTGTTGGAGGTGAGTAGGTTTTTTCTATGAGAAAAGTCCTATAAATAATTTGGTGGCCTGCTCCGTGGATTCATCTGGACCAAACCAAGCCGGACCTTAAGATGAGTAACATATCTACTAGAAATATTCGGATTCAGTGGAACCAGATCCAGTGGACCCGTTACGGTCCAGACCGGTAACGGTTCATTTCAATAACAAGTCGTCCAGATATTATTCACTTTATCTAAGAAAACAGAAAGAACAAAATCGTTCCATATATTTCCTCGATCCGGCGAAGTTTCCGGCGGCGGCGATTTTGATCGGCGAAGATGAAGACGACGAAGGGGGGCAAAGTGATGAACCCCACCGATGCCTACCGGAAAGAGCTCCGGAAGAAGGAGCTCAAAAGGGTAATCTTATGCCATTTGTAA
Source organism: Xerophyta viscosa (assembly GCA_002076135.1). NCBI lineage: Eukaryota > Viridiplantae > Streptophyta > Magnoliopsida > Pandanales > Velloziaceae > Xerophyta > Xerophyta viscosa. The sequence goes on along the minus strand of MJHO01000027.1, from coordinate 1,586,637 downwards.
TCTAGGGTTTCCGCCTGGGTTAATTAGGTTTTATTTCAGGGAATGTGTAGCTATTCAAACTAAATTCAGAACCTTGTTTTGTTTAATTTTTACTAATAATACGAACTGGCGGTTTGTTCTTTGTAAGTTGTGTACGCTTTTATCATGTTATTTATGTATGTTCTGAAATGGAGTTGAGTAATAAGATGTTTATGAATTGGTCGATTATTGGATACAAAATATACTTCTGATTGGCAATTAAGTTGATTTTAGGTAATGTATTGGTGCACTTTTATCTTAGGATGTGTTTGTTTGCAACTTGTAGCTGGTAGCTGGATCTTGTGTGTGTAGATTGTAATTGCATGTTAATTTATGTGGTGTGTAAGTACCTCAACACCGGCCACAAGTTGTTTATCTGCAAGTGGTTTAATTACAAGCTAGTGAAAAAACCGTTTTACTAAACGCAACTAGTAACTTATGTTTTGTACAAGTACTATCATACACAAGCAATTCAAGAACCAAACCCAGCCTCAGGGACCGGTCTTAGGCACATCTTGGTACGAGACAATAAATTTGAACTTATGAAATTGACTTTAGACTTGAGCTTTAGCTTGCTCAAATGGCTAAGTATGTAATGGGGACATTCAAAAGAGACTAAAGGATACTTCCTAAAATGCTTTTTTCGTAAGTAGGACATCTACAAGCATACATCTGGTGAGAAGGAAGGTGCTTTTGGTTATTCTATAAAAGCGGATTCTCCATAATTATTTAGACTATCATGAATTTTAGCCAATGCTATTGATTGAGTTTGTTTAACATGCTTATACTGGCACACATTGTGCTCAACTTGTCGTGAGAAAGCAATTGATGCTTCATATTTGGTTATTTGGCTTTATTTCATATCAATCAGTTTTGAGTAAAATGTGGGCGTTTGAATAGTTTAATTTGATCATTTATGGTTATATTATAGCCACTTTACTTTCATGGTGTCGGCATTGAAAAAATCTCTGTAATAATTGCCTGCTTTTGTCTATCGACGCTTCCTGAGTGAGATCATATCTGGGTTGGTTATTATGGATGTACAGATATGTAATGCATTTTGAGATCTATCTGCATGCCATTGTAACATTTACACATTCCTTATAAGGTGCATCCATCCCGTATATTTGACAAAACCACTATGTGTTTAGGAGATGGACAAGATCCCTTTTTTTATTTCATATACCACTGGGATAGCAATATAAGGGCAGAAATTATTCATGATTTATTTATGAAAAGCTTTATTTGTTGGTTCTCTGGGTTCTTTTCGGAAGTGCAAAAGGACTTATGAATTTTTGTTATTTTGTCAGAACAAAAAAGAAAGAAAGAAGGTTCGGGAGGTTGGCATTCTGAAGAAGGATCCGGAAAGTATTAGAGAGCAAATTGACAAGCTAGAGATGATGAGTAAGTTCTAGTTAAAGTTCTATTGTTATGAATGCCTCTAGTAAGTTCTAGTTAAAGTTCTATTGTTATGAATGCCTCTAGGACATAAACTTTATTTTCACCTACCAATGTACTTAACTATATCCCTTCTATATGCTTATCTTGCTGACTTGATCTACTCCTCTATATCGCTGCAAAGTTACCTTTTAGAATGTTTATTACATTTTGTATATATAGGAGTTTGGCTTTCATAGAGTGTTGGTTTTCTAAGTAGTAATGACTTGAATTGATGTGACATATGGATGTTGGTTTTATTCTCGGGCCATAGAATGTTGGTTTTCTAAGTAATAATGACTTGAATTGATGTGACATATGGATGTTGCATTTATTCTCTGGCCAATTTGGCCATTTGGTTCACTTTGAACTAAAATGACTTTGCTCTTTTGTTTCTGTGTTCAACGATCTAACAGTCATCTCCTTGGAGGATGATTGGGATAATAACTAGTGTAGGTTAATATAAACTGTCCATAGGGACTTGTGCCTGTGTAAGCTCTTTGAAAAACAACCATGTGCAGGGAGCTAGGACCTTGGTTGTAAGATGTGAAACTTAAATGCACTAAATGATTAAAGTAGAATAACACGTGAGACTTTTAACATGTAGAAACTTATAAGTTTTAGTAGTTCTTGGGGAGATGACGTATTTGACTACTTCAATTAAATTTCAGTTTAGTTATGGCCAAAACAACTTTCGTGAGCATATTGAGAAAGCTTTTTTGTTTTAATTTTTTTTTTTTTTAAATATTTTTCTTTGCTAGAGCTGTTCTATCAGCAGCTGCAACAAACTAAGATTGCTCCTCTGATATGGATGCTTAAAATATCTATACAAAATTATCAAACTAATATAATGGCAGGATATAGTTGAAAATTGAAAGACGCCTAATTTCATAACCGCTCTCTGGAATACTTATGCAACAGTGTTTGTCAAAACAAGCTTTCTATTTTAAAATATAAAAAAAAAACTCGTGTTTGATCTTCGCCAAGAATAATGGAATCATCTTGGTGCTAGTAGTGAGTGGTTGTGCTACATCAGCGATAAAGAATGGTGATACCAATGAATGAGTTAAGTTAAAAATACATGTTACATATAGGGGTTTTAGATGATTGGCATGGTCTAACTTGCAAGTATAGATAGCTGCTATTGTAAAGACCCGTTGATTATTGTAGTAAGGCAAACTGCTATTAAATCATCATTTAGGTTCATGAGTGTAAGTCTATTAGGATGACTGACCACTATATTCTGTTTCTTAGAGACTCTTTCATGCATCCTTCTATTTTTCGATCCTTGAAATACGGGCATAATTCAATGGTGTATAAAATGCTGCATTTGCTCTATACAGAGGCCGATGGTGCTTTAGATAAGGCAAGAAAGCATAAGAAGCGACAGCTTGAGGACACACTAAAGCTGGTTATGAAGAAAAGGAAGGTACAAATGTTAGTTATATTTCTTTCTATGCTGATCGTGGAGATCTATATCAAGTACTAGTATTTTACTTGTTTAGATAACTTAAGGATGCAATGGTTTCCTTCTTCTTTAGTGTTATATGGACTATCGTAATAAAACTATTATAGCTTGCAAATCACTGAAACTATGAAGTTATTTTTTTAAGAAGAAGATTGCACAAATTGGAAACAATGGTTGGAGACCGGGGAAGTTAGTGTCTTGTAAGAAGCCTTGGAAGTGGGAGTCTATATATATATATATATATGTCAAGCTGAGCCGACTTTCTATGAACTCAGATTCTAGCACGTGCCAATCAAGCATAGTTTTACTTGCCGGTCACTATGGTCTGTGCCGGACGGCTTGTCTCCGTTCCGACAGTTATCAATACAGCATGAGCCGGCACCACACATCTCAAAAATCTTTTATATGAATTGTTAAATTAATTTAAAAGTTTTTTTCTTTTATATTTGAAAATAGCAAATAAATGCTATATCGATGCGGTCGACATAACATAATCGCCATGTGTCGGGACATGAGTTTATCTAAACTCGGCTTAGCTTGCCACTGGAAACCTTGGATCAAAGATCTTGCTTTCTCGACCACGTGATGCACATTCATTTCAAGTTTTAGAAGTATTGTGAAATTTCTAAATAAAATTGAATATTAAAATAAGATTCACCTGCATGCTGTGCTGATTCGTGCCGGTGCTGATTAACTGTTGGAACTGGAATGTGCCGCCAAGTTGTGCCGGTTGGCACGTAAAATCATGATATTTATACAAAAGGAAAAAAAGAACAGCAGCTTGTCATACACCCAGCTGTCACTGCACTGTTCTTCTTTCTCTGGTGTGTGGAAGACTGATGTTATTAAGCAGAAAGGGGCTTGTTGCAGCGGCAACACGTACATGTATTCTCCGTCTTCTCCACCCTTTTCTTCTCTTTTCCTTTCCTTCCCGAGCTTCGACCACAGTTCTTACCGTCGTGGATCACGCATGCGTGATCCCTACATGGGATCATTGAATCATGGTTCTAGAGGGGATTCATGGGGTGATATAACAAATGCTGCAACTAACATTAGGTGGCTAGATATGCGTATTTTGGCTTCAGTATTGTTACTCTTGGTCAACATGGATCTCGAAAACTCTCTAATAAGTTGTTTATTATGGATATATATGTTTTGGCTTCCATAACTTGTCTCATTGGCCATTATTGTATGTTACAAAATTTTGTTGGATCATTCAGCGTTCTGACTACTTTGAGTAGTTTGTTTGCTGAATGATTAGCTAGTTAATTGTGCTTAAAGACCACTAGCCTAGTGGTTGGGTCAGAGTGTACTTGTATGTGGGGAAAACTGTTCGGTTCCGCGCCACTGAATCGTGCTAAAAGTTTGTTCCATGTACATTTGCTTTTGGTTTGAGTTATTTAACATGTGTCCTTGGAATCTGCTACGGATTGAATGCAAACTCATAATTTTGATTTGTTAGCTCGCTTTTTTGTTGTACAATCTGAGACCGTTCATAAGCTTGGCATGTGGGATTAGTTTGTATACAGTAAGATGTTTATGTCTTCTGCAAAATATTATCTATTAGTTCAAATAATAGACATGTTTTTGTTTTTTTAATGTATAAATAAGCAGACTTACTTTGTAATTCTCACAATTTCATGAACCTTTTATAAAAGGTCAACTGTTTATTGGAAATTATAAGTAAGTTTTAAATTTATATAAGAATCAATAAAACATTTTAAGATGCAAAATTTCACAATCTAGAATTTCTTTTACAATTTTCAGTAATTTCCATTAGATTAAGGAGGACAGCATTGGCTGCAGTTAAGCCACTATGGGCCATACACTTGACAAAGTGCATAGTAGTGTTTACAGATTTTGCATAACTAATTTTGGCCCCTATTATTGGAATAATTTGTATTTGGAGAAAAGGGAAATAGTGAGATTTCGTGCCTGCCTCGTTAATACCTATTGCGGCCATTCACACGGCTAGCAGGTAGGGTCACATCGTATGTTACCAATTAATGGCCGCATGTTGTTGGAATAGTTTGGTTTTAAAGAAAAGGAAATAGTGCGATCACGTGCGTCCTTATGACCTCCTTTGATTAAGTGGCAATGCATCGTAGGTGTGATCTTTAAAGTGAGGAGGATGCTAATCCTTTATATAATGCCATAGGTATCAATTTACAAAGCCAAAAAAAAAATGAAAAAGAACAAAGAAACAACTCAAAGATCAAAGTTGTTAAAGCCGCGCCTAGCCAGACGCCTAGGCGCATCAATGAAGTTGATGCCCGCCTCTGTTCTAGGTAGGTGCACGTTCAAAGGGAGTGTGCCTTTCGCGCCCGGGCACCTCGCACCCGAGCACGCCTTTTAAACCCTAAACCAACCGCAACCCAAAAAAAAAGAGAAAAGGGGTTGCCGGAATCCTCAACTGCTGGCACTAGTGTCGCCTTCAATCCACTGTAATCTGGCTGGGGGGTGAAAGAAATACACGCTTACTTGCTTGTGAGTGAGAGAATGAGAGAAGAGAGTGAGAGCTTTTTATTCCACGATGTTGCCCACTCCTTTTAGTTTATTCCGAAACTAAATAGTAGCATTCACTAGACCTATAACCTATTGTTTTTATATGTGATCGCAAACTTACATGTGTCAAAAGCTAAGCATCTAGAGAATTCCATGTTAGCCCAAAGACACTAATACATTAAACTGTTATACTTTTTATATTTTAACTTTTCAAACATGCTGTAAAGTAATATATAGGTAACAGGTTTATTAACTTGGCAGTAACAATTTTTGCCACATCAACTTAACAATTAGCAATTGTTAAATCAATTTATACAGATACCAAATGCAAATTGCATTACTACTGTTGTGTAGCTTGCGCTTTGCGTTCGTCGGGTGCACGCCTCGCTTTGTGCCTTGCGTCTAGGCTCTACAACCCAATTTTTGCCTCGATGTGCCTTGTGTCTTTGACAACATTGTCAAAGATAAGCATCTGCAATGAATGCTCTATTTCCTCCTAACGAGCTTAAGTGTGTGACAATAAAGTGACTATTTCATGCAGTTTGATTCTAATAAAGTGACTATTTCAATATTCTTACCAAATTGTACAAGTTGAATGTTTCTTTAGGGTCAGATTTATGTGGATACTGGCAACTCGTTGTTCTATTTGTTTCCTAATACAACACATTTTTCTATAAACATAGATCTTACTAACTAAAAAGATCTACTAACTAAAAGATCTTATTGTTTTCACGGTTGCGGGTTGCCACAGGCTAGCTCTTGCTTCATCACAAGCGCGAGGAAGTAAATAACTAAATATTCTTTTCTTGAAAAAACCTACTTTCTTCACATTGTAATTTAGCATCAATATCGTGATTGTTAAGTCTTGGTTCATGTGGTAATTCTTTTGCATGAAATAGAGCAGTCAACATCGTGAATGCTCTTTTTTTTATAATTATTTATAATTTTTTTGTTTTTTTGCATAATTTGGTATGAAACAATCATTATAATATACTTTCATGTGCTTGTGATACCGGGGTTCTATGCTTTAATTCACCTTTAGTGGGTCGAGTGAGGACTCTTGAAATATTGAGTCTATATAGTAGTATTGCTTATAAGAAAATTTTTATGTGGATAGTTTTTTGTGTGCATGTAGAGAAACTATCCGGCATGGTTTAACCTACTTAAGCCTCTTAGAGAAAGTAGCCATCCAAGGTCTAGGGAGCGTGGGATTTACTCGTGGTATGCTTGTTACTTTGCTTTCGATTTCCCCCCTCCTTTATATGCTAATTGGCCTTTTGTCTTTGTGGTATTGTGTTGTGGGTCTTGTGAGGCGTTGTTGCTTGGGCTGGTTGCAGGCCGAGAGCGAGGGTCTAATGGAAATACTCTCCTTCGAGTAACGTATATCCTATCCTCTCCATATTCTGCCCTACACGGTTTATATTGGGATGTTGCTGTTGTTGTAGATTGATAGGTGCATACTGGTATTTGTTCGGTTCAGCTGTTCTTTGCAAATGTTTTTAGAATTTGGAGACAATGCTAACAATATTTGCACGAAGGTCATGGTAATAGATACACTTTATCTTTGTATTAGGAACAACTTATAACTAATTAGAATAGACTATATGACTATATTTTAGTTGGTCTAGAAATTTATGTGGCTTTAGTAGTTTCTTGGATGTTTGGACTTTAATAATGTTAGCTAGGGAATTCGAAGTTGGGAAAATGATAAAAGTATTGGCACAAAGGTCACAGTAATATATTATTTTTTATGTTGATATATATATATATATATATATTATTTTTATTTTTATTTTTTTTATTTTCCCCCTTTCAATGTATGCTTGCAGTAGAGTTGAAAAATCACAGCAGTTGATGTCAATATTGTCCTTGGAAACTTCTACTGATTTAGCTAATAAGAGTTTCTGAAATATGAAACAAAAGGATGTTATGGATTCATGGAATACTTGCAGTCTAATATCTAGTGCAAATTTTTTGCGAACTTGGTTTATGCTTCAAATTGCGCTATTACACTGTCCTTACATTGCATTAGTAGAGTTACCACTTTGTTGGTTAGAACCATTAGGCATAATTTGTTTACTACTTTTAGTTAAGGTATGTAGGTTTATTAGCAAATTGAATTGATATTCAGACTTCGAATGCATGAACTCGATAATATTATCCGTATTTCTGCTTACATCTATAAACTCCACCTTAGCCCTATCCAAGACTGATTAAGATGTCATTTGTGGTCGTAATTGAGGAGTTGTATAATAAAGTAAGTAGTCCCTCAAATGTAAGTGTGAAGAAGGGATGATATTTTGTGGTGGGTTTTTAGGCTTGTAACTTGGAGCTGGGACATTGATTGGTGTCTCTCTGCATGGTTTTCGGTGCCAGTCGGCACAACTCGTGCCGGGCGGCACGTGCCTGTTCTAACAGTTGTCGGCACGTCACGTGTCAAAAGATCTTATATTTGAATTTTTAAATTATTTTTTTTATTTTTATTTTTAGAAAAATAATAAATAAATATATATTGGCACAGTCGGCACAACACCATCGGCACGGTCGGCACGTGCCGGGATATGAGTTTATCGAAACTCGACTCGGCTCGGCACAGAAAACCTTGCTATGCTGGCAAGTACCTATTTTCTGTCGGCAGTTCTTGACATCTTGTCAACATCTATTATTTACTATGGTTGCTTTCATTTATGAATATGTGTATGCCAATGGTTTTTATATAGTTTAGAACACTTCATAGTCTTAACTTCTCCGTTATTTTCAATAGGAGTATGAAGATAAAATGAAGGAGAAAGGTGAGATGCCTGTAATGTTCAGGTAAGCATCTCATGAACTTGGTTCAGATTTCCACATCTGAATTCCCTGTTCTGAAAAACTCTCCAATACATAATGTGTTTTCATCTTTTACCAGCCACTTGGGACCTCCTAAGAGAACAAGAACTGCAGAAGAAGAAGAAAGTGCTAACCATCCAAAGCCTGAGGTATTTGTCTGACTTCAGTGCTGTGAACAATTCATCCAATAGCACATTGAATTTCTTTTAACAGCTTGTTTATTTAGGATTCTGTTTATTATCACCCTACATTGAACCCAACCGGAGCACCACCTCCTGGGAAACCTCCCATGTACAAATCATCAATAGGTCAGTTTTGTATTTGTCCCTACCCCTTTAGTGTTATGACTCGTTTATCTTTCTTTCTTTGTGTAATTATTGTTCAATAACTCCTTCCCATATGCATAACACCTTTCGTTTCTCTTCTCCAGTTTATCTGGTTATATGTTTTTCATGATTATGATTATTCAACTTCCATTGAAATGTCGTAGGATCCGGAATACCTTCTACAAGCGAAGCAGCATCATCCTCAAAATTAGATTCAGAAGATGGAGCTTTGGCTGTGCCACCACCTCCTCCACCTCCCCCACCACCTCCCTTGCCAGAATCTGGTTCTGTTGCTTCCATAAATTCCTCTAATATTCCTCCTATGCCTCTAGCACCTCCACCTCCCCCGCCTAAGCCAACCATGGAAACCAGTGGACCATTGCCTCCACCCCCTTTGGGCCCTCCACCTAAAGAACAAGGTCTACTTCGTAGCTCGATGCCTCTACCTCCACCGCCACCACCTGGCCTACGACCACCTCCACCACCTCCACCCATTGCAAGTACGAAGGTTGTTGAAGACAGGGAGAATGCCTCTTCCGACGGTTCAAAACTCAAGGAAACTGACCAGGTAATGTGGTTGTTCCAACTGAAATTCAAAATTTCATATCTTTTTCAGCACCAAAAGATCAGTTGCATGTGTTTTTCTAAGCTTAATGGTTTGTTGGGTTAACACCTATGGTCGAGGCATGTTTACCAAGAAGGTTCCGACTTTTGTCATTACTAGAAGTAGGCTCTAGTTGATTAAGAAAAGAGCAATGCTAGGATATCTAATTTAACAAATCTCTAATGCCAAGTAAAATCTTGTCCGATCAAATGATGGCTCCCATCATACGTATAAAACATGTCATAGAACTCAAGTTTGCGTCATTATTGTTGAGTTTTCTATAGATATCTAAATTAGAGGTGCAACATTTCTCTTTAGGAAATAGTTTAGAAGTTCCCATATGGTTAAAATATACTCATCAATTAGCATCTTGAGAGATGATTTATTTGTTTTAAAACAGGGTAATGCGGTGCTTCCTCCTCCACCTCCTCCGGGTTTGCCAGCAAATCCTAAAGCTGAATCCAATATCACAGTTAATCCTGGCATTAGTGACACATCTTTACTCACCAGATACCTGCCGCCCCCACCTCCAAGGCCCCCGATGCCTGTGGGATCTGGACTTCCTTTGCCTCCAAATTTGCAACCTGACGGGGTTCCACCAGGTCTAGTGCGCTTTCCTCCACCGCCACCAGACATGAGAGCTCCATCATTGGTACCTGGACTTCCTCATCGGCCACCGCCTCCACCTCCTCCAGGTATGGCTGCTGGTGGAATTCTGAGGCCACCTTTTGCTGCACCTCCTGGACCACCTGGAGCACCAATACCAATGCCATTTGGCCCTCCTCTCCTTTATGATGATGCATTTAAGCCTCCTGCTCCTCCCAAACCATCATATGTCAAATCAGCAGCACCTACTGTTGTGAAAAGACCACTAGCACAGCATACACCAGAGCTAACATCTATGGTATGTATTTTCATTTTTTGTCATGCATAAGAAGCCTTAATTTCTATGTTATTTCACTTAATCCTTAATTATGTTACTTCAATTTCCCCATTTTAGTTGCACATAAATGCCGATTGTATTGTTAAGGTTTCCATTACTTTGATAATGAGCTGGAGGTACTATGAGACTTGCATAAGGCAAGACAAAGCTATGTGGGTATACATACATCCATGTATTTAAAGCCATGTGCATACTCAGCTGTTTGTGTAGGCATGATTTTACCTGTTGTATGTGCACTTGCAGACTTTTGATTGTTGCCAAATTGTATGATTTCTTAGAATTAAACATGACAGTATTTGGGGAATCAGCTTTTAGCTTACAAACTAAAGTCTATCTTTATAGAAATTTGCTAACCCCCACTATATGAATTTATCACCTTAGGCTAGGATCATTATTTGGACAACGATTAAGATATTTTATTAACATGCAATTGTATTTGAACATGCTTGCCTAGGAAAGACAAGCAAGGAACTTCTCTATACATAAGAGATGTAAGTAACCTAGGGAATGTTTCGTGCCATGGAAGTGCGAAGTCACCTAAGTGAGATAGAAGATGGTTCTGAGAGAGTTGAATAAGTTGGTTTATATTGAAAAGAATTGATTCAGGGGGTCTGTTTTGTACAACCACATGCATGGAAATTGCTAATTGAATTGTAAGTTGCAAAGAAATAATGGCTCATCAGGAGATGTTGATAACATCTTGTTAGAACTATAAGAGTCCTGTTTTGACTAAATCTCATATTCCATTTATTTTAACAAAAAAGAGGGAAGCGAACCTCCCTTGTGGTGCACCTGGACAAAAAAAGGTGATCTAGAGCAGGTCTTTATTTACATCACTGTAATTAATTCATTACGGGTTTGTATTAAACAAAATTTCTCAAAAAGTTTCAAAATATGGCATCCAAGTATGACATGAGTTTATAGCATTAGTTTGCATAGCCTTGTTGAGTAGCTATCTTTTAATTCATTTTCAGATAATGTTACAAGAGCTTTTTCTTTTCATTTGCTAGTGTTAAGAAGAGTTGAAGATTCTCTTATCTGGTACAATATATAAAAGAAAGATAATATTTCTTATAGATAACTTGTTCTTTGGAGGAGTAGAAGTTATAGAAGATAGGAGTGATTAAGTAGAGGACCAATTGTGTGTCAAGAAGGCATGAATGAAGATGTATCTCAAACTTCAGGATTTATGGTTACAATTCATAAAGTCATAACCAAGGTTTTAAATTTCGTGCCGTGCCGAGTTTCGGTAAATTCCGAACTCGAGACGTGCCAACCGTGCCGTGCTGATAATAAAATATTATTTTTAAATTTTATTATTTTTTTTAAAAATTTTTAAAGTTTTAAAATTTTTAAAAAAAAAAATAAATAAATAAGGGTGCGGGCGTGCGACCGGCAGTTGCCGGTCGCGCGCCCGCGCCTTTAAAAAAAAAAGGGCGGTCGCCCCGCGTGCGGGCGACCGTACCGTCTTCCTCCTCGCGAAAGCAAGGAGGAAGACTAAAAAAAAGTCAAGAGAGAGAGAGAGAGGAGGGGGACGTGCCGGCCGGCTCGGCACCGTCCCCGTGCCGGCCGGCTCGGCACCGTCCCCGTGCCGGCCGGCTCGGCACCGTCCCCGTGCCGGCCGGCTCGGCACCGTCCCCGTGCCGGAGCCTGGCGGCTCCGACACGAGCCGGGCGGCACCGAGCGTGCCGCCCGGCTTTTAAAACTTTGGTCATAACAATTGTCTACTTGCATGATTTTTGTATCCTTGTCACGGGCTTGCCTGACTTGATGAGGAAATCTGAGACGGCTTCAGCTACATAACCTGACAAAAGCCATTACTGCCAAGGTCTTAGCACTAGAATGCTGCTTGTTTCAAGTTGACATTGTGTACATGTGATAATCGGAAGAAATTAGCATTCTAGCGAAAAAAAAACTATCAGAATGGAGGCTTTGGAGTTAAGATGCTTATAGTTTTGAAGTACACAGGCATCCATGATAGTAATACAAAGTAACCCTGTGATGAAGAACAAAATTGTCTTTGTCAGAAGTAGTTTGGATTTGGCTCAACCTAGACTAGATGAGATTGAGAAAGTTTTAGAGGTTTGGGTGGATATTTTGGAGGCGAAGTGGCAAGGTGGACTAGCTGGGGCTATAGGGACTGCTTGAATTGGCATAAGATAGGCTTTGGTAGATCTCAGCGAGTAACGGAGAGGAGGAGCTTGAGGAGTCGGCCTGAGCTAGAAGGAATAAGATGATGATGTTTGGAGGAAGAGAAGTTGTGTTATCATTCATTCACGAGTTCTTAGCTTAATACAATATAGGAGCTAGTGAGCTCATTAGCGTGTTAACATGACTTTCACTCCTCCGTTTTCCTTATAAGAAGTGGTATAACTGAAACCATGGTTTTCGGTGCCGGTCGGCACGTGCCTGTTCAGGCAGTTATCGGCGCGGCACGACATGTGTCAAAAAAATATTATATTTGAATTTTTAAGTTAATTTTTTATTTTATTTTTGTTTTTTAAAAAATAACAAATAAATATATATTGGCACGTTCGGCACGGTACCATCGGCACGTGCTGGGATCTGAGTTTACCGAAACTCGGCTCGGCACAAAAAACCTTGACTGAAACAAACCTAAACTAATGACTTATCACATAATTGCATGTTTTGCGATCGTAATTATGGAAATACAAAAAAAAAGCTCTAAATACTCTGATTGGCTAAGAGAGTTGACTTGGCCGAGTGACCTTATTGGACCTGACTTTGGCAAATGGGCCTGCATAACCTAGATGGCTTGGTGCTTGAGCAGTTGACTTGAGATGATCTTGCTTTTGACTTCGAGGACTTGACTTTGGGCGACTCCATGGCTTGGGCTGGCCTTGCTAGACTTCCATAGGCGAATTGGGGTCCCTTGGTCGTGCTGGATCAGCTGGAAGAAGGCCGAGAAAAGAGTGGGCTGAAAATGGGGAATATTTTGCTCGGTAGGCTACCCAAGAATGAATATTTCGCACAGGGACACGCGGGTGAATTTCTGCGTGGAAAAAACTAGTTACCCTCAACAAACTACCCAATAAATCACACACAATCAATCTTCACCACACACACACGCCTCGTGATCTGTACAATTCTCTCATGATCTTAAAAAAAAACAAAATTACAGATATACCCATCCTGATGTGTGGTCATGATTGTGCCACGTCAGCATGTGTGGTTTATTGTGTCATATCTTGGGGGTGCATAGCAAAACTCCGCGTGCGTTTGAGTGGCCTATTCGGATTCGGACTGTTTTGACCTCCTCTTGCGGTCAAACTTTGTATGCATACTTTCGAAGGACTGTTCTGATATTCTTGTTTATTAAGTTCTCATATCTCTGTGGTTTTTGTTGCACAGGTTCCAGCTTCGGTGCGTGTCAGGAGAGAAACTGCTATGCAGAAACCAAAACCACGGTCACAGACGGCAACAGTAACAACGTCATCCGTTAAACCACCTCCGGTAATAGTAACGATCGGGAAGCCCGACACAGCCAGTACATCATCAGCGCCAAAGTCACACAGTGTCGACGACTCGTATATGGCCTTCTTAGAAGATATGAAAGCTCTAGGCGCTCTAGATAACTAAAGCTGTCGTGAAAAATCGCGGCAGAACGATCGTATCGGGTCAAGGCCATCTAAGTTTCTCCCAAAATTGCCGAGGATCTCATTTTCGTATTAATAGTGTTCAATTTTGAGCAGCACCAAGCTCAATTCAATAGCACAAGGGTTGGAGAAACAGTCTAATGATGACAGACAAATGTGTAGGCTTATTCTAGGAAAGAACTGACTGGATTTTGAGGCTAATATCTGTTGCCTCTGCTTCAATTACTTTGGACATTATATATTTTCGATTATTTTATAAAGTATTTTGATTAACATCACATTCATTTTAAATTAGTCGATTATCTATGAAGATTGCAGTGGAAGAAATATAAACTAAGGTTTCATGCTTTAAAACATAGTTTCAGCTTGTGCCGGCAGCGTAAGAACCCCGTCATGAACATGCATCACGTGCCCAACAAATTTTGTATATAAAATATTAAAAATTTATTTTTAATGTTTAGTTTTATTTAGAAAAAAATATAATATATGTTTGCCGCCACAGTTAGCATGATATTATCTTTTATTATAATATTATCTGCGTGATCGGCATGTGCCGAGATTTTAGTTTAATTAAATTTGATTTGGCTTGGCATTAAAACCTTGGTGTTAAAAGTCTAAGCTTACCCTTCAGCGAAGGTGTTTTCCAGCCTGTGGTAAGTAGGTTTACTTATGAAACTACTCATTTTAATAGTTTAATATCATTTGCCTCCCGGTTATTTGATGTGTTTATCACGGAAATCTGAAAATAAACGATTATTTTTAAACTTGAATGTTCGAAACAAGGAAAGAGAGCCATCTGTTCTCCTGTCAACAACCAATTTGCTTTCCTGTTTTCATCCATCACAAAGATCCCCAAAAAAAACAAAAAAAAAAAGGACAAAAAAAAGAGGAAAATTTAGAGTATACTTAGAGCCAACTGAGAGGTATAGCTTTAAATTGCTATTATGACGTTTTCTGTCCAGAATCATGTGCATGGTTTTATCCGCTTTTCTAAACTTGAATGTTCGAAACCAAATACACTTTAAAGGCATTTCCACAAGTACTATAACAAGTGTACATATAACATAGCCACTTGTGAACCAGGTAAACATGCTACCTATAGCGTTTTATTTTATTTTATTTGTTTGAGACGGAGAAAACTGCTTCAACCACATAAAATCCACGGTACCACGATTTTACGCCGCGAATAGACTAAATCCCTCAGCCTATAAAATTTCTGATATCATATGATAAATTAAACTATAGATGGACCTGATCGTAGCTCCACTGTGAAGACAAATGCTCTATAACATATGTGGCATTCACTGATAGAGGGCTAAAGCCTCAACGCTCCCACCCGCACGAAAAAATTCCATCATAATCGGACGGAGCACGGTATCGGAAGTGAAACGGCGCGTACGAACCGCCCACTCGTGCTGGCCGCACGGCGCGACATGCTATCTGTAGTTGAAACAACTAAAGCGTGCTTCAGATTATTTATAAACTTTGCCGTCTATAGCTATAATTACATGCATATATCCATTTCAAATACACGCAAAAACTGTCCCCAGTAGAATTGAGGGGAAACAATGTAGCTAAACCACCCAAAAATAGCCATAATTACCGTAACAATGTGTCTTGGGATGGGTAAAAAGTAACACAAGGCATATGCATGCAACAGTGTATGAAAACAGTTGTAATTACCCCACGATAAGAACGTTTACGAGAAAAGAAGATAAAAAGGATCCAAAAACTGTCCCCAGTAGAATTGAGGGGAAAATATCACAAAAACAAGAACAAGACGACTAAAATAGGGATCGGGAAGGCGAAAGTAAAAGGAGATTGATCCAAAAGAAGAACCAAAAAAGGATAAAGAGCCGTCAAAAGTATTTCAGAAAGTAAACACCTGAGAAATTGATTGATCCTGCCTTGTGGATTACTTTTAACCAATATAGAAATTACCTGCATTCCAAATAAAAAGAATATTAGTGGTTTTAAGAGAAACATTACTATGTCAGCTAAAATACAGTTATTGATTCAACAAGGTAATTCGAGTTCTAACAAAGATTTAAGGTGCCGCCTCGACATACGTTTTGATAAATCCCAAATTCGAGACTTGCCAAACGTGCGGTGTTAATCCATACAAAATTTTTTATTTTTAAAGTTATAAGTGTGCTATTTAAATACAATTACATCAAAACAAAAAAAAGGTCGCACCTGCCGTGATGGCACGGACGAGACGGCCGAACTCTGTGCCAGATCCCTAAGGGATTCGTCACGTCCCGTCTGGCAACCTTTGTCCTAATCACCTATATTTATTTTTTTATTTTATTTTTTTATAATAATAATCACCTATATTTATAAGGACCGACTAAAATGACAAAACATAAAACTCTTAGGACGCTGCTTGTAAGTTCGTATACTCATAAGAACCACTTATATGCTACTGTATATCCCCACAAGGAACAAACTAAATGCATACAAATTGACTATCGGATTACTCGGAACATAGATTAAAGGTGCATAATTCTTCTTTTGAAAAAAAAACAATAGATTAAAGGTGCATAAATTTTCAACAAGCAGCTCTCTGTTGAATTCCTAGCGTAATTTGAAAACAAAATAAAGTTGGTCGTGGAATATTGAAGGCTTTGAATTAGAATATTGTGGCTGGCAAGATCATACTATTTATTAGAATACTTCTCTTTGAGTTTCAAAATTACTAATCTGATATCAACGCCGGGAGCGCAAAACTGCAAAAGATTAAGGCATCAAAAAGGAATATAAACAGGATGAGAATTTGGGTAAAGTACCAAAATGGTCCTCAACATCGGTAAAACACCAATTTTACCCCTGAGATCCAACTTTATACAATTTAGTCCATATGGACGGTCTTGTTGAACCAAAATGGTCCTAAATGGATAAGCATGATGGCTAGAACATAGTGGCAATACATACATGCATACAACATCCCAGTGATAAGTCCGAAGCGGAGAACATAGTGCCAGATGATAGCGAATATGTTACATGCATGGGTCTAAAATCTTGGATCAAGAACGGATCTTCCACACATTGCAATCTGTGCATATGCATTTATATAAATGATAATTAAGGGGGGGAAAAAAAGTCAAGTATCAAATTTATTATTTGGTCAGACCAAAAAATCAATCTGGTCTCCTAGGTCTACGATGACCCGCTCTACAGCATGTACCTGGTCCTTCTCTAATAGAAGTGGTCCTGGAAGGACCAATTTGCTCCAATACCGCAGAAAACAGCAGCGGTTCAAATTTGACCAAAACTAATAATGGTTTTTGAACCTGTCTTTGAGTCTTATTTGTAAACTTTTTTATTCAAAATATTTTCAATGCTCACACGTGTCACCTTTGTCCTCTACAACTTTTTTTTTTGGTGGGGTGCGCCAGGCCAGTGCTATAGTGCAACGCACAGGCGACGCGCGGAAGCCCCAGTGGCAAGCCACTGAAATGGACCTCCCCCCTCAAAAAATAATTTAATATCGTTGTGGACACATGGCCCACATATCAGATATTAAACTGATAAGAACAGATAACTAATGTCAGTGAAAAATGGAAGAGTTGTCGATGTAAATATCAAGTTAAATGAAGTTTAATTTGTCAAAACATAATAATAGCAAAAAATACAAAAAAAAAAAAAAAATTGAAACGGAATACTCTTGAAACTACAACAGATGAAATCTGGACAAGTTCACTGACCTTTTTATGAATATATACAGGTAGTCTATATTAGACGCCATATCTCTTCAAAACTTTGCTCAAATTCGGCATTACATTGTATGCCTGGTAAGACCTTCGTAAATCAATAATAGATCCCACCTGAATGGCACATTTCATATTTAGTACAGGCATGATGTCTTCATTGAATCAAGGAGACAAACAAGTCCAATGCCATATTCAAATTACTAGAGTGGAGTTAGACATCATTCTTACCAACGAAGTTAACAAGAAAAGTGTGGTTAGGTAATTGAAACCATATTCACTCCCTGATGGACAATAATAGCGTTCACAGCAATGCTATACAAAAATAAAGTAGCATAGTTACTGCCCTCGCCAAACTTACATGCTTGAATCTCCTTTTTCAACTGCTCGAAAAGCTTAGAAATCGCTTCTAGTATCTTGATTCACATTCTTTACTTCTTTCTTATATTTCGGATATTTCTGAGCCAGATTCTAACAGCTTTTACTCACCCTTGCATCACGGTTCATCTACTAATAATTGCTAGCTGGATTGGTAGATTTAATTCTCAAAAACTTCAATAGGTTTCAATGGAAGCAACTTCAGGCAGTCTAAAAACTTATGGTTCTATCTGAATCCATCTGCTACAACAATGAGTTGGTGAACAACTAACAGGCTTTCGAGTCTAATTTCATGAAGGCTAGTTCCTCAAGACCCTCAGGTTTATCTGCATCCCTATTTTGCACATGATCCTTCTATAGGTGATGCCATAATAAAAAATCCTGCTTCATAAACAGCATCAAAAGATCCAAAAAGTCATCCGAGATCTGTCAATGAGAATATCTAGAATCCCTAGGTATAATATCTTCTACGGCAATAAACGTCCATGGCCAGTTACATACCTGGTTGTCTAGCAAAAGATCTACAGTATCTCAGTAAAAAGCAATGAGTTGATAAGATTTTCAGCTTTGTTTATTTGTGCTTTATCTTACATCCATTGCCTTATTAATAGGTGTACTATTACTTTCACTCTTATCTTTGCTCCCATTATCGATCCCCACCAAATTTATGGAGGGGATTGATGCAATTCAAAGCCTCTGGATGGGTGTTGACATGGAGGATGAAGCTCGAGGAGGGAGAAGCCGAGTGGCATAAACTATTGTTCTGGCTTACATGGGTAATTGATAGAGTTGTCTTCGCATGTCAATCAAATGGTTAATGAAGTCAAAGACATGAGCACATAGCAAGACACTTCCTATTTTCTGGTTACTGTAAAACATTATACACAAAACATGTTCTAATAAAATAAATGAAAAAAAATTAAGCAGCACTTACAATAATCAGAATTGATGTGAAGCCCAATGCAAAGCCTTCATTAACACGACGTAGATAGTGATCCAAAAGAGTAGATGAGGTTGCCAAAACACTTAGTAATAGTCCACCTACATTATTAATATATATATTGTTATTAAAGAAGATTTAATTGTAACTTTACATTAAACCTTCTGAAATTAGGATGCTGGCAGAGAAGAGAATACAACTCACCCCAAAAGCGTGTTGAGGCCTGTATTTTGGTCAAGTACTCCACTGTTGCCTTCCCAGGCTTGATGCTTGGTATTCTTGCACCCATTTTAGTCATGTAATCAGATATTTCCTTTGGTAAATTTGCCTGCAAAATAAATGTTAAGTTTACATCTTTAGTATCCGAGTTTTACTTCAACATCATAGACTATGATGGCTTTCTTCGAAATGTTATTGTTGCATGAAGAATAAAATGTGGTATAAACTAGCATTGATGTATTTCCTTATGCTGAACATGCTTCTACTCTTGATATCACTATTATCACATACACGTTCTATGTAGGTGTCAGCTCTGTAAAGTGAGTTCATCTTTAATGTAAAATAGCCCCAGTTCAATCAAACTTTCTAATGAAGCAAATATTACGCAAGAATCACGAAAGCAGTCATTCTTATAGCAAAATATATATGCAAGGGTTGATTATAATCCAACTGAACTTGGGACTCGTAGACAATCCTAGATTACCTAATCGAAATTCTGAAATAATCCAAACTGTACATGTCTGTTTTATTTTTCTGAAAAAAAGTGCTTTTGAATGATCATAAGACTCTCAAAGAATATCTCATATAAGAATTCGTCATTGCATAAAGAGGAGGGGAGGGGGATGTGGATTATTTACATAAAGAGAAAAAATAAATAGATACTTACAATGTCAAAAATGTTGAATACAAAGACAAAAAATGCATATATTGCATAAAAAACCCATGGTTCTGCACCAGCCGAACTAGCAGGATTTAGTATCTCCTTCAGATTTTCCCAAAACGGGGAGCCAAAGATGCTGCTAGATTAATGAACATTATCAGATATCTCAATTTCATAAGCACCATCTATGCAGCTACATAATTGACAGTCAGAGATCAGCTAAACGACCTTGCCATAATGCTAGGAAAAGCCAGTAGGTAGGTTGTCGTAAGGACTGGCTGCATTCCTGTGGGATTGATGTTGAAGGGAATGTATGGCTCCACTTCGATAACTTCAGAGGCCCCACCTCTATCAATTACAACAATAATCAATACTTGAAAACCAATAAATTATCCAAAAAGGTAACGTCATTTTGAAAAACCACAAAACTCCTACAAATAGCACAATTTGATTAAGAAATATGACAGAAAGTTCCGCTAATGACTAATGATAATACAAGAGTAGCAAACATGTGAAGGAGAAAAAGAGAAACTCAAACACAATTTCACATATAGGACTGCACCAACTACAATTAATTGATTAGAGAGAAAAGACAAAAGAAATGAAAACTAACCTTGTACTGGAAGCTAATTTAAAAGCATAATACTGCAACTTTATCTTTCTACAACCTTCTGTAACAAGTACGGCCCACATAGTTACTAGGATGAAAATTCCTAGTACAGCAAGTGTATAAGGCCAGAAATTTGCAGCATTTCCTGAATCAAATAATTCAAACTATAAATCATCAAGCCCCTTCAGCAAGCTACTGAAACCAAAAAGTAATAAAGAGAAAAGAATGTCAGAGTAATAAATTATGCATTCTTCAATCAAATGCGATTGTACACACCAGGAAACACTGGCTTTTATATCTTTCTCCCAGTACTTTTTATCTTTACTGGATCTAACTAATTGCCGTAATCATTTGATGTAGTAAAACTGATTCTCTCATATTTGATAGCGATCCTGCTAATTTTAGAGCTAAAATCAAGACTCACCTTCAAGTATCACATAAGCTTACTCTAGAAGCACTAAAATATTGTCTTTTGAGTTTACCATATAGTAGCTTAGCTGATCCTATTGATGATACCCTGGATCAGGTACCATATTCTATCCAACCGAGCAAGAAATTTGATATGCTTTACTAAATGTTGGGTAGATTGAAAATTTGCATAGCCATTTATGTCTAACGAAGACATTGTATGAGCTCTAAAGTTGTTCTATCCTCAAAATCAAAAGTAAACACTAGACATTGTCGAATACCAAGCAACAAAAGAAGCTTGACATTATAAGGTTATTGAAATCCCTTGAGCATAGTACCTGATAAACGAGAAAACA
Organism: Xerophyta viscosa; assembly: GCA_002076135.1. Lineage (NCBI taxonomy): Eukaryota > Viridiplantae > Streptophyta > Magnoliopsida > Pandanales > Velloziaceae > Xerophyta > Xerophyta viscosa. The sequence continues at coordinate 1,565,608 of MJHO01000027.1, read as the reverse complement.
TTTTATGAAGAGTTTCTGTATAGCCAGTCAAAATTCCCGCACATATAATTAAAGAGGAACCTTGACCTGCAGTGTGCAAAAAGAATCAACAAAAAACCATATACTACATACCATTGTGCTAAACATATGATTTTACATTTATGCAACAGAAATTAAGACAGGATGTCCAACAAACATGGACAAAGTAAGGACTAAGCTTTTGCAGGTACCAACGTCATGTCACATAGATGATATATGCATCTTTATAGTAAGATATAAGTCCTTCGTCAACAGAAAAGGAAAGCATTATGCCAACCAGGAAAAGAAAAGCAAATATGACTTGGAAGAAGAAGGAATTATGAATAATCATATTGATACCATTGTTTTGAAGTAAATTTCCATAAAGTTAACCAATAATCAGAGACATCTATAAAAATTCCAGGACAAAATGCAAGTTCAAGACCTTAAATATAACTAGGACACTTGGTAACAAGGATGACGGCAAAACTTATCAACTTCTACAGAAAATGCTTCAGATAGAAGCTCCTAACCATTAATCTACCTTCACTGCGTTGTCTGAAAAACCATGTAGTAAGATATCACTAGCTAAAAGCAACTCTTGTTTCTGAGGTCTCATTAAAAAAATTGATCATCTACAAACAAGTTCTAAATTAGGAGGTCTTGAATGGATTCGTTTAGATTTGGTAAACAAAACAATTGTGCATCAATTTAGCACTGCATAGAACTAGATGTTTGGAAGATACTTCAGAAAATCATAAAAGCACAATCATCTCATTCGCAAAAATATCAACTGCAAGTTGTGGAGCAACAAGGCCAAGTTCGTCTAGCCAGTCTATAACCATACATTAGAAAGCGGTTATGTAAAATGACAGAACCACACGATGTTTGTTTACCTGTCATTCTTCAATTAAAAAATAAAAATAAAAGTAAAATATAATGGAATAACGATCTAAAGTGTAAAGATGCATCCTTCTAGTTACACATTTACAGGGATCGTATTTAACTATTGGTCACTGAAACACAACATCGAATAGATCTGATCACAATGTCTAGTTATTTGTATAATATAACATGGAGATACAACTATAAGCAGAATGCAACTAAAAGGGAAGTCAAGACAAAATAGTACAAATGGAAATGGGATTGAAGTAGCAAAAATTCCATGGTGACGACGACGTACATGAACAATAAGTAAAAAATAACCCTAATCAGCAAGACTAACAAAATAAATGATAGATGTAAATATAACTACCAAATCCAGATTCTGATATGGTATCACAGATCCACGTCATTGACATAGCACCAAGAACCAAATAGAAGCTTGTCACAAGAACATGCTTGAATCTGAAATAAAAAATGATCAGCAGTGATTCTGCTCCATATCTTAACATTAAAATCACAGTAGATATTGTCTGGAAGCTGCCATATCTAGTTATCCAGATGTTGGTACTTTATCAATACTCCATGAAATCATGTATGTTTTGAAAAAATAAAATAAAAAAGCAAGCATGTATCTTTCTGCCGATACTAAAAGAACAGCCAAAGGAAAGTTAGGAACTTCACAGACCCATATCAGATTAATTTATTCACTAAAGAAAAGACGGGTAGCAAGAAACAAATTTCAATTTACAAAGTCATTTAGTGTGTATACCAATTCAACTACATAACATTTTTAGTCTATCTTGCAGAGCAGATTAACTAGCTTCCATTTATGTGAGTTTTAAATGTTAATTTACAACGCATGGCATAATATAAACTGCTAAAGAGCATGTAAAATCATTAAACATAAGCAGCTTGATAAAAGTAAGGCATCCCATAGTAATTGCAAAGGCTGGCTTATACTAATAAACATTTTATTGGTTGAGCAGGAAAATATGGTCAGAAATATCAGCCTTCGAACTAAAATTCTTCCAAGGTGAAATATGCATGCAGGCTTCTTTTGTACAATATCATGTATCCTGCTTCATCTCGTATAAACAAATATAGATCACAGATTTTGCATTTCAGCAATAATAGAACGATATGCCTCTGACTCTACAACTATTTTGACAAAAACTGGATGGTCACTTCATTGAATCCTATGCATAGACATTATTTTGTTAAACAACAACAACAACAACCCAGTCATGACTTCCGGCATGACGCGGTTTGAAGAGGGTATATGCACGCAACCATGCACACAGATCATAGAATAAGAAATCATTTCGAGCATTCCTAACACAAGCACACATTATATACAATAAGGAAATAATAAAGGGAAAAATCGATAAAAATAAAACAAAAAGGATATAAATAAGAACAATAAAAGAAAATAAGATAAAATTAAAAATATATATAAAAAAAAGACGCAATGTCATTTAGACCGCGGTGTCACAAAACATAAATTCTACACCGGCACTCAGCTTGATTAAAGACTAAGTCTTCAACAACAACAACAACCCAGTCATGAGTCCCGCCATGACGCGATTTGGAGAGGGTATATGCACGCAACCATGCACACAGATCATAGAATAAGAAATCACTTCGAGCATTCCTAACACAAGCACACATTATATACAATAATGAAATAATTAAAGGGAAAAATCGATAAAAATAAAATAAAAAGGATATAAATAAGAACAATGAAAGAAAATAAGATAAAATTAAAAAAATATATATATAAAAAAGACGATATGTCATCTAGACCGCGGTGTCACAAAACATAAATTCTACACCGGCACTCAGCTTGATTGACTAAGTCTTCATCTATTACTATAAATGTAAGGTCTTGTTAGATGGTTTCTCTCCAACTTTTTTTAGACCCTATTTTGTTTTTCCACTTGCTGGTCAAACCTTCACAATGTCTAACAGGTGCAACTGTTGGTCTTCGCATGACATGTCCAAACCATTTGCAACCGTCTTTCTCTCATCTTGTCCTCAATGGACATGATTGAGTTGAAAAGATCTCCAAATGTATTTATTACACTTAAATATGCCCATGTCAAGATGCACCTTTATTTGAAAAAAAGAAAAGGAAAAAAGACTCCCCCCATATAAAAAACACAATAGATGTATTTTCAGTGAGGAAGGTTCAGGAATTCTTTTTGATAAAAGAAGAGAAGAGAGGGAATTGTGTGCTTTCCAGTACTCAGACTCAAGAGAGCAGCTTGGTATCAAGTTTCATATTCAGGATGCCCTTCTCAGACATGAGCACCTAGTATAACGAGCATGTCAGATGGATTTTAATTGTGAAGGTCACCTGCTACCATACTCCAATCCATCTGACTATAAGTAGACACTTATTTGAATCGCTCATTAAATTGCTAGAGACAAATTGAAAATGACCCAAACTAACTAGTTTACTGGGACGTATGCAAGCAAATTACATGTTCTGCAGATTTCCACTTCGAGGACCATCTAGCATCCACATTATAGAGCCACAGCAATAAGAATTATGACAACACAATGTCAAAAACTACAAGCTACAATGCAATTGCTTTAACCATTTGGTTATGCCCAAGGATAAGAAATTTCTTACTTAAAATCCATCTTGAGATATACGATTTAACAAACAGTTCAAGTTATATTGTCAGTTAACAAACATATACTGGAAAAGTCCATAAAACTCAAAACACAATTTGAAGTGGAAAACTACCAACTTACATGAAAAAAAAAGTACTACGTATATGAAAGCCGCAAAAAAAACACCAACTTAAAGCATGATATACTATACAAAAGTTGCAACAGTTCTAACCGGTGACTTGCTGCATATATTGAATATTGAAGCGAGTATGACGAAACAATAACAGCCTCCACTATAGCAAAACCAAGTGAAGTCCACCATCTGCAATTGCAAAGTCACTTTTCATGCTTTTTTGTTTACTTACTGAAGATATTTAGCAAACAGTAATGCTGTAGGACCCAAAAAGATGTCTGGAAAGAGGAACACAAGTCCCAAGTAGCTGGCCGTGATCTTCACACTCCTTCCTCTCGTGCCGTCAGTTTTCTATGCACCCTTCTCTCTCTGTTAACACTGCTTAGTCTATACCAGCCAATTGCACAATATACTAGTACTACTCATATTTTCTTCTAAGCTTAAATGTTGCACGCTTAGAGCCTTAGAGCTGCAAACATGTCTCTTGCCTCTTGTATAATGAGGATTCATCAGAAGATTTATGCAAAAAAGCAGTCGCACACAAGTTGTGTTGTGTTCCCAAATTTAATGATATATATTTTTTGTTCAAAGAAGCATTTGGATTTCAAGGTAGACAAGTATTAAGAATACATTAACCATTGTAGAGCTATAATATCCATATTAATGAACAGCAAGTTTCCCTATGAAATACTTTATGCAATTAAAAAACCCTTGATACTAAATAACAGAAATATTAATATGTTATATACCTATTAGGATCATGAAAGCATATTCATTAATCTCAAATGCTCCAAGTGGTCGCACGAACTAAAAGATGTAGGCATTTAATTGATTGCCTCCAAAAGGTCAATTTTTGCTCTTAAAAAATTTAAGCATATTTTGCAAAATTAGCAAGATATTTTGGAGAAGCAATCATATCGAACAGAAATATCTCAAAGCCTACAATGCAAATATGAAATTACCCAGTTTCTGGAAAACAAACTAAACAAAACTAAGCTAGTACACAAAGTGAACAAGACAGTAATTGCTTACCTTCCAAAATTGCACAAATAGGGTTCTAGAAACGTCTAAGTAAACAAGGAAATTGAATTTGCAAATATGTTCTCTAGGTTCCCATGATGCTGACAACCATCGAAGAGGGACGAAACAAGATATTGGATGAGAGAGAGAGAGAGAGAGAGAGAGAGAGAGAGTATGTGCACGTGTTTCAATTGGGTAAGGACATGAGAGCAAGATAACATTGGGAATGTGAAGGGAAAAGTGAGGAATGGTGTTAACTTAATAGAGAGGAGCACGTAACAACTGACAACCTGAGAGTTGGGAGTATGAAAGATCACAGGCATCTTTATGCTAATATTTCGGGTCCTATTTTTCATTCATCTTTCGAGTCCTTTTGCATTACTAAGCAAAATCTAGAACGAGTTTCTCACTATTTGAGATGAGTACTAGACACACATATATCCTTTAATCTTTTCATGTCCATCTAGGCCTCCCTTCCGTAGCTTCACCAAAGATGGAAGAATGTGGCAAAGTACCTATACCAAGTAGAGAAACATTAAAATGTGTTTGAATGAAAGAAAATAACAAAGTAATATAACTCTAACACTACGTGCTACCTTATAAGAAAATAACTAACTTAAGTATGAAAACCATGAGGGCATGACATTTGAGGGTAGTAGTAGTCATTGGTCCAAGCAACTGGGCCTGTTTGAGAAACACAAGCCATAGTCGAGCAACATTTTAGGTCCTAGACAAGTTTTTCACAAAAGTCATGGTCAGAACAAATTCTAGTGGACCTACTCAGGCCCTACTAAATCCTTCTTGAAATTGATATAATTATACAAATGGGGTATTTAAAAAACAGTTTGATCATAACCACATAATAAATATTTAGCATACTTTTCACTAAATCTTGGTTGTATCCTATCTCCACCTATACTCTAAGCACGGCTTCGTATGAAGTACGGCGAAATTTGCGTTCGACACGCACGGCTCGGACGCGGCCTAGATTCACGTCCGACGTGGCTAGGCCGCATCCTAATTTGAATTGGGCTCAGACGCAGCGAGGAGTCGCTGTGGATGCGGCTCGGACACGCTAGCCCCAACAACATTATTAAAATTTTGCTGAACTCGTACAATCCGTATGCGTTTTGATCAGCAGCACACACTTGATCGATACCCCGAATCCCCGGCAACCCTAGCTTTCCCAGCACCTCTGCAGCACCGCCGGTATAAATCCATCCGCATCCTCATCGAAGACCTTGAACGCCTCCGCCGTGTCTGCATCTCTTGCTGCTTCTGCTAGCATTCATTGTCTCCGCGTTTATCATCGGGGCTGAGAAAGGTGTTGCCGAGGGCGATATGGAGGTTGCAGAAAAGTTCGAAGGAGATGTTGACAGCGCAATGGAGAGAGCTCAGTGCGGTCCGTGCCGAAACCGGGACAGTCGAAGGCGGAGCAGAGCGGTGGTGAGATCACGAGACGAAGTCGTTTGTTCGAATCAGAGAGAAGATCCTTGAGATCAGAGCTCGAGAGAGGGATTAAGTAAGCAATTAGCAAACCAAGATTGAAATGAAGATTGTAATGCGTTTGAGGGAAGTACTCTTTCAGTTTTTATTTCCTTTTCTAGAAGATCAAGGAATGCGGTTCATTTTGTTGTTTCAGAAGTAGGTTATAGGCAATATATAGAAATTTGACATTATCATATACACCTTTTGTTTAGAACAAGTGAAATATATATAAGAAAAAGTATTTTTTAATGCAAATGTTTCTTACATGACCACCGTGTCCATATCTAGATACAATTACTTACATATATTTTTCAAACATTCTATCGTGTCCTTGCCATATCATGTCCATACTTTTTCAAGAATTGCCGAATCCATTGTCCGTAACGTGTCATGTCATGTTCTCGTGTCCGTGTCCATAGTTCATAGCCCTAATCATAGTTCGACATTTCGGTCGACACGGCACGGCATAGCTGGCACAACCGAATTTCCTTTTTTTTAGTAAGGGAGAATTGTTCATTTTTCTCGAATGAAGAAGATAACGGTGCTCTTTTTTTGCGTCCACGCGGCGCGACTGGTATTTCGTGCCGCATGGATGCTTTTTTCTCGTATTGTGCCGGTGGGCACGACTCAAAGGTCACACGCTCTTAATTTTTTTTTAAGTTTTTCAATTTTTGAAATTGAAAATCCTTTAAAAATATTAAAATATCTAATAAAATATTAAAAAAAATAATAGTTTATTATCGGCACAGTCGAAACGACACGATCGGCACGTCTCAAGTTTGGAGTTTACCGAAATTCGAAACGGCACGGCACAGTAAACTTTGGCCCTAATATGGTCCCTCTTGCTCAACCTACCCATGCTTGGCCACAGGACCTAAGCCCTAGAACGTCTGTTAAGCCACCCTAGCTCTTCCTGCTTAAATCCTCACAATTTTAGCAAAATAATCAGTGTCAATCTAGTAGAGGCCGAGTAGACTCATCTGGCCAATCACACAATCAAGTAGCACCTCTCATGCCAATTCCCCTCCATAGGTAATACAGGTTTAGCTAGGGCTGAGCATTACCCGAACTCACCCGAAAAACCGAACCGGACCAAACCGAATATATTCAAAATTTCGGGTTCGGTTCGGGTAGCACTTTTAACAATTCGGTTTAAAACAATTCGGTTCGGGTTTGATGAATAAAAATCGGTTCGGGTTGGGTTGGACCCGATTACTGATTGGATAATAAATGGCCGCTGCCCGCTGGCCCGCTTCTTAGGACTCGGCCTAAGTCTGCTTTGCCAAGTAAATGCCAAACCAGTACCCTAGGCATTTAAGCTTGAGTCTTGACTGCTTGAGGGAGGAGCTGACGGTTCACAATCCGTAACCCTAAATCCTAATTCCCTCTCGAGTCTCGCCTCCGGCCTCTCGCCGCTCTCTGTTCCTCAACTCCCTCGTCCGAGTCTTCCCACCTCGGCTCCTCCTCCTGTGGCCGTGAATCACGACTACCAGCCCTCATTCTTCTCTGATTCGCTCGCGACGTGGTCACGCGACGACGCGAATTGCCCGCCTCTTCACGCAGGTCGTAGCAGTGGCAGCCCGCAGCCTTCTACGCCTCCATCCCTAACCCGCAGCCGCCTTCTCTGGTTCTAGTTCCACCTACTTCGCGCTCCGGCACCGGCGAGCCCGATTGCGCGTCTATCTCCGTATAGGTTCGGAATTTTTAGCATCCTTCGAATCTGGTTTCTAATTTTTTTCTAGATCGACACGAAGTTGTTTGATTAAGGGATTATTATTTTATGTTTCAGAATTTTTATCGAAATTATTTTGACAATACTCGTATTTATGCTTTTGATTTGTGTCCATATTTCTTAATTGGTCTGAATATTGAATAATGTGATTTTGTTCCAGTTTAGATGGCTGAAGAATCTGCTCAACCGATGCAAATGATGCCGGTGGAGCTGACGGCGGAGACTGGAGCAGCAAGCTTGCATGCTGGGCCATCTTCTCAACCAGCAACTGCAGGTTCACAAGCTACTGAACCTTCTGCCGCTACTACATGTTCTACTCGGATCAAAAAGAGAAAAACTATGAAGAGAAGGGCTGATGTTTGGAACCATTTCACTGAAGTCAAAGATCAAGTAACCCACGAGACTACAGCTAAATGCAACTATTGTGGTCAGGTATACGCTGCAGACTCTAAAATTGGCACTAGTAGTATGAAAAATCACTTACAGAAGTGTTCTAAGTACGAATGTAGTGTACGCAACAAGCCTGATCTAAAGCAATATGAGCTAACCTTACATACCACATCTTCCAATCAATCAATTAGTGAGCTAAAACCATGGAAGTATGACGAAATGGCTTGTAGAAAGGCTTTGGCGGAGATGATAATTAGTTGTGAATTGCCATTCAAAGTCGTCGAGAATGAAAAATTTAAGAAGTTTTGTTATTCAATGCAAGCTAGATTCAATGTGCCTTCGCGCTTTACCATAGCACGTGACTGTTATGAGCTCTTTATAGAAGAAAGAAATAAGTTGAAGAATTGGATGAAATGTAATTGCCGTAGCATTTCTATTCCTACCGATGGATGGACTTCAATTCAAAATATTAGTTATATGGTCATTACTGGTCATTTTATTGATAACGAGTGGAGATTGCATAAGAAAATTTTAAATTTTTGCGCTGTCGCTAGTCATAAGGGTAAGGCTGCTGCACTTGCAATTGAACAATACTTACGTGAATGGGGCATTGAGAAAGTGATGGCCATCACGGTTGATACTGCAAGTTCCAATGATACTTGTGTCACTTCATTGCGAGAAAATATGCCAGAGAAAACTTTTATTCTTAAAGGTCAGTATGTGCATGTTAGATGTGTTGCGCATATTCTAAACTTGATTGTGAAAGATGGTTTGAAATTGACTGACGAATCTGTCGAGCGCATTCGAGAGGCAGTCAAGTATGTTAGGCAATCGCCATCAAGATTAACGAACATTTTAAACAATGTAGTCAGCATGAGAACCTAGAGTGCAAGTCTCTTATATGCCTTGATGTATCTACCAGATGGAATTCCACATATAAAATGTTGAATATAGCTCAAATGTATGAAAAGGCCTTCGAAAGATTTTCTATTGCCGATACTAACTTCATGATGGCTATGTTGAAGGGTCCTGGACATGGTAGACCTACCAAAACTGATTGGGCTAGTGTGCGAAATTTAATTCAATTGCTTGAGAAGTTTGAGAAGTTGACAACTAATGTATCGGCATCATATTATACCACTAGCAACACTTATCTACACAACATCAACTCATGTGCATTCGTATTACAAGATTGGTGCAATGATAATAATATCAGAGCTGATCTAAAAGAAATGAGCAGAGTTATGAAGACCAAGTGGGATAAGTATTGGGGAGACCCCGAAAAAATGAATGTCTTGATGTTTTTGGGTGCATTTTTTGATCCTAGATATAAAATGAAGTTTGTGAAATTTGCTATAGATACTATGTATAGCAAAGACAAGGCAAAAACTATTTTTGATAATATTGTCAAAGTCCTTTATTCAATGTTTGATGAATACAATGGTTGTGGAAGTGGTATTGATAGCAGCCAAAAGGCTATTGGTGGCTCTAGGGCGTTAAGTGTTGCGGATCAATCAAAGGGTTTATCATTATCGGACTTGCGGTTTATACAACATCTTGATGAAAGTTCTCAGGAAAATCAAACTGAGTTAGATGAATACATGGCAGAGGCACTTTTGAAGGTGAAGAAGGATCTCGATATTCTTAAGTGGTGGAAAAGTAATAGTATTAGATTTCCAGTTCTCTCACTTATGGCACGTGATATCTTGGCTGTCCCAGTTAGTACCGTGGCATCCGAGTCTGCTTTTAGTACTGGACGTCGCATACTTGATCCATTTAGGAGCTCATTGACTCCTAGAGTAGTAGAAGGGCTTATATGTGTACAAGATTGGATGAAAGGACTGGATATATCAGAATTACAACAAGAAGCCGATATAATAGACTATGGTTAGTGGTCAAATAGTTGTTAGATCATGCTTGTTTATTATATTTTTCATTTATTGGGTTGTTTTTTATCTTGTATTCCAGATCTACAGAATGTTAAAGGTGCACCAAGCGTTATTGAAGTACCAATATATGTTGACGAGGATGAAGAACATGAAGAAGAAGAAGACCGACTGCCCATATATTAGAAATGTAGAGTATGTGATTTTGATATACTATTTTTTTCCCTGAATTGTGATTAATACATATATTTTTATGTCATTTTGCAGGTGGTGGTCACTGGTCATGGCGTTGGAAGTCTGGAAGCTTGCTGCTGGAAGCCTGGAAGTCTGGAATTTGTTGCTGCTGATCTTCGTTGCTGAAGCCTGCTGTTTGTTGCTGTCTTTGTTGCTCTGCTGCTGCTGAACTTGCTGCTTTGCTGCTGCTGCTGCTGCTGCTGCTTTGAAGCCTTTGCTGCTGCTGCTCTTAACTTGTTGTTGCTGCTGCTGCTGATTTTCTGCTGCTGCTTTGCTGCTGCTGAACTTGCTGCTTTGCTGCTGCTGCTGCTGCTTTGCTTTGCTACTGCTGCTGCTACTTCTGTTTGCTGCTGCTGCTACTTCTCTTTGCTGCTGCTGCTGCTGCTGCTCTTTGCTGCTACTGCTGCTCTTTGCTGCTGCTGCTGCTCTTTGCTGCTACTGCTATCTGATATTATTATTTTTTAGTTGTTGTAAGTTGGCACTAGTTGTTTTTAAGTTGTTTTAAGTCGTTGAAGTTGGATTAGTTGTTTTGAAGTTGTTGCAAGTTGTAGGCTGTTTGTGGAAATTGGTATATATTGCTTGTGGAAGTTGTTGTTGGCATGTTGCTACTTGCTGCTGGTTGGAATTTATGTTCTCATAACTCGTAAATTCTAACTTGTTTATTGTTTTTTATTATTACTTCTTGGTTGTTGTTGTTGCCACTTGCTGTTGGATTTTAACTTGTTTATGTTTATGTTTATTATTACAAGTTCTTGCTTGCTAATATTTTGAAGAAAAATTTTCAGAGTTGCATGTTGTTCAACTAAAGATTGTGTCATTTTCGGGTCAAACCGAACCGACCCGAACTGACCCGATTTTTTTTCGGTTCGGGTTGGTTCGGGTTGAAAGGTATTTCGGTTCGGTTCGGGTCTGAAGTTTTTCGGTTTGGGTTGATGCTAAAAATTCGGTTCGGTTCGGGTTGACCCGAATGCTCAGCCCTAGGTTTAGCATCTGTGGTCTAATTGGGATGACAAATTTCATATTTATATTGGTTTCTTCAAAACAAGAACATAAGAGGAGCTAAGAAAAGGCTTGGAAAGGTCAGAGCCTTTCGTGCGTTTTTGGCAGAACCCAAGAAGAAGCTAAGAAGGTTGTTGAGCGTTGTGAGTCGCTGACAATGTTATTCTCTGAATAAGCTGATTCACAAAAACTAAGTAATGTGCACTGGTTCGCGCCGTAGTTTCTAGCCACTTTTAGTTCAAATGGACATGATCAGATCATGTACTTTTATTCCAAGACAAGACACGAGGAACTAGATGGGCCAAAGCCAAGCCAAAAGATCAATCCATAATATAAGTTTATCGTTTTAAATTAACCTTGACAGTCAAATTCTTAACTAGCATGTCAAATCTAATTTTCATTCAGAAAAGCACAGATGTGTTTACAAGGGACATAATATCACATTCGAATTTTGTTGCTTGCACTTAACAAAGTAGCTTGGTTTTGGTCTCAAAACTCGAAATTTCGTATTTATCAGTTTTCCTACTTTTCTATTTTTAACATACATGCTGATAAGTACATCCATGTATATTCTGTTTAAGAAGAACAAGTCACAAAAATCTAGAAAAAACTGTCACTAATAAATACTTTAAAAACGCCATATGGTTTAAGATTCCTTTCTAAACAGCACAATTGATGCAAAGGTAAACATTAATTTCACTCCAGAACTTACAATAAATATTGAACTTGACAAGATCACACAAAATGCATAGATATATGCCAAATGTTTGGCATTATTACCTGCATAAGGATAGATGCAGCAATCTGAGGACTAATTCCAAGTTGAAAAAGTGACAGCTTAAGCTCGGTTGTAAATTCGCCAAGTTCATCTGCAGATAGAAGTGTCAATGCATGCTAACAACTAACATGGAGTACGAACAATAAAGTCAGATTCGAGATTCAATATAGCTCATATTGGCATGCATGAGGAGGCAGGGGGGCTACAAAAAAAAAATTGATATGTCAAAACAAACATATAAGCATTTAATAATAGATAAAATCATAAAGTAATTGTAAGACCTCGATACAAATCACAAAGCAAATTCAACTTTAGTAACATAGGATTCAACTTCAAGAGGACAAGGTTCAATCTCAAGCTGTGAAATTCAACATCACGCAGAACGCCAAGTTCAATTCACCATGGCAGAACTCAACTTCTAGCAGTGCAACAGTTCAATTTCAAACAATTAAGTTCCTCAATACAAAATGAATTTAAGGGTTTTAACAAAATAAACAAAGTATAATGAGAAAATTAAAAAGCAAAGACATTAACCCAGGAAAGATAGATATAATTGACTTTCTTATATCCATTTATTTCGGTACATGTTAAAGGCACAACCTTAGAAAATGACATATGCTTCAATTATAATCCTTCAATTTCAGATAATGGAGCCACTGAGCCAGTGAGTATAGAAGCTAGCATAATTAAAATAAAGTATAAATAGAACGCCGAATCTCCCCGTTCCATTATGTGTTGTTCTCTATTCATGTCTTGAACATTGAAAAAGGTACTTGCAAAAAGTTATGACAACACTAGTTTTCTTCAGATTTATGGGATGACTCTTTCTGAGAAACTAGGTAACAAAAATTAGAAGACATTTCTCTTATTCCAGTACGTGAAATTCTCTATCCAGATCCTGAACAACATTTGTAAGAGAACCATGAAGTAATTAGTTTTACACGGATTTATGGAAAGGCAAATCCTGAAAATTTGATATCATGACCATGGAAGGAGAGCATTGACTAAATCAAGGATAGTAGCGAACCAACTTCAGCCTTGCATCCTACTCACAACTACCTTTCATTCAAGGTCAATGCAATAAAATCAAGGAGCTTGATTAGAAGAAGGTGCACATAAAAGCCCGTCAAGACACCAACTAGTGGTATTATAAGCGCATCTCGGTAGACTTTACAGTACTAATGTGGAATCCAATGTTCCTCATGCATGCACAGCGTAAGGTGTAAAACTACAATTATGGTTAGGAATTTACCTGTGGAACCAGATGCGAAACTAAGATAATCATCAGGAATCAACCTCCGGTCAAACCCAGGCAAGGGAACAAAATAACCAACACGACTCACGAGAATCAGCACAGCCGTAATGAACAGCCGCCGTCGAATCTCGCTCTTGAAGAATGATTCTGCCGCATCATTTATCACAGACCCAATGCGCACTAAATCCAGAAACCGATTCTTGAATCTCTTAGATGCGGTTAGGGATAGTTCAGATCCACGGCCTTGTGAAATAATTTTAGAAGATGGACTCGTAGAAGCGGTTTCCGCATTGGAACTTGCATCAGAACTATCGTCTATGTAGCTTCTATGACACTGATCAGAGCTGCTCACATAATATCTTCTTTTACTGAAGCTTACCGGAGAGTATCTATGCACAAAGGGCTTCCACCTGGCAGAACATAACGGGTTGCTTTTCGGTGCCAAGTACGCTTTACCATGTGAATCACAACACAGAGAACTATAAAGCTGGAAGCATCCACCTAAAAAAACAATATAATCAGACAATAACGCAATTATGTATAGATAATTAAAGACTTGCATGATTATGAATAGAAAAGCAATTGAAGAAGCTTTATATAATCAATCAAACTATTCGAGCAAAACAAAAGGGAATAGAAATCAATAAAAAGATCATAACAAATCATATGTAATACTTGCGAGTTAGGAATCAATTTCCTAAACCAATAATGACGAAATACAATTCAACACAAATGCAAAAATCAAGCGCAGAAAAACCTTTGTGTGCGACGGAGGGGGGATAATTCGATTGCGGCCATAACCGTAACACTGCGGTGGCTCCTCCGAGCGTCGCCATGGGCTTCGCCGGCGGTGACAGCGGCGGAGAATGGCCGTGGATGAGTGTTGAGTCGGAGGTGAGGATGAGGGAGGGAGATTTTGCAAGGGCTTTAGTTGTCCGGATTCTAGAGTCACTTTCAAGGTTTAACTGGGCTCGGTTAATTCAGAATGGGATTATGTGGTCGAACCGCAGAGGATTTCTCTGTACCGCAAATCCGAGCCGCACAAGTTTAGAACGTATCATAAATTTTTATTATTTTATTTAATATATTTTTTAAGTATTATAAAAATTTTAAATTATAGAATTATAAATTTTAATATAATTTATAATTTTATAGTTAAAAATATTTTGAATAAATTTTAAATAATATATTAAAATGATCATCAAAATTTAATCATTTAAAATATTATTTAATATTTTTTTTGAAATATTTTTAACTACAAAATTATATATTATATTTAAATTTATAACTTTTATAAAAATATCAAAAAATAGATCAAATGAGTCGACGAAAATTATATATAAAATTTTATAATACGTGTTAAGCTTGATGTGCTGCTCAAATTTGCGCCATAGAAGTTTCTCAGTAATTTTTACCGCAGAAAATTCGATCCAGATTAATTCTGGCCAGTGATGCTGAAAGTAATCCAATATACCGCCTGATTATAGGTAATTATAGATTTTCTATCCTTAGTTATTAGATTGGAAGACTCCGCTCCACCGATAGGGACAGGCATTTGACTTCAACAGCCCTCGGTCAAAATTGATATCAAGAGTAGCGAGTTTATGAACCGTGCTTGTGATTATGTTTCTTCAACGCTTCTAGAACATGCAAAAACACAACCGTGTTGTTCTCCAGGCGGTTATGTTCGGATTCAACGAAATAAACGCGTTTTTATCTATTGAAAATTTCGAAAAAGATAAATTATAAATTCTGGTCAAAAATTAGCAATTAATTATTATACAGCTGGATTAAACCCATTGTAAATATCTGTTTATTGAATTTGATTTATTTTTTAACTCCTAATTATTTTTTGCCGAAATATGCTCTTTATTGTGTGAAATTACCAAAACACCCTTGATTCTTTTATTCTTAAAAAAAACGATGCTGCTGTAATGATAATTTTTTCAAAAAAAAAGAAAAAGTAATTTTTTTTTATTTTTTTTGCCAATATCTTTTCCTCTCTCCAATGCAATCGGCGCGCTATTCTTCCTCGAGATAGTTCATAAAATGGAGCCGCCGCTGCATGTTGTATGCCGCTGCAGTAAGATTCGGTTGTCTCAACTAAATAAACTCGGCAGATCTCAGTGTCGATAAATCTGACCACACCTAAGTCGGACTAATATTTTGCTCTAGTTGAGATCAATAAGATATCCGTAAATTCAATTAGTTATTTAATAATTATAATAAAAAAGTGTGATAAAAAAATATTTTAAAAAAATTGACAGTTTGATGATATATTTGATTTAAAATATAGTGGTGTCGTTTATTTAGTATAAATATTTATTAATAAAAATAATTTACAATATATAATAATAATTATTATGAATATTATGTGATTTATATGTCGCAGAAAATTATAAAATTATCTTTTATTCTCTCTTCAGTATATTATATATAATTTCATATTGATTTTTTTTAATTTCCGGATTTGTATTTCCAATTTTTTAGTTATATGTTTTTAGGAAACAATGATATCTAATAAATTGATATAATTGAGAAAAATTAAAAAAAAATTCTAAGTATAAATTAAATAATATATAAATTGACTAATTAAAAATTTTAAATATAAATTTTAATTATTTTTAACACCCACATCACGGTTGCTAAGTCTGTTATTTTTTTTAAAAGATACTAGAATCAATACCGAATTAACTTCTGATGGAGTTAATTCTATCGTTTCAAACACAAGCATGCACCAAAACAAATATGAAAGAGTAAAGCTGGTGTCGTCAACAGTGGTACAAACAAATCTACCAAATTCACTCATTCGTAATTAATAAAATAAAATTAAAAATATTTTTAAAAAAATTATAATATAAAAATTATAGATTTTATTAAAATTTTTAATTTTATTTTAATTTATTTAACAATAATTTTAAATAAATATTACAAAGCTCTAATATTTAACAGATTTTAAAAATATTTAAACTTTATTTAATTTGTGAACTGTAATATTTAGAAGTACTTTTAAAAATATTTTTTAAATAATAAAAGTTATTAATTGTATCAAAATTTATAATTTTTACGTGATTTTTTTTTTTCAAATAGTTTTATTTAAATATGAATTATTAAATTTTAGTAAGATTTTTTTTTGGAGCCGAACTAGTAATTTCCATTACAAAACTTCTTTTTGACAATTGTACCCCTCAATTATATCAAACTTTCTCTCACTGGTAAATAAAATGCCCGTATATATTTTCTTCCTCGCCCATCGTCAGCTATTTCTATTTTGAACATTTCCGAGGAAAAGGGGGAGCGGTAATAATCCTCTCTTTCTCTCTCTAGATTTCTCCGAAATATCTCCGATCGGCGGCGGAATTAGGTTAACGGCGATCGGATTTGAGTTTTTAGAGAGCTAGGGTTTTGGTAGAGATGGGCGGCCAGACGACTCTGATCTATAGCTTCGTTGCGCGTGGGACTGTTATCCTCGCTGATTACACCGAGTTCACCGGAAACTTCACCACCATCGCTTCTCAGTGCCTGCAAAAACTACCTGCCAGCAATAATAAGTTCACCTACAATTGCGATGGTCACACCTTCAACTACCTCGTCGAAGATGGATTCAGTGAGTTTTTCTATTCTTTCTATTATGTATATTTTTTATGATCGATGGAGATCTGGGTGCTAGGAGCTCGACGTAGTGTTAGATCTATGGATTTTTGCTTTTAGGTATGTTTGATTTGTGATTATAAGTTAGGCAAAACATTTGATCTAGATTTTCTCGTGGAGGTCTTAATGTATTGATTAGCTCGATTCGTCGTAAGATCCACGGATTTTCTATAGCCTGCTTTAATTTTGGTTGATAGCTTGTGTTTCTTACATTGAGAAGCTGACTAGAGCCCTGTTCAACTCCGTGTTGTGTGCGTCTGTGACTAGTATTTGACTTTCATGCTTGATCTGCGGTTTGTTGTCTCTGGTTCATGGATCTTGTTTCTTTCTGAACTGGTATTTGTTTGTGTGATTACTCTGTGTTGCCTTTGTATGGTAACTTCTATTTTTCTCCGTAAATCCTTGGCAGTAGATCTTTGTCGTGGTTCGTGTGGTTGTTTTTATTGTTAATTCTTGGAGTTGCTGCCTCTAACTATTTCTATATTACTAGTTGTATCGTGTTTCATGGAGTCTGACTCTAACTCATTGATGTTTGTATTAACCAAATAGATCTATAGTTGTGCATTCTATGAGCAATCACAATATGGTCCACTCAACCCGTTTCCTAGATGAGAGATTATTTGGTTGCGATCAGTGAGATCACCATCTTGGTTTGAGTAATGGGGGGGTGGAGGGTGGAGATGGAAAGTATGGGCCTTGTCCAATTCCCTCTCCTAGCTTCACTCTTCGGTTGAGATCAGTAAAATTCACCCTTAGTATGGGGGTTAGGGAGATGGAGGGTGGAGATGTAAGAGAAGCAACCTATGAGTAGTAATCCTTAGGGGTTATGTTGGCGTAAACACTTCTTCCATAGTTTGGTTGTCGGTTTATGGGTTATCTTCTTGTTGATGCAGGAATAGTGAGCGTCATCGAGCGCCTCTCAGTAATTACATCTTTTTGTGGATTCATAGAGTTGCATGTTCTAGATGATATTGTACTCTGAAATTACTACGTCAAAAGTTGGTTTTAACATATAGGTTTTTGTTGTGCAGCTTATTGTGTAGTTGCAGTAGAGGCAGCTGGTAGACAAATCCCCGTTGCGTTTCTTGAGAGGATCAAGGAGGACTTCCAGAAGAGATATGGAGGAGGCAAAGCTGCAACTGCTGCAGCAAACAGTCTTAAAAGAGAGTTCGGGTATGACCTTTCTTTCTTAATCAACTGTTCAGTAATCAAATATGCTTGCTTCAAAAAAAGACTAAACTCTCTTGTTTTATCACTAGGCCAAAGCTGAAGGATCATATGCAGTACTGTGTAGACCATCCAGAGGAAATCAGCAAGCTGGCCAAGGTCAAAGCGCAGGTTACAGAGGTTAAAGGAGTTATGATGGATAATATTGAGAAGGTAACTAATTTTGCTTTCTTCGTTCATAACAGGAGTGTGCTATATGTCATGAACCGAAAAAAGCGCAAAATCTATCACAGGCCGTGATCCAAAGGATGAAACTTTTTTGCGCATTAGAAGGCAACTTTGGATAAAATTTTGTGCTATTTTTTACTTTGGTGTTCTAGCATCTTCTCTTTTTCTTCAAAGAAGTAGTTCAAAATCTGTGCTGGGAGATTGACTTCTTCTTATTTTGTGCTGGTTGTTTCTAGGTACTCGATCGTGGTGAGAAAATTGAACTCCTAGTGGACAAAACAGAGAACCTCCGTTCTCAGGTAATCTAAACTATAGCTTTATTTGTGTATAAAATGTTCTGGAAATCAGAAAAACCTAGATTCCATGAGTATGCTCATCCGGTTTACGAAACAGCAGTTCATGCTAGTCGTAAAATGCATCTCCTCATTCTCTAATTTTTATTTTGGGTGATCTTCAATAGGAAAAAACTACTCACCCCCAATAAAATACCCAACAAATCACACACAACCAATCTCCATCACACACGCGTCTCGTGGTCCGTACAATTCTCTCTTGATCTGCAAAAAAAAAAATCAAAATTACAGATATACCCATCGTGATGTATGGTTCTGATTGTGCCACGTCAGCATGTGTGATTTCTTGAGGGTGCATAGCAAAACTCTCTTCAATATAATTTTGGAAGTTGCAGTGCTGGACTTTGTTGAACGCATCAAGTGTGTCTAGCTTCTCCATCATATTGGCTTATTTTCTTTTTAACTTTTTTTTTCCCTAAAAAAGATTTTTCGGGGGCTAGAGTTCTCAATATTTGTCATGAAGCTTCACTTTAGAAATTACATGATTTGCTTTTCTGAAATGATGATTTGGTTTGCAGGCTCAGGATTTCAGACAGCAAGGGACACAGATGAGGAGGAAGATGTGGCTGAAGAATATGAAGATCAAACTGATCGTGCTGGGAATCATCATAGCGCTCATCCTGATCATCGTCTTGTCTGTGTGCCACGGATTCAAGTGCCATTGATCGATCGGAACGAAACATACCCGAATGTACCTGTGTCAGGCTGATGTGCCTAACTGATAGCGTTTTTACTTGTGTAATCGAACGTCCCGTTTTGTTGATTTGTGCTTAGTTCCTCGACTTTTGCTTATAGAGCAGCTGTCGCCCGCTCTGTGAGAATCTCTGATGATAATGAATGGTTATGTACCTGTATAGTCTAGAGTCGGATGCGATTATATTTTCAGTTTATACGTTGCCGTTATTCATTTGTATCCCTTGTATCCCTTGTATAGTCTAGAGTCTGTGTTTTCTTTTTTCTTTTTTTTTGTCAATTTTATTTTATGGTTGGTTTATATATCCCTGTATCGGTTTCCGATAGCGGGCCCTCTTCCGGGCTTGTGGTTCAGCGTGGGAACGCGAGCATGGGGGGCGGGCATTAGTTTCCACCCCGCAAAGTAGCATTTTTGTGTTCTATGAATCTAAGCCGCTATATATGATGTAGGCCAGTAAGCTAGCTGTGTTTGGAGGGTCGGAGATGGAGGTTAACGATATCATTGTCATCTAAGATTAGGTTGGTTTACCAATAATCATTAACTTATTTTCCAAGGTATCGGCCTCTAAGTGAATTTAACGTTTTTGTGCCTTTCTGATCGGTTTTGGCTGAAATATATTATTTTGTCGTGTGAAATAATTAAAATATTTTTATTTTTATTTTTTATTTTGAAAAGATACTAACACATTAGAATGGGCAGAAACATCCTTATTATTTGTAGATGTTCGGAATATTCGGAGGTATTTGTAGATGTTCGAAAATATTTTTAGATATATCATGAGTGTTCGTAGATATTTGTATATGTTCGTAGATGTTTGAAGATATTCAAGAGTGTTATGATATGTTTGTGGGTGTTCGTGTGTTATTTTAAGAAACTTTTACTCGTATTTGTAGATATCCAAATATGTTCGTGAGCGTTCGTAGGTGTTCGTTTATGTTTTTATCGAAATGAGGACGTTTGGGTCATTTCATACGGTAAAAGAGGTATATTAATAGAGATACATAAATACTAAATCCAATTAATGAGTATAAAAATATAAAATGCCATTTTCCCAATTATCTGATTTAAAAAAAAAAAAAATTGTTATTAGGGAGAACTT